>JAZKJV010004200.1:0-206657 GCA_037367405.1 Ottelia alismoides | reverse complement strand
AAGACCTTTAGCAATGGATTTAATCGCTCAAGTTTTAATCATTAATTTTCGATAAATAGACGAGGAGGCTCGTGTCCCTATTTTCGACCTTGGTATCTTGTCAAGTAAAATAATTACCACATATTCAAAGGTGTGGTCTTTGCATGGATCATTTTCACCGCCGGTACTACAAAAAGATACATGACTACTAAAGCAGTGAAAACACAATTCATCAAAAGGCACCGTTGTCAGGGACATGCTCATCCTTCTTTATTTTTGGATTTTATTGCATTTATTTTGATGTGATTATTTTTAAAAATTTAGGTCTCCACATTATGTTAATTTGTGCATCATTTCTTGATTAAATTTCTTGATATCGTTGCTGACTTTTTCCTTTGTGGCAAGTCTTGTGAAGATGGAGGAAGCTTGATCTACATGGTGGCATGGAGTCAGGAGCTCCCGCTGCAAGGATCCGTAGAGGAAATTTGGGAGGGTTCAGAGAGTTTAGACAACATTTTGCTCATGCACCTGTATTCAAAAAATGTGTAATAATTGCATTTCTAGTGGTTTTCGTTTGAGGGCCCATGTGTGTAAAAAATGAACCTTACATGTGGTGTGCGAAGTCTCACCCCAGTCCGAGAGGGGCTCAACTTGAGGGTCGACCTCGGGCTAGGCACACAGCTCTTTGAGCTCTTTTATGTTTTTATCATTTATGCTTGCCTTATAGGATATGACACACTTAAATCACTAGGTGCACGTACATCGCTTCACTTAACCAAATTAAATTGAATTCTTTCCCACTAATTGAAGCATGTTTAGGGTGCAGTTTCTTCAATTTTTATGCATTTAGTATAAAATTTAATACACCTTCACGCGTAAGGATTTTGCTAGATGCATTGTAAAATTTCTCTCATGCAACATGTTTTTTTCGCGAATGCACTGACTTTTCTTGATTTTTGCTTGATTTATAACGTATGATAGTAAAGGAAATTAAGAATGCCCGAGTAGACGTGGAATGCTTGTCTTGTGCTCACAGTACAGTGATAACCTAAGCATAAAATTGGGTTTGTAATGCAAGTTGATGAACTAAATTGGAATAAAATTCACTCTTGATTTATGTGAGAGCAACCCCCGCCATTGTGTGCAAGTTGTTTGATTGTTGAGAGGTGAGGACGTATCCCTAGGATAGTGTTCGAAACCAAGCCCTAAAACCTGCATAATGAACTTAAATTTTGGATTATCACCAATAAAAAGGAAAATATAGCGGCCAACCTTTGTTGGTCTTCATGTGTGTTGGTGAATCGGGGGGTATGCATGCTTCGTTGAGCCTGATTGTCTTTTCTAACCAATCCTCCCATAACCCTCCTCCAACCATTCTTTTGTGTAAGTCCACTCCACCCTCTAACCCTAACTAATCTTCGGTTCCCCAAACTTGAAATCCATATCCTAATACTCAGGGTAGTCTTCACCATAAGTATAGGGGTTGTCTAGTAAATGACCACTCACAACGAGTCTCTCCATCTTCATTTCATATATAATACTAAGGCTTTTTTCAGCAAGAGTGTAGAGGGGATCCGAGTCATTCATCCCTCTTCTTGTCTTCTTATAATTAGGTTATTTTTAACCTGAGCATGGGGGAGGGGCATCTGAGTCAGTTCTACTATGTCACCTTGTATTTGACCTGAGCTATGGTTTCATATCACTTTTTGTTGTGAGGACATAGCAAGTATTAAGTATAGCGGGTATACCCTATATATTGTATATACTTTAGCCATAGATCATATTTTGAAATTTTTGAAAATTTTCGGGGCTAAGGAATAAGTATCTTGTGAACTGATTTTTTTGTAAAAATGTTCTGTAAACCTTTTGAAAAAAAAATGTCTATTTATGTTACACTATTTTAAAAAATATCTGACATTGGTTTGAAATTTGGGGATTTTACTCGTTTCGATGATCTTTTGAAAAGGTTTTAAAAATCTATATATTTTGTATGACATGGTTTAGAAAATCTTTTCAAAAATCTTTTCAAAAAATGGAGGGATAACTTCTTGTTGTGATTATTATTGACCTTTTTCAAAAAATCTCATCAAATCTGAAAAATTAAATTCTTTTCTTAAGCAGCGATTCTGACTACTGAGCCTAGAAATGAGTAGCCATTCTCGACGAGGGAACTATTGTCTCCCTTAGTAGAGTGGGTGGTTAAAAGACAATGCGAATGGCACTGTCTAGAAGTAACAAGGGTATATGTCTAACGATCCGTACTTACACCCATACTTGCTGAAAATGGATGCAACTATTCACATGGGCTTGGGTCAGTCACTATTTCTCTTGAGATTTAAAAAAATCATAAAAACTACAAAACTCAAAAAATCAAAAAATTCATTAACTCTGAAGTTGGTTTATTTCTGACACATTCACTTTCACTCGAGCTTGAGGAATTGAGGACACTTGGTTTCTGAGATCTCGAGAGTCTGAGTTAACCAGTCTTTGTCATTAGGATTTTGAAACTTAATAATACACACTTACCTAGTTTGAAATATCTGAGCCCTGTATTACACTCTTCATCTCTACCTTCTAAAGAATAGGATTAGCACATCACTTCCACAAACTGCATGATTGATGAGATGAATTGAATTTTCACTTGAGGAATTGGGATTGGAGATTTTAGTCTAAACCCGATTTAATGATGTTTGAAGATGAGATAAAGTCAACGAAGGCTTCAAAAAACCTAAGTGTCATCAAACCCTAACCCGTATACGAACTAATTCACATTCTATCTTTTGATATTTATCTATGTGCAAGTGTGTAATGAAATTAAATAATTGTTGATCAATATGCACCTACTCTCGGTAAAAGTAGTGGATCTATCCAAACATCAATGAAATAAGTTTTAAGAGAAGTTCTCTCATACATGGAATAGCTTTCTTATTACAAATACAAATTCAAAGAGCCTGCACCGAAGACGAGCGCTCCCGAACATTTCAAGGAGTCCTCTTGGACCAAAGCTATCGGGGCTACTGAGTCAGGCTAGCACCCCAAAAAGGACTAAGCATCGTATAATGATACAAATCTGGGTGTCAAAGGTATCTTAGATACTCAAAAGATACACATCCGGTGTACTCACAGGAAAACAAGTGCAAACGACTCCGATCTCTTTTGACAGACACATTGATCAACAAACAAAAATATACATGTGTTGAGTAAAGGACGCCCGAGAGGATCATTGATCTAATGTGATGGAGAGAATAAAATATACACAATCATATACCCTCCATCATCTGGCCTTCCATCAACACTTTCAAATTCTGACAAACTAATGAGATGGTGGATTGAATGTAAGAAAGGACTTATTCCCAAGTGTTGAGGATTAGATCTAGAGGAGAGTCTCCTATACTGAAACCTTGGCTGACATCTTGACTCGACTCTCATGATTGCAGTACACTAAATGTCTTATCCTTATATTATATGTACAAGTAGAGAGTATGACAATTAGATGAGTTGGATCATCACTGTGATTGTAGAGGTGTTGGATCATCAGTATGATTGTGTACTTGATTCCTTTTGACTAAAGCATGGTTGAGCCCAGAAATTTAGGATCACTTAAATTGAGGGTCTTTGTTGGATTGAGCCTTGAAAACTCACATGCATTGTCAGGAATTAATCCAACTCCTTCATTCTTTAGATGCTCGAGGAGAGCATGATTTAAATATAGGGGGTCTGATGAATCTCTAATGGATCATCACTATTCTCTCTTTTTATCCTTGAAGAATAAGAACTACATCGCAAATCTTCATTAATTCCACATCTTTAGTAATGATCCTTCTCCTTGTAATTAACCTTAACCCTAATTATTGTATATTTATCACTGACATTCTCTTTATTAAAATTCCCAAAAATAGATAAATATTGTGTATATTTGTTTTGGTTTTAAAAAGAAATTTAAAATACAAAAAATCACAAAGCAATTAAGATTGACATTGTTACCTATTGAAAATACTTCCAAAATTATTTCATTGTACAAATGACACCTTTTGACTTTTTGGTCATCATGAAACTTTTAGGTCTCATCAAGATTCACGACTTTAGTGTTCTGACTTTTTGTTAATTCTTATACTTATAATTCTTTCTTATTTTTCTTCTTATTTTCAGTTTTTGAATATTCTGGTGCAGCCATGTGGCACCCTCTATGCTGCCCACGTGGCCGCTCCTCCTTGTGCCACCTGCCACCCTCCACGGTCGTCTGATCATCCTCTGCCCGCCTCCATCCCAGTCGCTCATCCACCTTCTTCCCTCAACCGTCATATCACATCCTCATGATCTAATCTTCGCCACTCCTTCCCGCTTCCATCTTAGCCATTGGATGACTAACATCCAGGGGCTGAGCATCCTCCACGTTGCCCTCCTCTACCCACCATCGGATTCCACCCCGAATCTATCTTAACCATACATATCCGCCCGCATCTCCACCGCCATATTAGATCTCTAGATCTGATATGCACTGCACACTCGCACCCTATTGCCCATCGTAGGATCAGAGCATCATATCTGATCCTAATCTTCACTCTACGCCCTATTCTTGACCATTGGATCACATGATCCAGTGACCATGCCCGCATCTCCTACCTCCAAACATCCCCTCGCCACCCATTTCACCTCATCAAAACTGCTCCCCCGTCCCTCTCTAACGATTACCTCTGACCCTCTCTCCACCAAGTAATGCCACCCTCACAAAGCCCCGAGATCCACCTTCTTTTCGAACCCACTAATCCTTCAAGACCTATCTTCTAGGGCCATTAATCAGGCGTTAAAAACTCTGTCACCTCTGTTGTAACCGCAAAGATCTCCACCTACAAATACACCCGATCTGCCCCCGTCACACCTCCTCCATCAATCAACAAGCCGAAGCTCAGCTTCCCTCGCCCCTCCGGTGGTAACGGAGGGGTGAATTTGGTGAGGTGATGACGACTTCACGTCAAGTGATGACCCACGACATTGACCATCGTGCCTTGGCCACCTAGAAGCCAATCGAGTACCAAGGATCGACTAACCTCATCGTGTGACCACCCGAGGAACGCCCAAGTCCCCAGCCCAAGCGACACCCGTCGCCAACGACTTGCTCCGATCATTTATCCTTTCTTCCTTCTTCTTATGTTTTTCTCTTAATTTTTCTGGCACCTTCGACAAACTCCACCGTCTCCTGAACACGCCCAAAGGATCACCATACACCACTGGTCGTCGCAACCAATTCCGACCACCTTCTCCCCTTCTCCAGGACCTCCACCACCTATGTTTCCCTTCTTCTTCACCTTGTCGGGGAGGAACCCTCCGAGCCTCTCCTCCTTCCACCCACGACCCTTCGTTCACTCCACAACCCCCTCACACGCCTTAGCTATTGCTAACCACTACATGCCTCTGGAGCTCTTGACATCCAGAATTAATAGGACACCTCCGATCTCGAAACATCATGATGCTTCGCCCTTGTCGATAGTAAGATCCAGGATCTCTCTGAGCATCTCCATCTTTGCATAACTTTTGTGTACCCATCAGTGGGCTCCCCCGACCTTCACCTACACCAGCATCTTCGGAAGGAGCTCGGAGGGACTCGTCGGAACGCCTCCCACTCGTCACCTCCTCTGGAGGACGGGGAAGAACACGTCGCACAACACCATTGGATCCGATTTCATTGATCGGATTTAATAGCCCAAATTTCCTCCGCACCCTCGTCTAAAATAATGATCAGACAATAGTCTCTGAAGCTCCGAAGCACAAGCCCGTGCCACGTGGCCCGCGCCATATAAGCCGCCCGAGCCTAGTCCATATGTGGGCTAAGACAACTGCAGAGATCCCCCTAGACCTTTCAAGAATTACATTCAGGTCCAAGTGTGCGTGCTCCACATGTGAGCCTAGGCATTTTATAAAGATGCCCCGTCGAGTTTTCTTATTTGCAATAAGGTCCCTACACACAAAGGAAGTTATAGGGAGGTCCCTCCGATTACTATTCATTACATTTTGGACCTCAAAAGACCTAATTGCAATAGTTATCTTTTTATTTCCATGATTACCTTTAAATATATGCCTATGGTAATGTTTTTTTCATAACTTAGAGCATACGAACTCTAAATTAGATGATTTCATTTCCATTTTATTGTGTGTTTTATGATCTACATCTTGGCAGTATTTATTCAGCATTTTAACACATTATTTTACATGAAAAATTTCTAGGAGCTCATTATGTCTATAGTTCCTCGTGACAAAGACATTATTGGATCTTCAATGCTAGTTTGGATAATGAAAATGAACCGCCATTAAATTCCTCAATATGTGAATCTGTATAGGACACATCTGTACTTGCATTTTGCATCACTTTATATTGTTAAAAATAAATTAAAATTGCATATTTCTCCATCATTACATGCCTGTCTTCGCACGAGTCTCATGTGTATTTTTGGTCTTCTCCTTGTATCTGCATTAGAAGACCTTTAGCAATGGATTTAATTTCTCAACTTTTAATCAATAAATTTAGATAAATAGACGAGGAGGTGTGTGCCTTGACCTTGGTATATTGCCAAGTAAAATAGTTGCTATATATTCGAAGGTATGGTCTTTCCATGGATTATTTTCACCGTTTGTACTACGACAAAATACACTACTATTAAAGTGGTGAAAATGCGATAATCAAGGTCCTCCATGGAACTCTTGGTCCAGGGTAATATCTCTTACAATATTGAATTAATATACATTTTTTCATTCATTATTGTGAATAGATAGATCACTACACCAAACAAACATTATTTCATCAATCATTATGTACATTTTTTTTGAATCAAATGACTTATTTCAACGTCATTCACTATGTCACAGATGTAACTGATATGTGCGATATAAAGATCGTAGATGATCCATATATGTCATATAAATGTACATTTTCTAAGCTATTTAATGTTCTAATAACTTGAATGAAATCTATTTCCAATATTTATAAGTCAGCAATCAACAATAATAATGATACGTTTGATATGATCGATAAGGTGATATATGGGGTATCAATGACCGATGTACGTGATATAAGTGTGTGTATGTATGTTATTCGTTGTTTTAATAGCTTGAATTATTTTAATTTCTGAAAAATTAACAAAAAAATATTTTTGAGCTATTTTCGTTATTTCCACCTATATCGTCGATATATCACGATACATCCTTTTTCGGACGGATCGATACAATATCGATACCGACATCACATTCCTTGCTTTTTTATCAAGATTGTGAAAATCAACAGATCAAGTAAAATAATATATTAAAATATAATTACTTATAACACTATAAATATGATGGTTATTAATATGTTTTTATCTGATTATGCCCCTCCCTTTTGGGGATACCAGTCGTGCCTCGACATCTTGTCGTTCTATCACTTGTTCTCCTCAGGTTAGTTGCCATTCATCCCCAACACATTAACTTTTGGGATACAAGGGGAGTTAAATTTTAAAAAATAATTGAATCGTCTTTCACCAACTCCTCCCCATAGCCCTCCTCCTCCCCAGCCTCCTCCTCTTCCACCCCAGCCTCCTCCTCCTCCTCCTCCTCCTCCTCCTCCTCCTCCCCAGCCTTCTTCCCCTCCTCTGCCCTAACCACCACCACCACCGCCTCCTCCTCAGCCTCCTCCAGTACCCCCTCCCCCTCATCTACCCTCAACCTACTCACCCTCTCCTTGTTCAGCTTCCCTTCATCCTCAACCCCTCTTCCCTAGCGTCCTCCGTCCCCAGCCGCCTCTCCCTCCCCCAACACCCTCTCCCCTTCCTCTGCCCCCATCCCCCTCCTCCTCCACCCCACACCTCATCTTCCTTCTCTTTGACCCCATCCTCCTCCACCCCATCCTCTAGCTTACATTCCTCCTCCTCTACCCCCTTCCTCCAGCTTCCCCTCCTCATTTTGCATAAAAGAAGCAGTTGGATCCGTGAAACGCTACCTCCCTCTTGTTCAGTGCATCGACAAGGATGACAGATGAGGAGGCCGTGCGCGACAGAGGATGGGTTGGAAGAGGAGCGCGGGGGGGGGGGGGGTGTTTAGACAGTTATGTCCCTCTTAACATAACCATGATTTAAAAAGATCATGGTTACGCTCAACTTGTTGATAGCTAAAGTAACGGAGGGGCACTAGTAATAGAACAAGAAGAAGTCGGGAGCACAATTGATATTTCAAAAAAGGAAGGAACATAATTGATATTACAATATCTCAGAAGGGTACAACCGATAAAACCCTTAGGTAGCGTTTGGTTCGTGGGTTACCTGCGGGGTAGGGGAGTTTACTCCCCTTGACCCACATCCCCCTCTCTCCACGTGGGCCCCACTTTATTCCTTCCTTAAAGAATTAAATAAATCAATTTTACATCATCAATCCTATCAAAAAACAATATATTATACCATCATATCATATAAAAATTATAAACTATTACACTTCTACTCCCTTTTCCAAACTTCAATACAGTCATATCACAATAACTACTCACTTTTTCAAACTCCAATACAATCATATCACCCCAAACCCACTTCTAACCCACCCCCAGTTTAACCCTCTATCCAAACACTAAAACACAAAAACGGATTACCCTCTACCCGTTTAACCCGCCTTAACCCGCCAACCGAACACACCCTTATTTAAATAAATGATTTTTACGATAGGGTAGTGATGCAAAACAGTGAGAAAGAAGTGCAAAAATTTCTACCCAAATCGATACTTTGAGGTATCATTTTGAACACTCTCTCAAAATCGAGGTGGCAATTTATACAATCGTTTGATTTTCAAACACATAATTTTAATTAAGTGGATAATTATTTTAAAAAGTCCATAAACAATGCCCGGTTCCATCACATGCCGAACATGAAGCGTCACCCAATAAGCTCACGCCACCGCAACAATTTGCAAAGCGAAATCACCGCCGAAAGCACAAACCCAGTGCACCGTCACCTCGTACGAACTACGAACGAACCCTCCAACCTTTCCGCTTCCTTCCCTCCAAAGCAAACCCTCCCCTCAAGAACACCTCTCCCCATCCCACCACTCCCACTTCACACTCCCAACCCGCACCGAAATCACACAAACAGGCAGTGATCAAGAAGGAGAGCATAATCATGGCCTCCTCCCTCACCCCCAGAGACCACGTGGAGAAGATCCGGAAGGAGACCTTCTTCATCGGTCGCAAGGAGAAGAACCCACTTGCAGGGTTCCTCCACCAGGCCGTGGGCTACCTCTCCGAGGAACTCTACACCAAGGACTCCCACTTCATCTTCGAGCTCATCCAGGTACTCCCACGCTAGTACCTACATCTGCGTACACTGCAAATATCTAAAGTTGGTGGTGTGTTGATCAGAACGCGCAAGACAACGAGTACGGGAAGGATGTGGTGCCGTCGCTTGAGTTCGTGGTGACGGACCGCGACCTGACGGGGACGGGCGCGCCCGCGACGCTGCTGCTGTTCAACAACGAGAGGGGCTTCTCCCCCGCCAACATCGAGTCCATATGCGGCGTCGGGCAATCCATGAAGAAGGGCAACCGCCAGCGAGGCTACATCGGCGAGAAAGGTATATACATACGCTTTATACATATTCCATCCCACGTACGCCTTATACTATAAAATATAAAAAGCACAGACCCACCTTACGTGTTTAACGATATTATACGTATAATATTGAAAACTCACTCCTTAAATAAAGGACCTTATGCGTATAATCGGGTACCCGGATTCCTTGATCCGGTTTGCATGCGGATCCGGTCACTATATATGGAGCTCCCAGAGATGTTATTTATAAGTTGAATGAGCCTTGGGGAGTTGTGTGTACTTTGGAAAGCATCAGTAAATTGATTTCTTTGATGAAAGGGAAAGTTATATTTCTCCTCAGATCATTTACTGCGTTTATGCTTTTGTTGGGAAAAGAGATGAAATTGGGAACCGTCTTTTTGTGCCTCGGTAAGAAGATGGTTGTATGTTAGTGTACTTAGGCAGGACCCCTGGAGAATTATTGAGTAAACGGTTACACCTGTGAGCTTTGTATTGTGGGTCAATCCCACATGACTAGTACGAACATGCGGCATAGAGGATGAAGCACCACACTAGGGAATCATCAATCCGAAACTTTGTTATAAATTTTACCCATTTTCTTCATTTGTGTCGGGCTAACAAGAATGGTTGGGACAACAAGTTGTATGGATATCCGTATAGCCATCGAAGATCGTTGAAGTAACTAAAAAGAAATTGTTGGAGTTACCATTTCTGCTAGGTTCTAATATGATCGGTATTAAGAAAAAACAAAAGCCCTTACAACCTAGAAATTTCTTGTAAAAATACTAGTATTTATCTGGTCTATTTATATTACATGGGGAATATTGACATTTTTATTAATTTAATTTTTTTCTTAAATTTGGGGGAGGGGGGATGTGCCCCTCGTTATTTTCTTATTTCATACAACTGCCTCTTTGATGTAATCTATAGTATTTGTAGAATTTGCACACCAAGGAAAACCTATTCTTTTTTATAAGAAACTTCTAACTTTAGCTAACCATAAAAATGGTTTTTTTATCATGTATGTCCCTCTTAACTTTTGTAATATCGGTTATGTCCCTACCATTTTTGAAATACCAGTTGTGCCCCTACCTTCTTACAAAATCCACAATTATTCCCTTTTGTAATATCGATTATGCCCCTACTTTATCTTGACGAAAGGACAATACTATGGATTTTAAGAAGGAAGGGGCACAACTAATATTAAAAAAAGAGGGGAATAACTGATATTGCAGTAGGTAAGAAGGGCACAGGTGATAAGGAATCACCAAAAAAAGGAGAGGCATAACTGTATATGGCCATATGATTGTTATTCAACCACTTGATTGGGTCAGAGCTACACGTGTACGGGTGTGCGATTTGCAAAAGCTTCCTCCTTGGATACTCCTACAATTAAATTACCTTGGTGTTGTCACCACCAAGATTTACCCTTGGAAAGATGAATTCTAACCTTAGGAATGGAGTTAAATGGCCACTTTTAAATGACCACTTTTAGCCCCTGGATATGGTCATACATGGCAATGAAAGAGGTATCATCTATGTGAGAGTGATGATTCAACCACGAGATCATGGGTTTTCTCAAAAGATCGAGGAAGGAGGAAGGGGGGTGGTAAGTCTTACCATCCCGTTCATCCCAAGTGTAAAATTTGAAGATAAATTAAGAATATATAGCTACAAATTGAATTTTGAATTTCTCAAAACAAGAAAGTTGTAGGAAATTAAACTTCCTACTTTCCTTTTTCCAAAAATTAAACATCCTACTTTTCACGAAACATTTAAGTTCAGTTTGCCTCAGAACTTCATATAGGCTTGGGGGGGATTACACGTGTAACATAGCTATATTTTGCTAATTTTATTTGAGGAAAGGGAAGCTACATCATGATGTAGCAAACCTTAGCTACATCAGTGGCAATTTCGTCATCTTTTTTTATTTTTTTTGAAATTTCAACGATGATTTTTCATAACTATATCCCTCTAATATGTCATTCAAATTTCGTCAGAAACAGAGACTCCTACGGCCTCCATCCATAACAGGTAAAATACAACAAATTCATGACCGTTAAAAAATAACTGTCTGGATGGAGGCCGCAGGAGTCTCTGTTTCTTACGAAATTTGAATGACATATTAGAGGGATATATCTATGAAAATCCGTCGTTGAAATTTTGAAAAAAAAAATAAAAAAAGATGACGAAATTGCCCTTGATGTAGCTAAGGTTAGCTACATCATGTTGTAGCTTCCCTTTCCTCATTTTATTTTTATTTTGATTATATGTATTTCAAATCAGCCAAGGTCGGTCCCAAGCTTGGATAAATTGAGGAAAGTTGCGCATTAGGTAGCCGACAGCTAGCACAAGAGAGACACGTGTTCCTAAATAGTAGTCTTTTTAAGAACACTATTAAGGAAATTATCTCAAAACCATTTGGATCTTTTCAACATGGATTTAAGCAAACATTTAGATTTTGTTAGAGTGTTCCCTACTAGGAATGCGTTGCATCACACGAATGCAATGAGAAGTTGGTAAGAGCCACTACATCGTTGCCCGGATGGAGGTTAAAATTTGCAAGCATTCTCGCATGAGGAATGCATGCGAGTGAATAGTTAGTTCCATTGCATCGTCGCTTGGATGCAGTCCAAAATTTGCAAAGGGTTTTCGCATGGACACATGCAAGTAAAGAAGTTAGTCCAAACGAGGTTGTAAACGAAGTTGCATATAGGTAGTTGGAATATTGGCACTTTAACTGACAAATTGATAGGCATGATAGATATGATGAAAAAATGGAAGATTCATATGCTATATATCCAAGAGGCAAAATGGGTTGGAGAGAAAGCTAAGGATGTTGAGAAGACATGTTTTAAACTTTAATAGTCAGATAAAGATAAGAGCACAAATGGTATTGGAGTGTTTGTTTACAAGGATTTGAAGGATTGTGTGGTTGAGGTGCAAAGATTCATGCATCGGATTATTTTGCTAAAATTGGTGTTCAAAGAAGAAATTTTGAATATCATCTCTATTTATACACCATAACTTGGGTTAGATGAAATGACTAAACAATCTTTCTAGGAGGATTTTGGACAAGATTATGAAAGGAATCCAACAAAGAGAGATGATTTGCTTAGATGGAGATCTTAATGGACATGCGTGAAAGGATGATTCAAAGCGTGCTAGTATTCACAGAGGCCATGGCTTCGGGGATAGAAATGAAGAAGAAAAAGTTGTTTTGGATTTTGTAATGATTTATTATCTTTTCACAATAAACACTCTATTCAAGAAGATGTAGGGGCATTTAATTACTTGTACGAGTGGCCCAAGTAGAACACATATATGTTATTTTATGTTGAGGAGAAGAGGTCGATTGTGTTGCAAAGATTGCAAGGTAATCCAAAGAGAGAGTTTGACAACCCAACGTCGGTTGTTAGTCATGGATGTGCGAATAAAAAGGCTGGTAAAGAAAAAGAGTGTTTTCAAGATCGCTAGAACTTGATAGTGGAATCTTCAATTGATGCAATCATAACTTCAATGAGAATGTTTTAAAAGACTTAATTCGAGATTATAACGGAACTGCAAATGAGATGTGGGAGGCAATAACATCTTGTATCTGAATAGTAGCCATAGAGTTTCTAGACGAGTCAAAAGGAGGAGTTCCATGTTAAAATGAAGCTTGATGGTGAAGTGGAGTGGTGCATGAGAAGCTCAGAATTGAAAAGCATGCTTTAAAGCTATGTCTAAGAATAGAAAACATGAATCTATCACAAACTACAGGAAAATAAAGAAGTAAAGAATGGTGTAAGCGAATCTAAGTCAAAATTTATGAAGTTGTGTACAATAAACTCGACTCTAAGGAAGGCCTGTAGGATATATTCAGGTTGGCCAAAGCAAGAAAAGAAATACCAAAAACCTTTCTCAAGTGAGATGCATTAAGGGCGAGGAAGGTCACATGTTTGTTACTTAGAAGGATATAAAGTAGATGGAAGCAATATTTCCATAAGATTTTCATTGGAGAAGGAAATAAAGAGGTTGCTTTGAGAGATCTAGCTAGTAGTGAAAGTTACTTGAATCGTGTAAGTTATAGACATATATAAAAGAAGGAAGTAGGTGATTCTTTGAAGGTTAAGAGACCTAAGAAAGATGTAGGTCCTAATAACATTCCTATAGAAGTATGTAGAATTTTAAGCGAGGGTGGTTTGACTTGACTTACAAATTTATCCAATGTTATTTGGCGTAGCAAGAAAATGCCTGATGATTACTTGAGAAGCATCGTGGTACCTCTATATAAAAAAATGTTTCAACCTTGATTCCATGTCATCGGATCCTCCCATATCGTGATCTCGTTACTCAACAATTATTCATCCATCAAAACTAACATTCATAAACAGTTTGCAATTAAAAATACTAAGAAGAAATCATCCATTACTTTTCTATTTACAGTATAAATTTTATATGGTACATTGTCCTACTATAACCATTTACATGTATATCAGTTGAGAAGGAAATGCACAAAAAGATTACCAACTATCTTATGGAGTAATGCTACCGTAATTGGTTGGATGGCTACCGTCCATGTGATGACTCTCCGATGCCTGTTGGGTTTTCAGAAAATATAGGAAAGAAGTGATCCAATGCTCAATAAGGAATAAAAGAAACATAATTCAAACTTGATATTCGAAAGGTTCACGAAGCTAAATTATACAGTTGTTCCTTTATTCTATTTTTTATTTTAGTTCCTATCTATTATTATCCATGTCAGGGATTGGTCCTCTTCCCTCCACTGACCCAAAGTTGTGGACACTCTGAGATTGGGGATTATGTTGATACTTGATGAGTTTAGACCATCACCCACTGCCTCAACCAATCGTCCAATCTACACTTGACAATATCTCTTCTACTAGTAATTCATGGTCATTAGACCCTACCGCATGCTCAATACATATGCATACCGTTCTCGAGGACCCAATTGCTTAAACCACATATTATTTTCACCTAAATCTTTTTACCAACAACTTAGTACGATGTTATAGTAACCCGACCTCTAACCATACTACCACATGCCTCCACATGAAACAGCCACATATTATGTCGTTCAATCCTAAGATATTGGTACTCGATATCATGCGTTGCAAATCATTCATTCATTTTGTGCGCACTTATCATATAAGGTCAGACGTGTACTACCTAGGTAAGGCCACGTCAATACATATTCCTTCCGTCTATTCTATAGGTTGCATGCTCGACCTGTAGTTCTACTCCCGGTCATCCTTAACATAACACACGATCCTTTTCAGAATCAATTTCAATACACATCAATTCCCATGATGTAATTCCTCTGTTAAGATTTTGTTTTGCTTATTCATTAACATTGAGTATAAGGCTAAGCTTACATATATATTAGCTCTTGTATATACACTCATATTTATACTTATTTTAACTCCCAAACTCTAACTTTTCAAGCCACTGCGTCGATTCGTTGCTTAGTCGTTATTTTAGTGGGAATCATAAAGCATCTTTTCATATTTTCTTAAAAATAGCCAAATTAGGATTCTTCGTAGCTGAAAAACCTGGAGTTCACTCTCTTAATTCAACCGAATTAATGAATAAATTTAATGTGTTCGTTGCAGTTGTGCAAAATCGGATTTATCAAAAACCGCTTAAATACTGTATCAAATAAATCAAAAGCGGTCGATTTTTATTTTACTTGGGCAAGCTCAAGGTCTAACTCAGGGACACAAGCCTTGATAATTATTCAGGTTACTATTATCTGAATCAAGCGATTTATTTTCTAACTTAATAGGTCAACATGCAATGAAAACTAAACATGATGCATGTCATTTTTTTGTTTGATTTTTAAATGCAATGGAAGCTATGCAATGCATGCACGGAATGACACTTAATTGTGCCCTAAAATTAATTCAATAACCGAGCAATACAAATATAGTTAATTTTAGAATTGAGTCATGAAGCAAATTTAACACTTTAACGGGCACATCGCATTCAATTCCATTAAGTACAACAATACATCAAGAGAGATTTTTTTAACAGTTGAATAAGTGTCAAAACAGAGAACTATTAATGCCATTTCATGGAGAATTAATTAAGCTTCAAAACGAAATTGAAATCAACTGAGTTGGACTTCATATGCTTAAGCTATCAATAAAATAGTCCAAGGGCATAAACGTGATAAAAATGCATAAAACACGAAGAAAGCTATTTCAAATAGGTCCATGGAGGGACCTACTTGCAAATATAGAAAATCGACAGGGGCACTTCGCAAATTTTCCAAACGCACACATGCTAGGTACGCACATACCAGGGATCTGTATGTAATTATAAAAAAAACATGCAAGGATCCCTTGCAATATTTCCCAGTTCCCCACGTGCCAGGCACGTGAGGGGGGGGGGGAGGTGGGCTCGACGACAGGAGACGGTTCGGAGATGGCTCGGAGGTCTCAGGTGATTCGACAGCCAGGCTTGGGAGGCATGAGCCTACAGGGTTGGACGACGACGTGGTTGATGGTAGTAGCATCGTTTGCTGGCTTGGCTGCTGAGGAATCCGTGATTCTTACTCTTAATTCTTTTATTGTAGCTATTTTTCTTTGCAAATCATCATGTAGATATTGTTAATAAAATAAGTTAGCATGCAACATGTATTTGTTAATATTGCATATTTAGCATGTATTTGTTGAAAAATAAAAGAATAATGGAAAAGAAAAAGGAGGGAGATATTTAGAATAAATACATAGTGACCTGAACCCCAAGAGAAGGTCAAGCATTGACCTGATCGCCCAATAAAATAAGTAGAGAGAGATATGACCTACTTTATATTGTATATATATCACTTATATACGCAAATAGTTATTTTTGATAAAATAAAATAAAGTATTTTTTTACCTCCTTGTATTCGTTCCTGTGGAAAGGGAAACGAATGTCATATTCTTATCTAACCCTAGAGCTCTCTTATATAGGGGAAAATCTCTTTGGGTAAATTACAAAGACATGACAATAGAAATAAACAAGATAGAAAGAACCCAATAAAACGAATATCTTAACACTCCCCCTCAAGCTGGAGCATATATATCTATCTTGCTTAGCTTGGAACAATAGTGATGAAAAGGACCTCTAGGCAAAGCCTTAGTAAACATGTCTGCAATCTGATCTCCTGACGCAACATAAGATGTTGAAATAAGCTCCTTTTGGATCAAATCACGAGTGTAGTGACAATCTACCTCGATGTGCTTTGTCCTTTCATGTAATGCTAGATTTTTAGCTATAAATAAAGTTGCCTGATTATCACATTTGAGTTGCGTAGGAAGAGGTACTTCAATCATTAAATCGGTTAGAACAGACTTGACCCGCATCATCTCAGTACTACCTTCGATACGAAGTCCGATTCACATGAAACAGATTCCGTTGATTTCCTCTGGATGATCCGGGTTTATGACAAATCCGAGAGATAACCAAGCTCAAGGCTTTACAACAAAGGAGTCTTTGAAAATTATTCAACTTACAGATGTCTCAAGCTAATGAATCACACTTTGAAAATTTGGGAAAATGTGATCAAAAGAAGGTAGATGTAAGTTTTCAAAGTAAAAGAAAATCAATTCGAATTCATATAAGGTCGCTCAATTATTGAAGCCACCCACTTGCTAAGGAGAACAATGGAGATTTATAGAGCTAAAAGGAAGAATCTCCATCTGTTTTTTATTGATTTGGAGAGGGTTTTTGATTCTGTCCCGCAAGAGATATGGTGGAGAGTTTTCACGATGAGACAAATACCTATCCTATACATTAACCTCATAAAGGATATGTATGACAGTGCTTCATCCTGTGCAAGGATCCAATATGGGAAGATTGACTATTTTGTCATCCACATTGGTTTGCATCAAGGTCCATATTTGAATCTGACTTTCCTTAGTCGAAACCTATTTACCCAAAAAAGCGCTTCTATAAAAATATATATTTTTGGTGTTCAACGTTAAAAGTGATTATAGTTTTATTGGAATTCATATGATGTAGATTTGCAGCTTTCAATTTTGGTATGTTGGTAAACATGATTGGTTGTATTCTTGGGATCTGTGCAAATTGTGATTTTGATTTATTTTTGTATTTTTATTCGCTATTTTTTTGAACTTATGGAGTTGGATTCATCAACTGAAGTATGAGTTCTATAGAAAATCAGGAGGTTCTTTACTATTCACATATTTGGAATATATCGATTTTATATGTATAAATGATGCCTTTTTTATTCTTTTCTGAAAAAATTCTCATTAGACTTATTTTGTATAGTAACATGGTATAATTCGTATAATTTTATGCCAAGTGTTTCTATGGTCTTATTTTTTGTTTAAAGTGTGCATTTGCTTAACGTAGGCTAAAATTTGAGTATAATATAGATGATTCACGCGTTCATTAGTAGTCTTCGATACAATAATACACTTCTCGATGATGTTGATTCGAGGAATAAAATAAAAGGATGGGAGGAGTCTTTAACTGACCTCATATACAAAAAAAGTAACGAATTAGAATGAGAACAATATCTTTAGTTATATTAGGATAACTTGCAGTGATTGTAACCCGTACTCTCCACCAACTTGCAAAAGTTGTAATTTTGTTTCATAAAAGTAAATTGCGTCAAGCTCTGTTTTAACTTTTAATATGTGCTCAATAATTCGAGATATAACTCTTGCAAATGTATGTAGTATAAATTAACATATTTGGAAAGATATTTATGACACATATGTGAAAGCCATATAATATCTTGGATCATGTGTTGGAGACAAGGTTTAAAATAAAGAAAGGCGGAACAAGGCGTTTTCATCGGAATCAAAGCGAGGTGTAGCCTCGTGGCGGTCGAGGCGTAAGCCTCAGTTTATAGAGAAAAATATGCATAAATATAATTATATATTTGCCAATGTAATTGTATGTCATCTACCCAACATCTAATATTTAACACTATAAGATATGATGAAATAATATAGTTAAGAACCCTAAAATAGAAGATATAACAACATCATATCCCTTTCTACACATTTTCATCCAATCAAAATGGAATTCATTGTCAATGAATGTTGTGAAAGCATTAAACAATACATATCTATCTTTGAAATATTGTTGTAATTAAAAATACGATTAAATATACGTTGAAGAAATTTATGTTATGTGTCTACCATATAATATATAGCCGCACGAGAAACTACGAATCCTATCTATTTTGAGCAAATCTTTGAAATATTGTTTTAATTAAAAGTATGATTAAATATGGTCAAAGAAATTTGTGTTATGTGTCTAATGTATAATATATGGCATTATGAGAAATCATGAACCATATCCATTTCGTTTTGCTTGATATATTGCAAAGCTCGTTAATTTTACGGGTATTGTTGGATTTGATATTTATGAATTCATTCATGAAGAGTGAAATATTAAGAGTTTGCATAAATAGTTAGACACAATTAATAGTAAATATGAAGTTATGGACACGAAAGAAACATCAGATTTAGGCATTTATATTATATAATCATTGTCCTAAACAAATAGATATTTATAAGCTTCTCAAACTAACAATCAAACCATTAAAATCATAAAAATGCTTCAAAAAGTCAAAACGCCTCGGCGATCGCCTCGACCACCTGAGGCGCGCACCTCACTAGGCTGGACCGAGGCGCACGCCTCGAGGCTAAATTGGACCGCCCACCTCAAGGCTCAACTGGACCGCCTCGCCTCGAGGCGGACGCCTCGACCGCCTCGAGGCTAGTTTTTTCGAACCATGGTTGGGGATAATATTGATTGTACTATCCATCACCAAGGAAGCACTTGACGAGGAAGCCACACGATAAATTGTAATGATCAGCAAGGGCGCATTTGAAGAGGAAGTCACACGATATAATTGTAACCATATAAGCCTTTTTCAATTGCTAGAGAAGAAAGTTGGCTAAGGAATATGCAAAAGTACAACCATCTCCATTCCTCCGCTCTCTTCCTTCTTTTCTCTTTCCCCCTCTTGCATTGTTATATTTTCTTGTATCATGTTGAACAACTCCAGTCATCCACTTTTTATAAACCCAATTACAATCTTAGATTGATCGTGGCTTAAAATACTGATTTCGCCTCCATATCGCTCATTTGGGGAATCAATATTTTGGCAACATGTCGCTAAACGTTTGCCCATGTTGATGAAGATCGATGGAAATGCACATATTTTAAAATTTTGGTTTAAATTCTATTTTAATCAATCGATAATATAAAAATACAAATTTCCTTTCTAGAATATAGATCTCGATACATGTTTAGTGTAGTATCGACATGTATACCACCCATAGTTCCGTTCATAAGGTAGAAAAAAAATATAAATCATATACGAAAGAATCAAAAGAATCCAATATGGGTATTTGGTGGATCATCTATTCGTCCTAGTTACGTTCCTTTACTACCGTATCTTCTCCTCATTTGGTCTATATATTTCACGTTTTTTTAATCATCTATTTGCCCTAGATGCGCTCCTCTATGACCATATCTTCTCCTTATTTGGTCTATATATTCCACGTATTTGCCAATGTCATGCAGTTGTACAAGGACTTGTAGTCCTTGATAATTTGCGCATATATATGGTCTTCCATATGCGTAAGAAAATCAATACACATATTTTTTCCGAGCAAGTAGAATTGTGAGGAGGTCGATGCAGGGAAGACATGACTTTAAAATCATGTGATGTAGTTGATGCAGCATGAGCTAAAAGAGAGCATATGTGGAGGTTGAATTGGAGGCATTGTGAGATAAAAAGATGAAAATATCCCTTATATGGCACCTCTCTGTGACTATTATGCGGTTCCACCATACTTAATTAGTCGCCAATCACACCACTATTGTAACCATTATTAGGAGGAGCGAAGAAGTTGTACGATTCATTTTGTCATTGTCTATGGGATCCATAACCATACAATTCATATAATTCCCAACCACCATAAGGGGTTGATGTAGCCCCGTTGCATCCTATACTCAACGAGTCTCCTTCCTCTCTCATGGAACCAGCTGAGGAAATCAAATCTTCTATCATTGTACCCTCATGGTATTGTTGTGGCTATGGTTGCAGAGGGTACATGTACAAAGGAAATGTATACCATCTTTAACTCATGGGCGGACTCACGTTTGCGGCAAGGAAATGTATATCATCTTTAACTCATGGAGTATTCGTCGTATTCGCATATCATTAACATTGTATTCTCACCAATCTTATGAAGTGGATGTATCAACTTATTAGTCTATTTTTTGTTAATTATTTGCACAATTTTTTTATAAGACTTTGCTCATGAATTATCTTCAACGATATTCCCCATGTTAGTCATTGCATCGTAAAAAGCACCTGTTGTAGGCTTCTTGCTCCGTCCACCGACCTCGAAATAGTTTCTCATTGTCCTCGTGTCTTTAACATCCAAAAAGATTACCTATTTCAATTTAAGCATGGGTATGCCCCAAATTAGATCTTAGTGTTTAACATTTCCATCCCATTTAAAATGTGAAAAGTTATGGTTGATAGTGTTGCCTTCTGCTTGTGGCTTTGATTTGATTACTTTGATATTGGCGCTGAGATATTTAGTGATTGGTGCATTCAGTGTCTTACAGTTTTAGTGAATCACACTTGATCTCCGCAATTTCTCTATTTGGTTTCATAATCAAAACACAGAAGATTGCCAACAATTTTACTTTATCATGTCAGCCTTTATATTGACTATGGATTTTGTTGCAATTATTTCGTCTGTCTTTATATTGACTGGAGGAGTTATCCCCTCCTATTTATCGTCTTGCAGGTATCGGTTTCAAAAGCGTGTTCCTTGTTTGCAGTCAGCCTCATATCTTTAGTGGTGGCTATCAGATTAAGTTCGACGAGAAGCCATCTCCTGAGTGCAATATCGGGTACATCGTTCCTGAATGGGTCGAGAGCAAGCCTTCTTTGAATGACTTGCAGCAGGTCTATGGTGCATCCAAGACTCTATTACATGTGGCGCCAGAAGTTCCCTGTCAAACCTGAGAACAGAGTGGAGAGGAGAAAGGAAGTTGAGGAATGGAACATCACGCTGGCATTTCCGCAAGGACAGAGACTGCACAGAGGGGTGAAGATGCCCGGTATATACGCATTCCTTCCGACCGGGATGATCACGAATTTCCCTTTTATAATCCAGGCAGATTTCATCCTGGTGTCCTCCAGGGAGTCCATACTCATGGATAATCTTTGGAACGTAGGCATTCTGAACTGCGTGGCGCCTGCTTTCAAGAATGCTCTAGTAGCTCTCGTGAAATCAAATGCTGAAGTGCCGTTGTCTTCTCTACCACCGATGTTCAAGTTCTTACCTGTTGATGGATCCAACTTCCCCGTGCTAGAGACAGCAAGGCAATCGATCAAGAATTTGCTGGCTGCAGAGCACATTGTTCCATGCGAGTCCTACACGGAACAGCGCATATTCTGCAAGGGGGGCGAAGTTGCACGGCTGAAGCCTGCATTTTGGGACATTCTGATTGAGGCTCGAAAGGCTGGTGTTAATCTGCAGAACTTATCATCTCACGGGACTCACATCCTAGCTTCTGCATTTGATGAATCCAGATATGACTCTGTCTTGGAGTTCTTGGGTGTTGGGTACGCGAGCAATGAATGGTATGGTAAGTGCATCGAGAGTTCCAATCTTGCGGCTGAAGTTCCAGAGAAGGCCTACTTGGATCTTCTACTTTTTGTCGCGCATAACTGGGAGAGTTTCGTCCATTCAAGTGGCATCAGAAATACACCCCTCTTAAAACTGTTAATTGCCAAAGATCATACCACTTTGTGGAGCGTAAACCGTGCTACAGAGTTCAGCGACCGTCTCTGCCTTGCATCTGAACTGGATAATATACCATGGCTACTGAAATGGCAGGCAGAGTTTGGTTCTGCTTGCAAACATTTCTTTTTCCCAAAAGAGATGCATGCCGCTCTGAATTGTTATCAGAATTCGTCAACCATAAGGAGCTGGTTCTCGACGAACATCCATGTGCGAACTACCACTGTTTATGAACACTGCAATTCCCTGCTCAATGCTGTGAAGACCAACAGAAAATATCTCATTGCCTTCACGCATTTTGTTCACCGTTCATTCAAAGAAAAATATTTGAGTGAGTGGGATGTAAAGAGATTGTGCGATTCTCTTCCTCTAGTTGATAGCTATGGGAGTGTCGTCTCCAAACATGATGGAGTGCTTGTCCCTGCTATAGGCAGCAAGTGGGTGGGGCTTGTTGGATCTAATCCATGGAGAGCCGAGAATTACGTCGAGTTAAGCCAGGATTATACACGGTCAGTCTCCTTTGCTGGAATATATATGCCAGAGGACGCACTTTTGCAGTTTCTTTGCTCTCATGTGGGAGCTGCGGATGTGCCCGAAATACGCCCCCCGAATGCGTCTTTCCCCACTGTCTCGTCTTTGCTAACAAAGACGAATGCATTTCTTCTCCTGGATTGGATTCGACGTCTGAAGCGCAGGGGCATCCACATTCCAGAGAGGTTCTTGGGTTGCGTAAAACATGGCATGTGGCTAAAGACTTCCATGGGCTCAAAGGCGCCGGAGGAGGCGTTCCTCTCGGATGCCGAATGGGGAAATCTGCTGCAGCTTGGACCTCTCGTTGATATCCCGCTGATCACCCAAGATTATTACGACAATCGAATCAGGGATTATAAAGATGAGCTGAAGTTACTTGGAGTGATGTCAGAATTCGGGGAAGCATGCCGGTTCATCGGGAAGAGATTTACATCTATGTCAATCACGAGAAGCAATGCAGTTGCGATGCTCAGTTTCATAAAATTACTGAGGCAGAGATATATGCCCACCGATGATTTTGTCAATGTCATCAAGAAAGAAAGTTGGTTGAAATGTAGCAGTGGTTACATGTCTCCGGTTGGTGCTATTTTGTATGATTCCAATTGGGCTTCTGCTGCTGCTCTAAGCGATCTGCCCTTCATCGAGGCAGATTATTATGGTCAGGATATCGTTAGCTTCAAATCCGAACTTGCAGTGCTCGATGTTATTGTTGCATTCGACTACAGGCTTCACTCGCAGCGCGTAATCGACAACCTGAAAACATCGATTTCTTTTGGTTCTCTGTCAGCTGATGCACACATATTCATGCTTGAATGCATTCGCAATGCGAGTTCTGCTGCGGTTCTTGTGGATCGACTCAAGGTGCACAAGTGGGTGGTGACGAGAAGTGGTCTCATGTGCCCGGAGAATTCTGTACTATTTGATCCGGAATGGGATTGTCTTTTCACTGTAGTGGACAGCCTCCCAGTCGTGTCTGAGGACTTTTACGGTGTTCGAATCAGATCTTTTAAAGAAGAACTGAGAAGAGTCGGTGTATTGGTTGGGGTAGAGGGTGCAATGCAATCGTTGACCCGGGAATTGAAGAAGTTGATGCCCTGTTCTCTCTCGAAGGAGAAAGTGCTCGCATTGTTGGCGTGCTATCGCTTTCTATCTGATAGAAAACAACCTCTTGAGATTGGGTTTAGTAATTTCCTTCGTAATGAGGCTTGGTTGCAGACTAAATTGGGTCGCAGATCTCCTGCAGGTTCGATCCTCTTTCATTCAGAATGGGATCAAATCTCGCTAGTTGCATCACTTCCGTTTGTTGACGATAGTGAAGCGTGCTATGGAGAGCAGATCCATGAATATAAGCTGGAACTTGCTGCTCTGGGAGTCACAGTTGAATTCAAGAAAAGATTGAAATTCATCATGGATGGTTTAAATATCCCGTCAGATCCTTCCACGATAACCTCCGGCAGTGTAGTGTCAATTTTGAAGTGCATTCAGATCCGGAGGCAGAAGAAATTGGCTCTCCCTGTTAAATTCAGATCAGGTCTGCGCAAGAAATGGCTCAAAACAAGCATGGGATACAAATCTCCTGATGATTGTGCTCTCTTTGGTCCCGCTTGGACTGGTTCCTTGGAGCAGAACGATGCGCCTTTCATTGACGAGGCATTTTATGGTACGGAAATCATGTCCTACAGAGATGATCTCAAAGAGATAGGAGTGATCGTCGACCCTGCTGATGGGAATACACTTGTTGTTGACCATCTGAAGGTTCATTCCGATTTCACTGCTATTACTAGAATTTATCTTTATCTCAAAGATCACAAGTGGGAGGCTGGAGAAGAACATGTCAGTTTGATCTGGATACCGGATGGAAATCTTAGCGGGGAATGGGTTGATTCTGGTAGCTGTGTTCTTCATGACAAGAATGATCTCTTTTGCTCAAAGCTTCACATACTGGACAAGTATTATGACAGTGGTCTGATAAATTTTTTTCAAGCATCGTTTGGTGTAAAGCGTAATCCTACGTTGTCTCACTACTTGGAAGTATGGAATGAGTGGGAGAGTAGCAATGAGCAGCTGACGGAGTCCCAATGCCGTGCGGTTTGGGTGTACCTAGTGAAGAACTGCAGCAGCAGCACCTTGCAGTCACATGAGTTGAAGTTGACCAAGCTGCCGGTGATTTCAAGTTCTGGTATAATAACACTAGCAAAACTGCAGGATGTTTTCATCCCCGATGATTTATTGTTGAAAGATCTCTTCGACCGGGCTTCTGATGAAGGTCTATTTGCATGGCATCCTCAGCCAACCCTTCCATTCCTCTCGATGACCGAATTCTTTAAACTCTACGCCGATCTCGGAGTTCGGGGCATATCTGCTGCTGTGGAGAAGGAGGTGTCTGTGCCTGATCCCGCAAGCTCGAGGAAGATCCATGCGGATGATAAACTGTTCAAGACTGGTCTTTTCAGGATCATACTTGGTTTTCTCGCTGATCCTTCCGCTGGCACGGGTGCTGAGAAGAGGCACAGGTTGGTCAAATGCCTTCTTGATGCTACCGTATTGGAGAATGACGAGCCTACTTCTGTAGATTGCCGCCTTGGTCTTTCTTCGGGTAAGATCCTCACGGTTAAAGCCAGCAGGATCTTCAGTTGGGACAGGGAGGCGTGCAAATTCTACGTGCATGGTTATGTCGCGAACTCCTGCAAGAAAGCGAGTATCGAGTTCGCGACGTACTTTGCTGAAGTGGTTTCTGAGGGGCTGCTTTGGGAAGAAACAGAACAGATCCCGAGACTCGCGGAGCTCATAAGACTTGGAAGCTTGCTGGATTTTGACGAGGATGCCGTTGGGTTTCTATTGAAATCCAGGAACTTGCAACTTTTAATGGAGGATGAAGCATTCCTGTCGTCGGCGTTTCCTGCACTCAAGTGATTGCTAGTAGAATCTGGACTTCACCTGCTAATTTCAAGAGTGCGAGTAAGTTTCTTTCCCTATGTATTAGTTTCTGCAGTCTTTTGTTGTTATGCTATCGTGTATGAACTCTGTTCTGGCTGGTATCAACCGCTGTAAGTGCAGACAATGTTGAGGAAAATAGTTAAGATATCGTTGCTTCACCATCCTCTTCGAACATGCGAGTTCTATGTTTTGTTTGGATTCCTAGAGTTAGTTGGTGTTGATAATGCCTTGAAATATAACTCAAATCATGCTGTATAGACGTTCCAGCTGATCTTGTGATCTCACATCCATCGAAAATTGGAAGGGATCCTATCACAACATGCCCTATTATGAGCAATCGAATACACCCTATTGCTAATTGTTTTGATTATTGAGCGATTAGGGATGCAAACGTCAGATACAGTTTTGCGTTTGATGTCGATGTGATAGCGACAGGTAGAATATCAAACGCCATATTATGAGCCTGCGTAAGAAACCTTCGAGGATCACAAACAAAAAATATGGGTGATATAACAACCGACAATATTTGATAATAATTTATGAGGAAAGATTTGGCCAAAATAGCAAGTTAAAATATTTTATGTTGATAATATCACAATCATCATTGTTTTTGGGCCTCCAGATATCCCAACTACCTCAGCGAGGTTAATACTTTGTACTTAATAAAGTTTGTACTTAATATGAGGTTAATGAAATTTAGTTTGCAAATGTAACAATATTATGCATTATCCTTCAGTTAAAAAATAGGAAAAAAAATAATGCTGGACTTGTTCTTTGCACCTGAAAATATATACAATATAATATTTACATCCTCTTAAAAGATCATTGTTAAGATCATATAAATGTCTATTGAAAACGCATGCTTATATTATACTTTATTACTATAAGCATAAATAAACCTCATCCAAAGATAACCAATTTTCTGGTTAAAAAATTAAGATCCATGTTAAAGATCTAATTTACTCATATATTTAAATTGTTGCAAGGACAGTTTCATAATTGTATCAAATTGGAAAATGGATGTGTTATGAATCCTTTTATAGAAGGGGCAATGTGATACTTTTTCTACTAAAAATAATGTAAAATCATAATTATTATCCTAAACAATCACCAAAAAAACAATTTTCCTTCAAGGCCATTTAGGTGGTAAATAACACAATTGCATTTTAAATTTTTGGATGATAATGTTGGAATTGTTCTAAATTTGATATATTTGAAAACAGTAATTATTGGTTAATTGTTTAATGAAGGAGCGACATTGAAATTTTCATTTAAAAATGAAATTCAAAAAAATCCCTAAATAGTAGATTTAGAATGTTTAGTGCTTATTATTTCATATATGAAGCACATTTACATTCGCAAGAACACCTTAAATGAATTTGTTTTTGCGCGGGAAGGAACACTACAAATATAGAGTAAGAAGGATATAAATGATGGCACAACTTGATCGTATTTACCAAAACATACTTGTTCCATTTCAATTGTTCAATTGGTAATGTTTTCAAAAACACCTTACTATTTGTTACGAATGGGTATATTGTTTAACATCACAAATCAATTTGGCACTTTGATGAAGAAATCTCAACAACAATAACTCGTCGAAATCATAAATTGATGGAGTTATATCCCAAATAAAATTTCAAGTAATTATTTGTAAAGAAATTACCCAGTGACAAGATCATATCCCCCAACTCTAATTTCTTGGATATATGTGTGTGTATGAGGAAAGAGATTCTACTTAATGATGTAGGTAGCTTAGTTACATCATGCTTATATTTTCCTATTTTTTTATTTTTTTTGAAAAATGCTTCCGTATATTTTCATACTATATCCCTCTAATGTGTCATTCAAATTTCGTAAAAAACAAAAGCTCGTATGCTCTCTATCCAAAACATGTGTTCTTCACTATCTCACATTCAATATTACAATTTCTACGGATTGAACTAGATCATTCATCTCGTTTTAAGGTTTGATCTTGAAAATTGAAAGGTGTAGCTTCTTGTGAGTTCTTGATAAATATCTCTCTAAGTTCAAAATTAAATGTGGATAGTGAATCTTTAAAAGAATAAAGGTAATGAAACCCTAGAAGGATCGTGAATCAGAGAAACCCTATAAGAGAGGAGAGGGGGAAGAGACCTGCCAGGCTGCTTGAGGAGCTTCTTGGCATTGGCCTTGCGGGTGGTGGTGAGCTTGATCGTCTTCACGAGGAGCCTTGCCCGGTCGTTCCTTCACTATCTCCATCTCCCGAGTCTCCGAGGAAGTGAATTTTTGTTCCCCTCCCTTTCTTTCTTGAGATATTGCTCTCTTTTTCGGAGTTGGCTATTCTCTTTCTCGCCACAAGCCCATATCACACCCATAAAACTTGAATACCAGAGATACATACATTGGAAGGAGACAATGCACACATCTAATATCCGTGACACTGTACATATAACAACTGTGATCCGGAGGCTACAATAGTGAGTTCTGGATGGCTCATCTTGATAGCTGATACACAATCAAGGCGTGAGGTTGCACGTGATGCGAAGGCAATTGGTAATATTCGTGTTGATGGAACACCCTGTTAACATAGAGGAAGCACACAGGTACAACGGCACGGATACATGGCACCAAGTTATTATTGGTTGGAGCCAATATTAAAGAGAAGCAACATTTAATATGGGATGGAGTTAGTGGGTTAAAATGGCAACCAACTAAAACCATGAATGAAGATGGATATATCTATTTTGAGAAGATGGAGAAAACCACATTGAGGAAATGTGAGCTTCCCATTAGGTGGAGCATATGTAGCAGAAAACCACATTATGCTCTCGGTTGAGGAAATGGGAGCTTCTCATTGGCTAGAGCATATGTAACACTAGTTAAATTGAATTGGTTGGCACATCTCATAGATTGATGATGACATTTTTGTCCATGGAACTTGCACCCCGTTGGACCATATCTTGGATCCTTCCCATTGGATGGAAAGGGAGTATGGAATTGACGTGCACCATCCCTATAAATTAAGATGCATTCCTTTCCATTAAGGGCATGCTTGGTATTCTTGGGAGATATATCAAAGAGTGGGTTTCACTTCCGGAGGAGTGAAACTAAGAGAAGTGCTTTCCTTTTGTATCGGTATGACATTCTAATAGTGTCAATACTATTTAATACATTACTTGTGTGTCAATTACCCTCCACCTCTCCTCTTTTGTATAAAATATTGTGGTTTGTACTTTTGTTTACTGTTGCGTTCGGACTACTGAACCGGTCTCATCTTAATCTGTTTTCTGACTATCGAATCATTCTTTTCATTATCTATCTTCAGATTACAAGATCACCCTGCGTTCAGAAACCAAACCATTCTTCTCTTCTCCTTATATGTGTTTGGACTATCGAATCATCTTGTGTTGGGACAACCAAACCATTCTTCACCCTATCTGTGTTCGAACTACAGAATCAATCAACTTGTATTACTTTATTTGGATGTACGACACTGCTGACCTTTTTATATTGTGCTAAGTGTTCAGTTCTTCTAGTCATTTGTTGGAGTGCTATGCCTACACTCAACAAAAAGAGTTGTGACACCTTCACCTCTTTCGCAAAAAGATAAGTTTGTTAGTGTCAACATACTAACATCATACGAGATAAAATCCTACCGGCAATCTTGGGATAAAACACCCCGCGACAAAGTGGTATCAGAGCTTTGGAGGAGCTGAAGTATTGCTCATTCATCAGCGTGAACTAGTATTCTTACAACAAAAATAATGCTTGCCACTTCCTAACACGTAACCACATTGGAGCGAGTCGTGGCAGGTGTTAAGGTCACCCTCACGATCTGTGTTACGTACCTCACCCGCATGGAGGAGCAAATGACTATGGAGATGTCCTCGATCGAAGCGAGAGACGCCAACACCATTTAACATATCAAGATAGTTGGGGAGAAACTTAATTCTCACATTGACTTGATGGAGGATTTTCATACCGAGATTTCTCTCATGAAGAAGGATGGCGCCAATGGGAGTAGCTTCTCAGAGGCGAGACATCCCAAAGTAACAGAACTGAAGCCATTTTTTGGAACATGATATGCTAACTGGAGAATTTTCTCTAGGACCTTGAGCATTACTTCGTGGCCATCGAGACCCCATAAATGAAGAAGGCGACATTTGCCTCCATGTATTTGAATGGAGATGCAAAACTTTGTTGGTGCAACCATTCTGAAGACGAACATATATCAAAGATCCCTGTATGGGAAGAACTTGTTCTTGAACTCAAGGAATAGTTCTTATCCACAAACACGCTGTGGATGGATCACAAAGCATTGCGTCGCCTCAAGCAGATGGGTACGGTATGAGATTATGTCAAACAGTTTTCATCTTTAATGCTTGATATCAAGGAATGTCCGAAGAGGATATGTTGTTCAACTTCATGGTTGGAATCCAAAGTTGGGCACAAGCTAAGTTACTGAGACAAGGAGTGAAGGATCTACAAGCATCATTTGTAGAGGTCGATGCTCTGATCGACTACAAAGTACAAGCAAGTGGCAACTACCTCCGAGAGAAAAGAGGCAGACAAAGGGAAGGCAAAATCTAAAGCCATAAGGAAGCAAAATTCAAGAAGAACGAGCATGCTAAGGGGGTGTCGAGGCCTCCAAAAATATAGAGGTACCCAAGACAAAAGAGTACTTCAGTTGTGGTGGGCCACATCGAGCAAGGGATTGCCCGACGAAGGAAAAAATGAATGCCATGACCACTGAAGAAGAAGAAAAGTAGGAGGCCTTCATCGCCAACCTCCAAGTGTTGCGGAATAAAAAACTTTGTACCATCAGGGGTACAGATTATCCGAAGGATGAACATGAGTTGGAACTCCTCTATGAACATATCGATCCACAAGACATCTCTAACAACAATGGTGGACACATAAGACACCCACAACTTCCTCTCAAGTAAGGAGTTCTCACACCTAGGACTCTCCTTGACCAAAATTAATATCAAGGTGAAATTAATGAACTCGAATATGGTATGCATCGGGAGGATGATTCACATCCCCGTCCAAGTTGACGACTAGCAAGGCCACATTCGCTTTGTGGTGGTCCTTCCGGATGATTTCCAAGCCATTCTTAGAATGGAATTTCTGAAGAAACTGGAGGCTTCCGCCACCCCTTACCTAAATGTAATATTTCTGACAAATGGAGAGAATCCATGCTTCGCCATATGCAACAAATCCTCAAGCTCAAGGCGGTTGATATTCGTGATGCAGTTGTGTAGCGAATTACAGAAGGGAGACCGCACGTACCTCGCAACGGTATGCGAGGGAGGAGATAATGATGATGTCGAGCTGTGTCCCGAAGAAATCATTGCTATCTTTGATGAATTCCAAGATATTATGCTAAAGGAACTCCCAAAGAAGTTTCCACCAAAGCGCAATGTGGACCACACCATTGAGTTGGTATCACGAATGGTACCACCAGCCCTTGTGCCATACAAAATGCCACCCTCACACCTAGAGAAGTTGAAGCATCAACTCACTGAGCTCGTGCAAGCAAGGATGATGATGCCAAGCAAGGCCCCATTCAGAGCTCCAATGTTGTTCCAAAAGAAGAAGCATGGGAGCTTAAGGATGTGTGTTGACTATCACGCACTCAACAAAGTCATCGTCAAGGAATACGTACCATGCGCCAAATGTTGAAAGTTGTTCGATCGCCTTAGGAAGGTGACCTTCTTCTCGATGATGGACCCACGATCCGGCTATTATCAAGTATGGATCAAATAAGAAGATGAGCCAAGGATAACATGTGTGACATGCTATGGGTCTTTCGAGTTCCTCATCGTCGTTTGTCCTTACCAACGACCCTGCAACCTTTTGTACTCTAATGGACAATGTATTTCGAGAATACACAGACTCCTTTGTTGTGGTGTATCTCACCGACATTGTTGTGTGCAGTGAATCCTTAAAGGAGCATGCTGAGCACATGAAGAAAGAATTCATCAAATTGAGGGAAAATCAACCATACCTCGGACCAGAGAAGTGTTCTCTGAGCATCGCCATCTTTGCATAACTTTCGTGTACCCATCAGTGGGCTCCCCCGACCTTCACTTACACCAGCATCCTCGGAAGGATCTCGGAGGGACTCATCGGAGCGCTGCCCACTCGTCACCACCTCTGGAGGACGGGGAAGAACACGACACACAACACCATTGGATACAATCTCATGGATCAGATTTAATAGCCCAAATTTCTTCTGCCCTTTGTTTGAAACAATGATCAGACCCTAGCCTTTGAAGCTCCGAAGCACAAGCCCTCGCCACATGGCCCGCGCCATACAAGCCGCCCGAGCCTAGCCCATGTGTGGGCTGAGATAATTGCAGAGATCCCCCTAGACCTTTCAAGAATTACATTCAGGTCCAAGCGTGCGTGCTCCACACGTGCGCCTAAGCATTTTATGAAGATTCCCCGTCGAGTTTTCTCATTTGCAATAAGGTCCCTAAACGCAAAGGAAATTACAGGGAGGTCCCTCTGATTACTAGTCATTACATTTTGGACCTCAAAAGACCTAATTACAATAGTTATCTTTTTATTTCCACGATTTCTTTTACATTTATGCCTCTGGCAATGTTTTTTTCATAACTTGAGCATACGAACTCCAAATTAGATGATTTCATTTCCATTTTAATGTGTGTTTCATGATCTACATCTTGGCAGTATTTATTCAGCAATTTAACATATTATTTTATATGAATAAATTCTAGGAGCTCATTGTGTCTATAGTTCATCGTGACAAAGCCATTATTGGATCTTCAATGCTAATTCAGATAATGAAAATGAACCACCGTTAAATTCCTCAATATGTGAATATGTACGGGGCATATTTGTACTTGCATTTTGCATCACTTTATATTGTTAAAAATAGAATAAAATTGCATGTTTCTCCATCATTACATGCCTGTCTTTGCACGAGTCTCATGTGTATTTTTTGTCTTCTCCTTGTATCTGCATTAGAAGACCTTTAGCAATGGATTTAATTACTCAACTTTTAATCAATAAATTTCGATAAATAGACGAGGAGGTGTGTGCCTCGACCTTGGTATATTGTCAAGTAAAATAGTTTCTATATATTCAAAGCTATGGTCTTTCCATGGATTATTTTCACCGTATGTACTACAATAAAATACACTACTATTAAAGTGGTGAAATGCGATAATCAAGATCCTCCGTGGAACTCTTGGTCCTAGGTAATTTCTATTACAATATTGAATTAATATACATTTTTTCGTTCATTACTGTGAATAGATAGATCATTATACCAAAGAAATATTATCTCATCAATCATTATGTATATTTTTTTGAATCAAATGACTTATCTCAATGTCATTCACTACTTGACCGATATAACTGATATGTGCGATATAAAGATCGTAGATGTTCCATATATGTCATATAAATGTATATTTCTAAGCTATTTAATGTTCTAAGAACTTGAATGAAATTTATTTTCAATATTTATAAGTCAGGAATCAACAATAATAATGATACGTTCGATACGTTCGATATGGTGATATATGGGGTACAAATGATCGATGTACGTGATATAAGTGTGTGTCTGTATGTTATTCGTTGTTTTAATAGCTCGAATTATTTTAATTTATAGAAAATTAACAAAAATAGATTTTTGAGCTATTTTCATCATTTCCACCTATATCGTCGATATATCACGATACATCCTTTTTCGGACGGATCGATACAATATCGATATCAACATGACATTCCTTGCTTTTTTATCAAGATTATGAAAATCAATAGATCAAGTAAAATACTATATTGAAATATAATTACTTATAACAGTGTAAATATGATGGTTATTCATATGTTTTTATCTGATGTGCCCCTCTGAGATATTACAATATCAGTTATGCCCCTCCCTTTTGGGAATACCAGTTGTGCCCTGACCTCTTGTTGTTCTATCACTTGTGCTCCTCAGGTTAGTTGCCATTCATCCCCAACACATTAACTTTTGGGATACAAGGGGAGTTAAATTTTAAAAAAATAATTGAATCGTCTTTCACCAACTCCTCCCCATATCCCTCCTCCTCCCCAGCCTCCCCCTCCTCCTTCTCCCCAGCCTTCTTCCCTCTTCCGCCCTAACCACCACCACCTCCATCACCTCCTCCTCAGCCTCCTCCAGTACCCCATCCCCCTCATCTGCCCTCAACCTACTCACCCTCTCCTCGTTCAGCTTCCCATCATCCTCAACCCCTCTTCCCTAGCCTCCTCCGTCCCCAGCCGCCTCTCCCTCCCCCAACACCCCTCCCCTTCCTCTGCCCCCATCCCCCTCCTCCTCCACCCCACACCTCATCTTCCTTCTCTTTGACCTCATCCTCCTCCACCCCATCCTCTAGCTTACATTCCTCCTCCTCTACCCCCTTCCTCCAGCTTCCCCTCCTCATTTTGCATAAAAGAAGCAGTTGGATCCGTGAAACGCTACCTCCCTCTTGTTCAGTGCAAGGATGATGGATGAAGAGGCCGTGCGCGACGAAGGATGGGTTGGAAGAGGAGCACGGGTGGGGGAGTGTTTAGACAGCTATGTCCCTCTTAACATAACCATGATTTAAAAAGATCATGGTTACGCTCAACTTGTTGATAGCTAAAAAGTAACGGAGGGGCACTAGTAATAGAACAAGAAGAAGTCGGGAGCACAATTGATATTTCAAAAAAGGAAGGAACATAATTGATATTGCAATATCTCAGAAGGGTACAACCGATAAAACACTTATTTAAATCAGTGATTTTATGATAGGGTAGTGATGCAAAATAGTGGGAAAGAAGTGCAAAAATTCCTACCCAAATGATACTTTGAAGTATCATTTTGAGCACTCTCTCAAAATCGAGGTGCCAATTTATGCCTAAACATTTAATCGTTTGATTTTCAAACACATAATTTTAATTAAATGGATAATTATTTTAAAAAAGTCCATAAACAATGCCCGGTTCCATCACATCTCGAACATGAAGCGTCACCCAATAAGCTCACGCCACCGCAACAATTTGTAAAGCGAAATCACCGCCAAAAGCAAAAACCCAGTGCACCGTCACGTCGTACGAACTACGAACAAACCCTCCAACCTTTCCGCTTCCTTCCCTCCGAAGCAAACCCTCCCCTCTAGAACACCTCTCCCCATCCCACCACTCCCACTTCACACTCCCAACCCGCACCGAAATCACACAAACAGGCAGTGATCAAGGAGGAGAGCATAATCATGGCCTCCTCCCTCACCCCCAGAGACCACGTGGAGAAGATCCGGAAGGAGACCTTCTTCATCGGTCGCAAGGAGAAGAACCGACTTGCAGGGTTCCTCCACCAGGCCGTGGGCTACCTCTCCGAGGAACTCTACACCAAGGACTCCCACTTCATCTTCGAGCTCATCCAGGTACTCCCACGCTAGTACCTACATCTGCGTACACTGCGTGCACAATAAATATCTAAAGTTGGTGGTATGTTGATCAGAACGCGCAAGACAACGAGTACGGGAAGGATGTGGTGCCGTCGCTTGAGTTCGTGGTGACGGACCGCGACCTGACGGGGACGGGCGCGCTCGCGACGCTGCTGCTGTTCAACAACGAGAGGGGCTTCTCCCCCGCCAACATCGAGTCCATATGCGGCGTCGGGCAATCCATGAAGAAGGGCAACCGCCAGCGAGGCTACATCGGCGAGAAAGGTATATACATACGCTTTATACATATTCCATCCCACGTACGCCTTATACTATAAAATATAAAAAGCACAGACCCACCTTACGTATTTAACGATATTATACGTATAATCTTGAAAACTCGACTCCTTAAATAAAAGACCTTATGCGTATAATCGGGTACCCGGATCCCTTGATCCGGTTTGCATGCGGATCCGGTTAATAGATATGTATCTCCCAGAGATGTTACTGATAAGTTGAATGAGCCCTGGGGAGGTGTGCGTACTTTGGAAAGCTTAAGTAAATTGATTTCTTTGATGAAAGGAAAAGTTATATTTCTCTTCAGATCATTTTAATGCGTTTATGCTTTTGTTGGGAAAAGAGATGAAATTGGGAACCGTCATTTTGTGCCTCGGTAACAAGATGGTTGTATGTTTGTGTACTTAGGCAGGACCCCTGGAGAATTATTGAGTAAACGGTTACGAAATTGCCCTTGATGTAGCTAAGGTTAGCTACATCATGTTGTAGCTTCCCTTTCCTCATTTTATTTTTATTTTGATTATATGTATTTCAAATCAGCCAAGGTCGGTCCCAAGCTTGGATAAATTGAGGATAGTTGCGCATTAGGTAGACGACAACTAGCACAGGAGAGACACATGTTCCTAAATAGTAGTCTTTTTAAGAACACTATTAAGGAAATTATCTCAAAACCGTTTGGATCTTTTCAACATGGATTTAAGCAAACATTTAGATTTTGTTAGAGTGTTCCCTACTAGGAATACGTTGCATCACACGAATGCAATGAGAAGTTGGTAAGAGCCACTACATCGTTGCCCGGATGGAGGTTAAAATTTGCAAGCATTCTCGCATGAGGAATGCATGCGAGTGAATAGTTAGTTCCACTGCATTGTCGCTTGGATGCAGTCCAAAATTTGCCAAGGGTTTTCGCATGGACACATGCAACTAAAGAAGTTAGTCCAAACGAGGTTGTAAACGAAGTTGCATATAGGTAGTTGGAATATTGGCACTTTAACTGACAAATTGATAGGCATGATAGATATGATGAAAAAATGGAAGACTCATATGCTATATATCCAAGAGGCAAAATGGGTTTGAGAGAAAGCTAAGGATGTTGAGAAGACATGTTTTAAACTTTAATAGTCAGATAAAGATAAGAGCACAAATGGTATTGGAGTGTTTGTTTACAAGGATTTGAAGGATTGTGTGGTTGAGGTGCAAAGATTCATGGATCGGATTATTTTGCTAAAATTGGTGTTCAAAGAAGAAATTTTGAATATCATCTCTATTTATACACCATAACTTGGGTTAGATGAAATGACTAAACAATCTTTCTAGGTGGATTTTGGACAAGATTATGAAAGGAATCCAACAAGGAGAGATGATTTGCTTAGATGGAGATCTTAATGGACATGCGTGAATGGATGATTCAAAGCGTGCTAGTATTCACAGAGGCCATGGCTTCGGGGATAGAAATGAAGAAGAAAAAGTTGTTTTGGATTTTGTAATGATTTATTATCTTTTCACAATAAACACTCTATTCAAGAAGATGTAGGGGCATTTAATTACTTGTACGAGTGGCCCGAGTAGAACACATATATGTTATTTTATGTTGAGGAGAAGAGGTCGATTGTGTTGCAAATATTGCAAGGTAATCCAAAGAGAGAGTTTGACAACCCAACGTCGGTTGTTAGTCATGGATGTGCGAATAAAAAGGTTGGTAAAAAAAAGAGTGTTTTCAAGATCGCTAGAACTTGATAGTGGAATCTTCAATTGATGCAATCATAACTTCAGGGAGAATGTTTTAAAAGACTTAATTCGAGATTATAACGGAACTGCAAATGAGATGTGGGAGGCAATAACATCTTGTATCTGAATAGTAGCCATAGAGTTTCTAGACGAGTCAAAAGGAGGAGTTCCATGTTAAAATGAAGCTTGATGGTGAAGTGGAGTGGTGCATGAGAAGCTCAGAATTGAAAAGCATGCTTTAAAGCTATGTCTAAGAATAGAAAACATGAATCTGTCACAAACTACAGGAAAATAAGGAAGTAGTTGATTCTTTGAAGGTTAAGAGACCTAAGAAAGATGTAGGTCCTAATAACATTCCTATAGAAGTATGTAGAATTTTAAGCGAGGGTGGTTTGACTTGACTTACAAATTTATCCAATGTTATTTGGCGTAGCAAGAAAATGCCTGATGATTAGATGAGAAGCATCGTGGTACCTCTATATAAAAAAATGTTTCGACCTTGATTCCATGTCATCGGATCCTCCCATATCGTGATCTCGTTACTCAACAATTATTCATCCATCAAAACTAACATTCATAAACAGTTTGCAATTAAAAATACTAAGAAGAAATCATCCATTACTTTTCTATTTACAGAATAAATTTTATATGATACATTGTCCTAATATAACCATTTACATGTATATCAGTTGAGAAGGAAATGCACAAAAAGATTACCAACTATCTTATGGAGTAATGCTACCGTAATTGGTTGGATGGCTACCGTCCATGTGATGACTCTCCGATGCCTGTTGGGTTTTCAGAAAATATAGGAAAGAAGTGATCCAATGCTCAATAAGGTATAAAAGAAATATAATTCAAACTTGATATTCTAAAGGTTCACGAAGCTAAATTATACAGTTGTTCCTTTATTCTATTTTTTATTTTAGTTCCTATCTATTATTATCCATGTCAGGGATTGGTCCTCTTCCCTCCACTGACCCAAAGTTGTGGACACTCTGAAATTGGGGATTATGTTGATACTTGATGAGTTTAGACCATCGCCCATTGCCTCAACCAATCGTCCAATCTACACTTGACAATATCTCTTCTACTAGTAATTCATGGTCATTAGACCCTACCACATGTTCAATACATATGCATACCGTTCTCGAGGACCCAATTGCTTAAACCACATATTATTTTCACCTTAATCTTTTTACCAACAACTTAGTACGATGTTATAGTAACCCGGCCTCTAACCATACTACCACATGCCTCCACATGACACGGCCACATATTATGTCATTCAATCCTAAGATATTGGTACTCGATATCATGCGTTGCAAATCAATTATTCATTTTGTGCGTACTTATCATATAAGGTCAGACGTGTACTACCTAGGTAAGGCTACGTCAATACATATTCCTTCCGTCTAATCTATAGGTTGCATGCTCGACCTGTAGTTCTACTCCCGGTCATCCTTAACATAACACACGATCCTTTTCAGAATCAATTTCAATACACATCAATTCCCATGATGTAATTCCTCTGTTAAGATTTCGTTTTGCTTATTCATTAACATTGAGTATAAGGCTAAGCTTACATATATATTAGTTCTTATATATACACTCATATTTATATTTATTTTAACTCCCAAACTCTAACTTTTCAAGCCACTGCGTCGATTCGTTGCTTAGTCGTTATTTTAGTGGGAATCATAAAGCATCTTTTCATATCTTCTTAAAAATAGCCAAATTAGGATTCTTCGTAGCTGAAAAACCTGGGGTTCACTCTCTTAATTCAACCGAATTAATGAATAAATTTAATGTGTTCGTTGCAGTCGTGCAAAATCGGATTTATCAAAAACCTCTTAAATATTGTATCAAATAAATCAAAAGCGGTCGATTTTTATTTTACTTTGGCTAGCTCAAGGTCTAACTCAGGGACACAAGCCTTGATAATTATTCAGATTACTATTATCTGAATCAAGCGATTTATTTTCTAACTTAATAGGTCAACATGCAATGAAAACTAAACATGATGCATGTCATTTTTTTGTTTGATTTTTAAATGCAATGGAAGCTATGCAATGCATGCAAGGAATGACACTTAATTGTGCCCTAAAATTAATTCAATAATCGAGCAATACAAATATAATTAATTTTAGAATTGAGTCATGAAGCAAATTTAACACTTTAACGGGCATATCGCATTCAATTCCATTAAGTACAACAGTACATCAAGAGAGATTTTTTTAACAGTTGAATAAGTGTCAAAACAGAGAACTATTAATGCCATTTCATGGAGAATTAATTAAGCTTCAAAACAAAATTGAAATCAACTGAATTGGACTTCATATGCTTAAGCTATCAATAAAATAGTCCAAGGGCATAAATGTGATAAAAATGCATAAAACACGAAGAAAGCTATTGCAAATAGGTCTCTGGAGGGACCTACTTGCAAATATAGAAAACCGACAGGGGCACTTCGCAAATTTTCCAAACGCACACGTGCTAGGTACGCACATACCAGGGATCTGTATGTAATTATAAAAAAACAACAAGGATCCCCTGCAATATTTCCCAGTTCCCCACGTGCCAGGCACGTGGGGGGGGGGAGGTGGGCTCGGCGGCAGGCGACGGCTCGAAGATGGCTCGGAGGTCTCAGGTGATTCGACAGCCAGGCTTGGGAGGCATGAGCCTACAAGGTTTGACGACGACGTGGTTGATGGTAGTAGCGTCGTTTGCTGGCTTGGCTGTTGAGGAATCCGTTATTCTTACTCTTAATTCTTTTATTTTGGCTATTTTTCTTTGCAAATCATCATGTAGATATTGTTAATAAAATAAGTTAGCATGCAACATGTATTTGTTAATATTGCATATTTAGCATGTATTTGTTGAAAAATAAAAGAATAATGGAAAAGAAAAAGGAGGGAGATATTTAGAATAAATACAGAGTGACCTGAACCCCAAGAGAAGGTCAAGCATTGACCTGATCGCCCAATAAAATAAGTAGAGAGAGATATGACCTACTTTATATTGTATATATATCACTTATATACGCAAATAGTTATTTTTGATAAAATAAAATAAAGTATTTTGTTACCTCCTTGTATTCGTTCCTGTGGAAAGGGAAACGAAAGTCATATTCTTATCTAACCCTAGAGCTCTCTTATATAGGGGAAAATCTCTTTGGGTAAATTACAAAGACATGACAATAGAAATAAACAAGATAGATAGAACCCAATAAAACGAATATCTTAACACTCCCCCTCAAGTTGGAGCATATATATCTATCTTGCTTAGCTTGGAACAATAGTGATGAAAAGGACCTCTAGGCAAAGCCTTAGTAAACATGTCTGCAATCTGATCTCCTGACGCAACATAAGATGTTGAAATCTCCTTCTGGATCAAATCACGAGTGTAGTGACAATCTACCTCGATGTGCTTTGTCCTTTCATGTAATGCTGGATTATTAGCTATAAATAAAGTTGCCTGATTATCACATTTGAGTTGCGTAGGAAGAGGTACATCAATCATTAAATCGGTTAGGACAGACTTGACCCGCATCATCTCAGTACTACCTTCGATATGAAGTCCAATTCACATGAAACAGATTCCGTTGATTTCCTCTGGATGATCCGGGTTTATGACAAATCCGAGAGATAACCAAGCTCAAGGCTTTACAACAAAGGAGTCTTTGAAAATTATTCAACTTACAGATGTATCAAGCTAATGAATCACACTTTGAAAATTTGGGAAAATGTGATCAAAAGAAGGTAGATGTAAGTTTTCAAAGTAAAAGAAAATCAATTCGAATTCATATAAGGTCGCTCAATTATTGAAGCCACCCACTTGCTAAGGAGAACAATGGAGATTTATAGAGCTAAAAGGAAGAATCTCCATCTGATTTTTATTGATTTGGAGAGGGTTTTTTATTCTGTCCCGCAAGAGATATGGTGGAGAGTTTTCACGATGAGACAAATACCTATCCTATACATTAACCTCATAAAGGATATGTATGACAGTGCTTCATCCTGTGCAAGGATCCAATATGGGAAGATTGACTATTTTGTCATCCACATTGGTTTGCATCAAGGTCCATATTTGAATCTGACTTTCCTTAGTCGAAACCTATTTACCCAAAAAAGCGCTTCTATAAAAATATATATTTTTGGTGTTCTACATTAAAAGTGATTATAGTTTTATTGGAATTCATATGATGTAGATTTGCAGCTTTCAATTTTGGTATGTTGGTAAACATGATTGGTTGTATTCTTGGGATCTGTGCAAATTGTGATTTTGATTTATTTTTGTATTTTTATTCGCTATTTTTTTGAACTTATGGAGTTGGATTCATCAACTGAAGACAGTATGAGTTCTATAGAAAATCAGGAGGTTCTTTACTATTCACATATTTGGAATATATCGATTTTATATGTATAAATGATGCCTTTTTTTATTCTTTTCTGAAAAAATTCTCATTAGACTTATTTTGTATATTAACATGGTATAATTCGTATAATTTTATGCCAAGTGTTTCTATGGTCTTATTTTTTGTTTAAAGTGTGCATTTGCTTAACGTAGGCACATATTTTATGTTGATGAAGATCGATGGAAATGCACATATTTTAAAATTTTGGTTTAAATTCTATTTTAATCAATCGATATTATAAAAATACAAATTTCCTTTCTAGAATATAGATCTCGATACATGTTTAGTGTAGTATCGACATGTATACCACCCATAGTTCCGTTCATAAGGTAGAAAAAAAAATATAAATCATATACGAAAGAATCAAAAGAATCCAATACGGGTATTTGGTGGATCATCTATTCGTCCTAGTTACGTTCCTTTACTACCGTATCTTCTCCTCATTTGGTCTATATATTTCACGTTTTTTTTAATCATCCATTTGCCCTAGATGCGCTCCTCTATGACCATATCTTCTCCTTATTTGGTCTATATATTCCACGTATTTGCCAATGTCATGCAGTTGTACAAGGACTTGTAGTCCTTGATAATTTGCGCATATATATGGTCTTCCATATGCGTAAGAAAATCAATACACATATTTTTTCCGAGCAAGTAGAATTGTGAGGAGGTCGATGCAGGGAAGACATGACTTTAAAATCATGTGATGTAGTTGATGCAGCATGAGCTAAAAGAGAGCATATGTGGAGGTTGAATTGGAGGCATTGTGAGATAAAAAGATGAAAATATCCCTTATATGGCACCTCTCTGTGACTATTATGCGGTTCCACCATACTTAATTAGTCGCCAATCACACCACTATTGTAACCATTATTAGGAGGAGCGAAGAAGTTGTACGATTCATTTTGTCATTGTCTATGGGATCCATAACCATACAATTCATATAATTCCCAACCACCATAAGGGGTTGATGTAGCCCCGTTGCATCCTATACTCAACGAGTCTCCTTCCTCTCTCATGGAACCAGCTGAGGAAATCAAATCTTCTATCATTGTACCCTCATGGTATTGTTGTGGCTATGGTTGCAGAGGGTACATGTACAAAGGAAATGTATACCATCTTTAACTCATGGGCGGACTCACGTTTGCGGCAAGGAAATGTATATCATCTTTAACTCATGGAGTATTCGTCGTATTCGCATATCATTAACATTGTATTCTCACCAATCTTATGAAGTGGATGTATCAACTTATTAGTCTATTTTTTGTTAATTATTTGCACAATTTTTTTATAAGACTTTGCTCATGAATTATCTTCAACGATATTCCCCATGTTAGTCATTGCATCGTAAAAAGCACCTGTTGTAGGCTTCTTGCTCCGTCCACCGACCTCGAAATAGTTTCTCATTGTCCTCATGTCTTTAACACCCAAAAAGATTACCTATTTCAATTTAAGCATGGGTATGCCCCAAATTAGATCTTAGTGTTTAACATTTCCATCCCATTTAAAATGTGAAAAGTTATGGTTGATAGTGTTGCCTTCTGCTTGTGGCTTTGATTTGATTGCTTTGATATTGGCGCTGAGATATTTAGTGATTGGTGCATTCAGTGTCTTACAGTTTTAGTGAATCACACTTGATCTCCGCAATTTCTCTATTTGGTTTCATAATCAAAACACAGAAGATTACCAACAATTATACTTTAGCATGTCAGCCTTTATATTGACTATGGATTTTGTTGCAATTATGTCGTCTGTCTTTATATTGACTGGAGGAGTTATCCCCTCCTATTTATCGTCTTGCAGGTATCGGTTTCAAAAGCGTGTTCCTTGTTTGCAGTCAGCCTCATATCTTTAGTGGTGGCTATCAGATTAAGTTCGACGAGAAGCCATCTCCTGAGTGCAATATCGGGTACATCGTTCCTGAATGGGTCGAGAGCAAGCCTTCTTTGAATGACTTGCAGCAGGTCTATGGTGCATCCAAGACTCTACCTACAACTACTATTGTCCTTCCCCTGAAGCCTGACAAGGTGAAGACTGTGAAGGATCAGCTTTCCCACATTCACCCAGAAATTCTTTTATTCATGTCGAAGATCCGAGGTCTTTCTGTCAGAGAGGAAATCTCTGACTCGAAGCTCAATACTGTAAGGGCCGTGTCTATTGCCAGCGAAACTAATTTCCAACAGAGGAAGAACATTGATGCGGAGTCTTACACACTGTCTCTTGAATGCCAAGAAGATGGCTGCGGTCCGACACAGATGTGCAGCTATTACATGTGGCGCCAGAAGTTCCCTGTCAATCCTGAGAACAGAGTGGAGAGGAGAAAGGAAGTTGAGGAATGGAACATCACGTTGGCATTTCCGCAAGGACAGAGACTGCACAGAGGGATGAAGATGCCCGGTATATATGCATTCCTTCCGACCGGGATGATCACGAATTTCCCTTTTATAATCCAGGCAGATTTCATCCTGGTGTCCTCCAGGGAGTCCATACTCATGGATAATCTTTGGAATATTGGCATTCTGAACTGCGTAGCGCCTGCTTTCAAGAATGCTCTAGTAGCTCTCGTGAAATCAAATGCCGAAGTGCCGTTGTCTTCTCTACCACCGATATTCAAGTTCTTACCTGTTGTTGGATCCAACTTCCCTGTTCTAGAGACAGCAAGGCAATCGATCAAGAGCTTGCTGGCTGCAGAGCACATTGTTCCATGCGAGTCCTACACGGAACAGCGCATATTCTGCAAGGGGGGCGAAGTTGCAAGGCTGAAGCCTGCATTTTGGGACATTCTGATTGAGGCTCGAAAGGCTGGTGTTAATCTGCAGAACCTATCATCTCATGGGACTCACATCCTTGCTTCTGCATTTGATGAATCCAGATATGACTCTGTCTTGGAGTTCTTGGGTGTTGGGTACGTGAGCAATGAATGGTATGGTAAGTGCATCGAGAGTTCCAATCTTGCGGCTGAAATTCCGGAGAAGGCCTACTTGGATCTTCTACTTTTTGTCGCGCATAACTGGGAGAGTTTCGACCATGCATGTGGCATCAGAAATACACCCCTCTTAAAACTGTTAATTGCCAAAGATCATACCACTTTGTGGAGCGTAAACCGTGCTACAGAGTTCAGCGACCGTCTCTGCCTTGCATCTGATTTGGATAATATACCATGGCTGCTGAAATGGCAGGCAGAGTTTGGTTCTGCTTGCAAACATTTCTTTTTCCCAAAAGAGATGCATGCCGCTCTGAATTGTTATCAGAATTCGTCAACCATAAGGAGCTGGTTCTCGACGAACATCCATGTGCGAACTACCACTGTTTATGAACACTGCAATTCCCTGCTCAATGCTGTGAAGACCAACAGAAAATATCTCATTGCCTTCACGCATTTTGTTCACCGTTCATTCAAAGAAAAATATTTGAGTGAGGGGGATGTAAAGAGTCTGTGCGATTCTCTTCCTCTAGTTGATAGCTATGGGAGTGTCGTCTCCAAACATGATGGAGTGCTTGTCCCTGCTATAGGCAGCAAGTGGGTGGGGCTTGTTGGATCTAATCCATGGAGAGCCGAGAATTACGTCGAGTTAAGCCAGGATTATACACGGTCAGTCTCCTTTGCTGGAATATATATGCCAGAGGACGCACTTTTGCAGTTTCTTTGCTCTCATGTGGGAGCTGCGGATGTGCCCGAAATACGCCCCCCGAATGCGTCTTTCCCCACTGTCTCGTCTTTGCTAACAAAGACGAATGCATTTCTTCTCCTGGATTGGATTCGACGCCTGATGCGCAGGGGCATCCACATTCCAGAGAGGTTCTTGGGTTGCGTAAAACATGGCATGTGGCTAAAGACTTCCATGGGCTCAAAGGCGCCGGAGGAGGCATTCCTCTCGGATGCCGAATGGGGAAATCTGCCGCAGCTTGGACCTCTCGTTGATATCCCGCTGATCACCCAAGATTATTACGACAATCGAATCTGGGATTATATAGATGAGCTGAAGTTACTTGGAGTGATGTCAGAATTCGGGGAAGCATGCCGGTTCATCGGGAAGAGATTTACATCAATGTCAATCACGAGAAGCAATGCCGTTGCGATGCTCAGTTTCATAAAATTATTGAGGCAGAGATATATGCCCACCGATGATTTTGTTAATGTCATCAAGAAAGAAAGTTGGTTGAAATGTAGCAGTGGTTATATATCTCCGGTTGGTGCTATTTTGTATGATTCTAATTGGGCTTCTGCTGCTCTAAGCGATCTGCCCTTCATCGAGGCAGATTATTATGGTCAGGATATCGTTAGCTTCGAATCCGAACTTGCAGTGCTCGATGTTATTGTTGCATTCGACTACAGGCTTCACTCGCAGCGCGTAATCGACAACCTGAAAACATCGATTTCTTTTGGTTCTCTGTCAGCTGATGCACACATATTCATGCTTGAATGCATTCGCAATGCGAGTTCTGCTGCGGTTCTTGTGGATCGACTCAAGGTGCACAAGTGGGTGGTGACGAGAAGTGGTCTCATGTGCCCGGAGAATTCTGTACTGTTTGATCCGGAATGGGATTGTCTTTTCACGGTAGTGGACAGCCTCCCGGTCGTGTCTGAGGACTTTTACGGTGTTCGAATCAGATCTTTTAAAGAAGAACTGAGAAGAGTTGGTGTATTGGTTGGGGTAGAGGGTGCAATGCAATCGTTGACACGGGAATTGAAGAAATTGATGCCCTGTTCTCTCTCGAAGGAGAAAGTGCTCGCATTGTTGGCGTGCTATCGCTATCTGTCTGATAAAAAACAACCGCTTGAGATCGGGTTTGCTAATTTCCTTTGTAATGAGGCTTGGTTGCAGACTAAATTGGGTCGCAGATCTCCTGCAGATTCGATCCTCTTTCATTCAGAATGGGATCAAATCTCGCTAGTTGCATCACTTCCGTTTGTTGACGATAGTGAAGCGTGCTATGGAGAGCAGATCCATGAATATAAGCTGGAACTTGCTGCTCTGGGAGTCACAGTTGAATTCAAGAAAAGATTGAAATTCATCATGGATGGTTTAAGTATCCCGTCAGATCCTTCCACGATAACCTCCGGCAGTGTAGTGTCAATTTTGAAGTGCATTCAGATCCTGAGGCAGAAGGAATTGGCTCTCCCTGATAAATTCAGATCAGGTCTGCGCAAGAAATGGCTCAAAACAAGCATGGGATACAAATCTCCTGATGATTGTGCTCTCTTTGGTCCCGCTTGGACTGGTTCCTTGGAGCAGAACGATGCGCCTTTCATTGACGAGGCATTTTATGGTACGGAAATCATGTCCTACAGAGATGATCTCAAAGAGATAGGAGTGATCGTCGACCCTGCTAATGGGAATACACTTGTTGTTGACCATCTGAAGGTTCATTCCGATTTCACTGCTATTACTAGAATTTATCTTTATCTCAAAGATCACAAGTGGAAGGCTGGAGAAGAACATGTCAGTTTGATCTGGATACCGGATGGAAATCTTAGCGGGGAATGGGTTGATTCTGGTAGCTGTGTTCTTCATGACAAGAATGATCTCTTTTGCTCAAAGCTTCACATACTGGACAAGTATTATGACAGTGGTCTGATAAATTTTTTTCAAGCATCGTTTGGTGTAAAGCGTAATCCTACGTTGTCTCACTACTTGGAAGTATGGAATGAGTGGGAGAGTAGCAATGAGCAGCTGACGGAGTCCCAATGCCGTGCGGTTTGGGTGTACCTAGTGAAGAACTGCAGCAGCAGCACCTTGCAGTCACATGAGTTGAAGTTGACCAAGCTGCCGGTGATTTCAAGTTCTGGTATAATAACACTAGCAAAACTGCAGGATGTTTTCATCCCCGATGATTTATTGTTGAAAGATCTCTTCGACCGGGCTTCTGATGAAGGTCTATTTGCATGGCATCCTCAGCCAACCCTTCCATTCCTCTCGATGACCGAATTCTTTAAACTCTACGCCGATCTCGGAGTTCGGGGCATATCTGCTGCTGTGGAGAAGGAGGTGTCTGTGCCTGATCCCGCAAGCTCGAGGAAGATCCATGCGGATGATAAACTGTTCAAGACTGGTCTTTTCAGGATCATACTTGGTTTTCTCGCTGATCCTTCCGCTGGCACGGGTGCTGAGAAGAGGCACAGGTTGGTCAAATGCCTTCTTGATGCTACCGTATTGGAGAATGACGAGCCTACTTCTGTAGATTGCCGCCTTGGTCTTTCTTCGGGTAAGATCCTCACGGTTAAAGCCAGCAGGATCTTCAGTTGGGACAGGGAGGCGTGCAAATTCTACGTGCATGGTTATGTCGCGAACTCCTGCAAGAAAGCGAGTATCGAGTTCGCGACGTACTTTGCTGAAGTGGTTTCTGAGGGGCTGCTTTGGGAAGAAACAGAACAGATCCCGAGACTCGCGGAGCTCATAAGACTTGGAAGCTTGCTGGATTTTGACGAGGATGCCGTTGGGTTTCTATTGAAATCCAGGAACTTGCAACTTTTAATGGAGGATGAAGCATTCCTGTCGTCGGCGTTTCCTGCACTCAAGTGATTGCTAGTAGAAACTGGACTTCACCTGCTAATTTCAAGAGTGCGAGTAAGTTTCTTTCCCTATGTATTAGTTTCTGCAGTCTTTTGTTGTTATGCTATCGTGTATGAACTCTGTTCTGGCTGTATCAACTGCTGTATGTGCAGACAATGTTGAGGAAAGTAGTGATGATATCGTTGCTTCACCATCCTCTTCGAACATGCGAGTTCTATGTTTTGTTTGGATTCCTAGAGGTCGTTGGTGTTGATAATGCCTTGAAATATAACTCAAATCATGCTGTATAGACGTTCCAGCTGATCTTGTATCACCTGTTTATCTGAGTGACTGGATAAATCTGGACAAAGTTGGGATATTGTTATATGGGTGTAATGTCCCTGTTTTCGACGAATTCTGATTGATGTTTCCTTTAGGATTCTGGATTATATATTCCATGCTATGCTGACAAACTCACCTTTTGAGAAATACAGCATTCCTTCCTTTTTGCATGGCCTCAAATTTCAGTTCGGTCGAATTTCTGTCGAATATCGATATCCAGTCGAAATCGAAATTCGACGGAAATGACCGAAATATGAGGGTCCTAGTACAAAAATGACCGAAATGATCGAAATTCCGGTTGAAATTCCACTGAAATTCCATCGAAATTCTGTTTTGGTCGATACCGAAATGGTGACCGAAACCGACATTTAGGACCTTGCCTTTTGCATGTAGAACTTTTCTTTCTGCGTCTGCAGTGATTTATTCTTTGTGGATATAGCTAACCCGGCAGAAAGTTGCATTTAAACGGCTGGCATCGTGTAATTAACTCGATTTTTATTTGGGATTTAAACATGTTTTATAATTCACCGAGTAAATGAGGTTTTTGTTAGGTTTTTCCCATGAAGACTGATCGGTGACTCATATTGATAATTTCACATAACTTTACTGGTGCGTTTGGTTACCCGGTTAACTCGGGTTAAACTGGGGGTGGGTAAACTGTTTTTGTGTTTTGATATGTGAATAGAGAGTTAGGGATTGAGTGGGTTTGTTGTGATGTGATTGTAAAAGTTTGGAAAAGTGAATAATTGTGATGTGATTTTATTGAAGTTTGAAAAAATGAGCAGAAGTTGAGTGGTTTATAATTTTTAAATGATATGATAGTATAATATATTTTTTTTGACGGATTATTTAATGTTTAAATAATGAAGGGAGGGTTGGCTCCAAAAGTGAGAGAAAAGGAGGATTTTGAGGGTAAAAGCAGACTTAAGCGCATTGCCAAATCACTTGTGGAGTTTGGTTGTGTGCAAAGCAGACTTAATGCTTTGTACTTAATAAAGTTTGTACTTAATATGAGGTTAATAAAGTTTAATTTGTGAATATATCAATATTATGCATTATCCTTCAGTTAAAAAATAGGAAAAAGTAATGCTGGACTTGTCCTTTGCACCTGATAAATATATACAAAAATATATTTACATCCTCTTAAAAGATTATTGTTAAGATCGTATAAAAGTCTATTGAAAACACATGCGTATATTATATTTTATTTCTATAAGCATAAATAAATCTCATCCAAAGATAACCCATTTTTCTTGTTAGAGAAATTAAGATCCATCTTAAAGATCAACAATTTGATCATATATTTAAATTGTTGTGAGAGCAGTTTTATAATTTTATCAAATTGGAAAATGGATGTGTATGTATGAATCCTTTTATAGAAGGGACAATGTGATATGTTTCTACTAAATATAATGTAAAATCATAATTATTATCCTAAACAATCATCAAAAAACAATTTGCCTTCAAGGCCATTTAAGTGGCAAATAACACAATTGCATTTTAAAATTTTGGATGATAATCTTGGAATTGTTCTAAATTCGATATATTTGAAAATATTAACTATTTGTTAGGTGTTTAGTGAGGGAGCGACACTGAAATTTTCAGTTGAAAATAAAATTCAAACAAAATTTCCCTTAATAGTAGACGCAAACGTGTAGCGCGCGCACACAAACACAAACAAACAAAACTTTAGACAAAAAGGGGTATCGGGAAAGCCTGAACTCAATATGCTCTTCTCCATCTCCCAATCCCAATGTTTTAACTTTGGACACAGTTGAGTCAAACTCTTATTATTTATATAGGTTTTAGTTAAAACAAATTGCAAATGGCATTTTGCATTTTTTTTTGTTTCGTATCTTCACAAATACAATTAAAACTCTTGAAATACTCATGCTAAAATTATTTCAGTAAACAGTAAATTAAAACATTTTTTTTGCAAACTTGTTTTAACAGTTAGGTTTCAAAAGATATTAAATCTGAATCAATAACAATCTGAACTCAGATGTTTGGTGTCATTAACGAACATAACTGCAAAACTAATAACTGAACGGGAACATCGTTTCTACGATACTGATTTCCATTTTGCAAGTTATTAATATTACAAAAATGTTCTTCAAATTTTTCTCTTAATCTCTGAAAATTCCCACTGGAAAACCATCCAAATTTGGAAATTGAACCATGCAGGCAATTGAAGTGCTTGAAGTTGAGGACTTTGCCTATGTAAATAGGTAAATGTATTTGGAAAATCTTCCAAAACCTGGTGTTGATGGAATACATCCAAAGAACACAGCCAAGGAACTGTCCCACTATTCCTCGGAGTCCTATAAAATTGTCAAAAATACAGTGCATGCCATAAATGTGTGTTCACAACAATTACATTCCTATGATGATCATAGCACTTATACTTTGTAAGTTGAAGAAATAGTCCTAGGTAAGCTGGAAGAAGGAGATCTAACAGAATTAGCATTCCTGATCTAAAAAGATGAAGGTTTAATTTCAGCACCAGTAGCACAGATAAGAAGACCGAGATTCATCATTATGGTGGACAAAAAAATCCATGCATCATATAGTCACATGCATGTGACAGAAGATATGATCGACGTGTAGGTACAACAAGTGATGATTTTATGATTTGAAGATGTTGTCATACACCTATGAAAAAAATACGCACACATCGAATCTATAACTACTCAAAACTGAAAACAGAAAAAATTCCAATTGCAGACTACTGATTTTCATTATGAAAAGCTTCAGAATATCCAAAAATAGAAATACGCACACATCAAAGGTATAATCACTTCAAAAATGAAAACAGAACTTCTAATTGCAGACTTATTGATGTCCAGCATATCAGAAAATTCTATGGGAAAGAATGTGGACATTGTGGATAACTTTTGAAATAGATATGATAGTAGTTGCTGGAAGCCCAGATCAATATTGAAGATCATAATGCCATGATGAGTGCACGAACAACCTTGTTAATGAAGGTAACATGTGAATCTGCGTGACAACAAATGGAATGTGCAACTTGCAAGGTGGTCTGTTTATATCTTTAAAAAAAGTGGATTAACAACAACAACAAAGTCTACACCAACTTTCTTTCTGATTGCATCATTACGAATCCAATCTTTATGTGTGTGTGTGTCCACACATTCACCTTAGTATTTTTATTTCTATTACAACCATTCTCTGCACATGTCTATAGTTCATAGGCCATCATACCTCTCTAGCATGAAACAATAAAAGAACAAGTGATCTACATCTTTGAAAGGATCTGCGTTCCGAGGACAAGTTACGTCCACAACCTGCAGACTTTTCCCTCTGCATTCTGCTACTAATTTTCTCCCTTCTCAAAAACCAAAACAAAATCTTCACCCTGAGTATTTGCTCCACCAATCTAGTCTCAGAAATGTCACATTCATATTATATAAGAAATGCCCTCCAAATGGTCGATGACAAGTAAACTAAAGATATCGAAGCACCCAAATTAGAAAAATCACAGTAAATAACATCCTCCATATTCCTAAACAAATCATTGTCCTCTTCCCATATTCTCAACACTCACTTAGCAAGCACGACGTCATGGATCTCCTCAAGTCTCAACACCCCAAGGCCACAATTATATGTGCATATGTTCACCACGGACCAATCCACCAACCAAATCTTCTGAGCATCCCTGCTATTATTGGATCAAAGAACTGTTGTATCATGGACTCCAGATGATCATACAATAGATACAAAAAAGATCGAAACAAAAAACAACATAGCTATAAGAAGCACCAAAAAAACATCCTTTGTGAGAGCCTTCCAATCACTCGGCTAAATAGGTATCCTTTTGCACGCACATAATAGTCAATATTACAATTTCTACAAATTGAACTAGATCATTCATCTCGTTTTAAGGTTTAATCTTGAAACTTGAAAGGTGTAACTTCTTGTGAGTTCTTGATGAATATCTCTCTAAGTTCAAAATTCAAATGTGGATGGTGAATCTTTAAAAGAATAATGGTAATGAAACTAGGGATGGGCATTGGGCAGGACCGGCCCGACCCAAGCCCAAATGGATAATGGGCCGGGCTTGGACTAAAGTATTGGGCCCGAATTTTTTTGGGCCAGGCTCGAACTTGGCAGGGTCCAACCTGATCCGACCCGAGGGGCCGGCCCGATATTATCTCGCTGCCCGGCCCGAGGGCCCATCCCGAATATGGGTGTTTGCATGCATACATACATATACATTGCATGTGGCTGGTAAGGCAGTCTGTAATGCAAATTTCCCCCGTTTATTTCCTAATTGTTAACATTATGATATTTCTAAAAATTTTCACTTCTTTGAGAGATATTGACTTGGAAATTGAAAGTCGGTGACTAGAGTTGGGAGTGTCCAATTGTAACCTTGTCCATAACCATACGCCTCTTCGTAAACTTCTGCTGATTAGGATAAATTTGTAGATAAGGGAGCAACAACTATATTCTGTGCAGAACCCATGGGATGGAGATGATCATTAAGCTGCTGATGATTGATAAAATGAATCGACATAAATCTCGTAGAAAATCGAGATGGTTGCAATCCACACACAAAACAAAATTGATATCATAGATGATATATGGGTAGAGTTCCATACGATTTGCTGATCATTTTTCGATCAAGCATCAGAAACGTCAATCTGCATGCATAGATTCTAAGAGTGAGTGAATAAAGAACATACTCGATGGCAATTAGCCTGTGTACCAGCCCCCCCTCTAAACGGGCCTTAGACAGGTAGCCATCGTCACTCACCGCCGCGACCTCCCGCAACCCATACAATTCTACCATGGACCTAGCACTAATAGATGGGCCGACCCGACCCAAGATCGACCCAATGGAATTAGGCCAGATCTGGGCTTGGCCGAACAGAAAAATTTTTTTGTGGGTCCGAGCCCGACCCAAGTCTCGAATTTTTTAAATGGGCTTAGGCTTGGGCCCATCAGGGCCCGGCCTAGCCCACCCCATGCATATCCCTAAATGAAACCTTAAAAGGACCGTGAATCGAGAAACCCTATAAGAGAGGAGAGGGGGAAGAGACCTGCCAGGCTCGCTTAAGGAGCTTCTTGGCATTGGCCTTGCGGGTAGAGGTGAGCTTGATCGTCTTCCCGAGGAGCCTCTCCCGATCGTTCCTTCATTATCTCCAACACCTGAGTCCCCGAGGAAGCGAGTTTTCATTCCCTTCCCTTTCTTTGTTGAGATATTGTTATCTTTTTCGAAGTTGGCTATTTCTTTCCCGTCACAAGCCCATATCACACCCATAAAACTCAAATATTGGAGATGTGCACATAGGTAGGAGAGAAGGCACACATCTAATATACGTGATACCATACGGATAGAAATTGTGATCCGGAGGCCACGACAGTGAGTTCCAGATGACTCATATTGATAGCAGATACTCAATCAAGGCATAAGGTTGCACGTGATGCGAAGGCATTCGGTAATGTTCGTGTTAACGGAACACTTTGTTGACACAGAGGAGGCACATTGGTACGACGACACGGATACGTGGTACCGAGTTAATATTGATTGGAGCTAATATTAAAGAGAAGCAACATTTAATATGGGATGAAGTTAGTGGGTTAAAATGGCAACCAACTAAAACCACGAATGAAGATGGATATGTCCATTTTGAGAAAATGGAGAAAACCACATTATACTCTCAGTTGAGGAAATGCGAGCTTCCCATTAGGTAGAGCATATGTAACAGAAAATCACATGATGCTCTCGAGGAAATGGGATCATCCCATTGGCTAGAGCATATGTAACCACTGGTTAAATGGAATTGGTGGGCACATCTCATATATTGATGAGGGCATTTATGTCCATGCGACTTGCACCCTGTTGGACCATATCTTGGCTCCTTCCCATTGGATGGAAAGAGAGCATGGATCTGTCGTGCACCATCCCTATAAATAGAGATGCATTCCTTTCCATTAAGGGCATCCTTGGTATTCTTGGGAGATATATCAAAAAGAGGAGTGAAACTAAGAGAGGTGTGTTATCTTTGTATTGGTGTGCCATTCTAATAGTGTCAATACCACTTAATACATTATTCGTGTGTTAATTATTCTATCCTCTCCTCATTGTATATGATATTGTGGGTTGTACTTTTGTTTACTGTTGCGTTCGGACTACTGACCATTCCCTTCTTAATATGTTTTCAGACTACCGAGTCATTCTTCTTCTCATCTGTGTTCAGACTACCGGATCACCCTGCGTTTGAAAAACCAAACTATTCTTCTCCTTATATGTGTTTGGACTACCGAATCACGCTTTGTCCAGACTACCGAACAATTCTTCTCCCTATCTATGTTCATATTTCCGAATCAATCCTCTTGTATTACTTTGTTTGGATGTACGACACCGCCGACCTTTTTATATTGTGCTAAGCGTTCGGTTCTGCCAGTCACTTGTAGGAGTTATACATCTACACTCAACAAAAAAGAGTGGCGACACCTTTGCTTGTTCCGCAAAAAGACATGTTGGTTAATATCGGCATACTAACACCGTACTGGATAAAAATCCTCCACGCAATCTAGTGATAAAACACTCCATGATTAAGTGGTATCAGTGCATAGGAGGAGATAAAGTATTGCCCATTCGTCAACACGAACTAGTGTTCTTGCAACAAAAATGATATCCACCACTTCTTAACATGTAACCACATTGGAGCAAGTCGTGGCAAGTGTTGAGGTCGCCCTCACCAACCATGCTACATGCCTCACTCACATGGAGGAGTACATGATTGTGGAGATGTCTTCAATTGAAACAGGAGATGCCAACATCGTTTAACAAATCAAGATATTTGGGGAGAAACTTAACTCCCTTTCTGACTTGATGGAGGATTTTCATACCAAGCTATCTCTCATGGAAAAGGTTGTCGCCAATGGGTGTGGCTTCTCAAAGGCAAGGCATCGCAAAGTAACAGAACTGAAACCATTTGTTGGAACCTGATATGCTAACTGGAGAGTTTTCTCTGGGACCTTTAGCATTACTTCAATGCCATCAAGACCCCATAAACGAAGAAGGTGACATTTGCCTCCATGTATATGAATGGAGATGCAAAACTTTGGTGGTGCAACCATTCGAAAGATGAACAGACCAAAGATCTCTGTATGGGAAAAACTTGTTCGTAAACTCAAGGAACAATTCTTATCCACAACACAATGTGGATGGATCGCGAGGCATTCTGTAGCCTCATGTAGACGGGTACGGTACAAGATTATGTCAAACAATTTTCATCTTCAATGCTTGATTTCAAGGAGAAGTCCGAAGAAAACATGTTATTCAACTTCATGGTTGGAATCCAAAGTTGGTCACAAGCTAAGTTACTGAGAAAAGGAGTAAAGGATCTACAAGCAACATTTGTAGCGGTTTATGTTCTTATCGACTACAAAGTACAAGCATCCACTTTTGAGAGAAAAGAGGTAGACAAAGGGAAGTAAAAGCTAAAGCCAGAAGGAAACCAAAATTCAAGAAGAACGAGCATGCTAAGGGGGGTGTCGAGACCTCCAGAAAGACAGAGGTGCCCAAGGCAAAAGAGTGCTTCGTTTGTGGTGGGCCACATCGAGCAAAGGATTGCCTGGAAAAGGAAAAATTGAATGCAATGACCATTGAAGAAGACGAAAAGGAGGAGGCATGCATCGCCAACCTCCAAGTGTTGCGGAATGCACAACTCTGTACCATTAGGGGTGCAGATTCTCCTAGGATGAAGATGAGTTGGAACTCCTCTACATAAACATCTCGATCCACAAGACATCTCTAATGGCAGTGGTGCACAAAGAAGTTGCCCACAACTTCCTCTCAAGCAAGGAGTTCTCATGCCTAGGACTCTCCTTGACCAAAAATAATAGCAAGGTGAAATTAGTGAACTCAACCATGGTACGTATCGAGAGGATGATTCACACCCTCGTCCAAGTCAATGATTGGCAAGGCCTCGTTCGATTCCTGGTGATACTTCTAGATGATTTCCAAGCCATTCTTAGAATCAAATTTTTGAAGAAATTGAAGGCTTCCGCCACCCTCTCCTAAATGTATTATTTCTGACAAACAGAGAGAATCCATGCTTCGCAGATGCAACAAAGCCTCGAGCTCAAGGCGGGTGATATTCGTGATGCAAGTGTGTAGTGGATTACAGAAGGGAGACTGCACATACCTCGCAATAGTATGTGAGGGAGGAGATAACAATGATGTTGAGTTGTGTCCCAAAGAAATCATTGCTATCTTGGATGAATTCCATGATATTATGCCAAGGGAACTCCCAAAGAAGCTCCCACCAAAGAGCAATGTGGACCACATCATTGAGTTGGCACCAGGAATGGTACCACCAACCCTTGTTGCATACAAGCTGCCACCCCCACACCTAGAGGAGTTGAAGCATCAACTCATTGTGCCCGTGCTCGTAGGGATGATGATGTCAATCAAGTCCCCATTTGAAGCTCCAATGTTGTTACAAAAGAAGGATGGGAACTTGAGGATGTACGTAGACTACCATGCACTCAACAAAGTCACCATCAAGAATAAGTACCATGTGCCAAATATTGAAGCTTGTTTGATCGCCTTAGGAAGATGACATTCTTCTCGAAGATGGACCTGCAATTCAGCTATTATCAAGTGCGGATCAAATACGGAGATGAGCTAAAGATAACATGTGTGACATGCTATGGGTCTTTCGAGTTCCTCGTCAAGTCGTTTGGCCTTCCCAATGACCCTGCAACCTTTAGTACAGTAATGAACAATCTATTGCAAGAATATATAGACTCCTTGTTGTGGTGTATCTCGACGAAATTTCATTGTATGGGGGATCCTTAAAGGAGCATATCGAGCACCTGAAGAAAGCAATCACGAATTTGTTGGAAAATCAGCTATACCTCGGACCAGAAAAGTGCACCTTTAGACAAACTTCTATATCCTTCCTTGGCCATATCATGGGAGGAGGCACGATAAGGATGGATCCAAAGAAGATTCAAGCGATCGAGGAGTGGACCGTGCCAAAGAAGACCACAGAACTATGGTCTTTCCTCAACTTGGTGAACTATTATCGTAACTTTATCAAAGGATATTTTAAGAAGGTTGCCCTTTAACTAATCTTCTGAAGAAAGATCAAGCATGGAGATGGACCCCATAATGTGAAGATGCCTTCTAGCGGTTGAAGAATAAAGTGATGGAGGAGTCAATTCTAAGTCTCCCGAACTTCGAGCATCCTTTTAAAGTTCACACAGATGCTTCGGACTACACCCTCGGAGGAGTGCTAGTCTATGAAGGACAACTCATGGCTTACGAGAGCCGTAAGCTGAATACATATGAAAGAAGATATTCGGTGCATGAGAAGGAATTCACAACATTGGTCCATTTCCAACAAGTACGATGCCATTACCTCCTCGACAACAAGTTCGTCGTGAAGACAAATAATGTGTCGACAAGCTATTTTGCCACCCAAAAGAAGCTGACGGTAAGCACAGTGGCATGATTTCTTAGCTGAATTTAATTTCGAACTAAGGTATAAACCCAACTAAAGCAACCAAGTCGTTGATGCATTATCAAGGAAAGGCGACCCCAAAGAGCACATCGGTATTGTGATATCATCTATTACGAGAGTATCTGGAGATATCCTTGAACCCATCCAAAACGATGGCACCCAAGATATAATCACCACTCACCTAATGAAGTAAGTCACGGAAAGGCGTTCTTTGAAGATTTTGGGTAGAGGACGGCATACTCTACACCAATAGAAGGAGACCGTGTGTACCGGTACAAAGAAGGCTTGTGATAGCTTCTCCTAAAGGAGACACATGATGTGCCATGGGTAGGACACCCGGGAGTCGAATGCATGCTCACATTCCTCTCTGCATGCTACTTTTGGCCAAAGATGGAGGCAAAGGTAGAAATATATGTGAAGACATGTCTTGTATGCCAACAAGACATGACCGAGAGGAAGAAGACAATGGGATTACTGGAGATACTCTCGATTCCAACTCGACCATGGGAGAGCATTTCCATGGACTCCATCACAGGGTTCCCAAAAGTGGATAGAAACACAACAATAATGGTGGTCATAGATCGCTTCTCCAGATATACAATCTTCGTGGTCGCACCACATGAGTGTACGACAGAGACTACCGTGCAATGATTCATGCAGAATGTTATGAAATATTGGGGCATATCGCTAGACATCGTGAGTGATCGTGAGGCCAGATTCACAGGGAGATTCTGGACAACACTATTCGAGATGTTGGGGTCATATATCAAGTTCTCCACCAGCAATCGTCTGCGGACAGATGGTTAGACGGAGCGCATCAATGCACTACTGGAGGAATACTTGTTGCACTATGTGACAACCAACCGACACAATTGGGTGTCTCTACAAGATGCTGCCCAATTCTGCTACAACCTACAACAAACATCTACCATCGGTCAAAGCCCGATTGAGATCATGATATGAAGACAACCACTTGTACCACATGTTGTGATAAAGTAGAAGGCTCAAGGGAAAGTGCCCGGCTGCCTATCAATATGCTCGAGACAGGAAGGAGATATGGAAAGAGGCAAGGGACATGTTGGTCCACACCCAATGTAAGATGAAGAAAGCTGCAAATTATAGTCGAAGACCCATGGATTTTCAAGTTAGAGATCGAGTTATTCTCAAAATCACTCCCTAAATATGGAAGAAGATATTGAAGAAGAAATCACACAAGGGACTCATCCCTCATTATAATGACCCCTTTGAGGTATTACGACATCTAGTCTACCAACTGCACCTCCCTAAACGACTCAAGCTACACCCGGTGTTCCGCGCGAGCTTCTCGAAGGAGTACCATCATGATCAGGAGAATCTTACTTCGAGGAAAGCAAGGCCAGCACCTCCGAACATTCGAACATAACATGATAGAGTTGAGAGCTTATCCTTGATAGGTGGATCGAAGGGTAAAGTAAGAAGAATCGTCGAGTGTACTTCCTTATCAAATGGAAGGGACTTTCAATAGAAGAAGCTAGTTGGGAACGAGACACCACACAAAAAAGTTGCAGTTCGAGGACTATCTCAAGACATTCATAGACGAGCACGATCAGATGACGATGCCTGATAATTCTGATGGTGGAGGTTGTTACACCCCTAAAACTTGAATACCGGAGATACATGCATTGGCAGTAGACAATGCACAAAGCTAATATCCATGACACCATAAAGATGTCAACCGTGGTCCGAGGGTCATGACACTGAGTTCCGAAGGAGTCTTTTTGATAGCAGATACAGAATCAAGGAGGGAGGCTGCACACGACCTGAATGCATTTGGTAATGTCTGTGTGGGCGGTACATGCTGTTGACACAGAAGAAGCACATCGGTGCGACGACGCGGATACATGGTATCAAGTTAATATTGGTATGAGATAATATTAAAGAAAAGCCCAACATTTAATATGGTATGGAGTCAGTGGGTTTTAATTGTAACCCACTAAAACCTAGATCATCAAGACGCTCTTGGAATTTATCATATATTTGTTCCCAAGTACAATAAATGTCCTTTAGATGAAGAATGTGCTCAGTTAAAAATATTGCAAATTGTTTGAAAGTCTTCTATGATATGACAGAACTTCTTCCTGGGACAAAATATCCTACTTCAAATTATTTCTTTGGAGAATTTTGTGAATTCTACACCCTCCTTTTGGAATGGTGTGCAGATATTGAAGAAACCATTTCTCGAATGGCTATGAGAATGAAAGTGAAATTTGAAAAGTATTGGCAAAAAAGTAACACCATGTTGGCAATCGCATATTTCTTAGATCCAAACTATAAGATGAAGTATGTTGAATTTTATTTTGGACAAATTTATGGTGAGAATGCTTCACATGAGATTGAGAAAGTTTTCTCTCTGTTGAAAAAGTTGTTTGTAGAGTATTCTTCTTTGACTTTGTCAGAAAATATGCCTCATTTTGTTCCCATGATGCAAAAAAATTGTGGAAATGTTGAATTTGATCAAGGAGAAAGAAAGAAACAAAAATTTGTTCAATTTCTAAAGCAAAGTTCTCAAAATCAGCCACAAAAGACAGAATTGGACCGGTACATTGATGATGGAGTGATTGATCCCAATACATCTAGTACAACTTTTGATATTCTTCAGTGGTGGCGAATGAATCAAGGTACACATCCCATTTTGTCTAGGATGGCAAGAGATATTTAGGGTGTTCCTGTATCTACTGTAGCATCTGAATCTGCATTTAGTGGTGGAGGAAGAATGGTTGATATTTATCGGAGTAGGTTAGCACCTGATACTGTGGAAGCACTTATCTGTGCTCAAGATTGGTTGAAGGTGGCAAAGGGAGGTATGTTAAGCATCTAATTGTTATTAAGTTACTTGAAACTTTAATAAAACGCTGATTTATTTTATTTTAATTTTTAATGTAGGTTCTTCACCCACACTCATGGATGATATCACCTCTACACTTGATTTACATTAAGTTCTTGTTGGATCAACGGTATATGATACTGGAATGTTCAGTCCAATTGGAGAGAACATATTTTGGAATAGCCAATTCTGGTGAATTATTTAAGTTTTTAATATATCTTGATATATTTGTACTCTATATTAATTATGGCATAAAATATGCAGGGAAATTGTGGACGTGTCTCGTCGGGATATCATGTCATGTTGGATATGTTTTATTTGAAGAGAGAACATCTCTAAAATCGACTACTTGTCACCTTATTCTCGACATGTTTTATTTGAAATTTCAGTTAATGACAATTAGTTTATTTGAAAGATAAAATGTTAACTTAAATGTTTGATATGCACTTTTATTTCCTTTCTATCTTTAATTATTTCATCCACAATATTGTTGATTTTACATTAAAGATTGTTGCAATGCAATGCATGCTGATTTAAGAGAGTCATTCCAGACAAATGGTGAGTTCGGAACATTAACACAATTTATATAATTACAATTATATGATAATATAATAATATATTTTCGTAATATGTATAGATGATCTTGATAGCATTTTGTGAAGATGGAGTAGATTATGTCAAGTATACTTTACAAGAGGTACGTCTTTTATTACAGAACATCATGTCTTTTTGAATCATATATCACGCCATATCCATTCTAATTTAGGTGGATATTTTGATTGACTTTATATTTTTTCATAATGCATTTTATTTATATTCGACTGTCATTTTTTAAAACACTAAGAACCTTGGTAACGATTCTGTACATATATGTGGTATTTATTCTAATTCGATGATTATTCGATCCATATTCAAATTCACCCTTTATTCGATCCGTTTTTGGATTCATCTTTATTCGATTCTTATTCGAATCTACTTTTTATTCTATCCGTATTCGGATTCGATAAATATCCGATTCAAATTCGTATCCGTATTTTTAAGGATATGGTTTCCTTAATGCATATCCGAAACATATCCGTATCCGTATTCGATAGAGATGAAGCGAATATGGATATGGAAATGGCATATCTAATTCGTATCCGGTCCGTTTTCTTCCCTAGCTATGATGGATGGCTGATGTAATGTGGTGTTGCCATGTTACCTTAACCAACCTTTTCCTTTTTGTGGAGGGAATGGTAATATCATTATTATTTTTAATCAAGAGCGTAGATGTAGCTAAACAAATTCTTGAAAATGATCAATTGAACGAATACTTGGCACAATATAAAAAAGATTCTGCACAATATGAACACTTGAGAAAAATAAGTAGATTCGGTAGAAAAGAATGCAGAGTTGTACAAAGATGATTCAACGAGCTCGGACATAAATAAAGATGATTCAATGAATCCCGATACAAAGCAGTTTTTGTCCTCTTGTTATTATTCACCTCTCTAAGAACACGAGATGCACCAAGAACTCCTTAAATTCACAATAATACTAAAATGTAATATAACTTGAATTAAGAGCCAAATATGTCTAGAATTCACCGGCTTTTTTTCGGAATTCGACTCTTGATGTTATTTTTCGCCTCATTGAGAACACCAGACACACCACGTACTCCTTAAATCCACAACAACCATGGGGTTAGTGATGCAAAGGGAATATGATATTGTCAAGAAATAAGGAGAGGTTTATATTTGTGTTATCCCCTCAAATATACTTTTCCAAGGTCAACCTTCACCTTGGAGCTTCTTTTCAAAGTTTGAAAACACCAATGGATAAGAAGGTGTCTACATGAACATGATTCGTGTCAAACATGGGAAGGAGAGTGTATTTATATGTTAGCGTGATATTAGGTAATTGCACGCATGGCATTACATTCATCTCTTTTCTTTTTGATTGACTATATGGAGTCACCTAGTCTAATTAGGAGTTAGTACTTTGAACCGTTTTGGGTCACCTTGGTCAACCAAATTTCTTCAAAATGAATCATAAAAATTGACTCTTTAGTAGATAATTTTTATAATCAAATATATTGATATTGATCGTAGTAACGATATCCATATTGATAATGATCTAGATAAGGAGTTGTTGCTCTAACTATGTATATGATAATGAAAACATACCGATTTAATATCACCCTTCAATTCGATTTTGATAAAGCAATGTCTCATTGCATAACATGGATTATAAACATCCATGATCTGTATGTGAATGAGTCAGGATATTTATACCTCGGTCTACTAGTAAGCCATCTCTCCAAAAGAATTAATCAAATTCTATTGAGATGGCTCATATTGATCATTTATGAATTACTTTGGTTATTAAATGGTTGAACAATCATGATCACATTGCTTACAATAATAAGTAGTTGGTATTCACAAAAGTGTCTAATGAATTATAAGTTTAATGCATCATGTTTAGTAGAAAATGGATATATCTTGCCCATTATCAAACAATTACTTATAGAAAAACCTCGTGATGCATGCTAATTAGCTTCTTAGGCCCTTCAGACCATCAAAATTCAAATCACTTCTGTTTGGTTGCAGGGTTGGGCAGGGTTGGCCCAACCCTGGTTACTATTCACAAGGGTACTTCCTCCTCACAAATTACTATTCACCCAGCCCAACCCAGCCCAACCCAACCCTGCTCAACCCTACAACTAAAGAGGCCCTTAAGTCAAAAAGGCAAAATGGTAAAGTTAGCCTATATAATACACGGATTCGGCTCAATTAATAGGGTCGTACACCCTTGATTGTATTGGGTCCAAATAACCATTTATTAAGGTCTGATATCATTCATGATTTTTATAAAAGTTGATGTTTGGAACTTTACTTTATTATTTATAGGTAAAGGTAGTTTGTATACACAATACAAATTAAGAAGTTTGGGATTGCATATTGTGAAAGTCAACCCTTGACCTTAGCTTGATTGAATTCACGATAATTGATTTAATTGGGAGCTCCAATAGGTTTCTTATTAGTTGGAATGGAATATACTTTCCTCTAAAAGAGATGAAGTTTTTAAGAATATATCAATTTTGGTAGTGTTATGTAAGCATATGCATGAGATTTAAACGGTGGCATGTGAAATCAAAACTCAAAGGTAATAGTTTTATTCAAAAGCATAATCTCATGGATGTATACAAACACATTTATAACATGTTAAAAAGAAATGAAAATATTATAGCACCCGTAGATTAGATCATGAATGACAATGAAATCCATGACAACTAAGAAAATCTTTAACAACGTATATCTTTTGTAGTGTTACTATATAATCAATTATCAATAGTATAACAATAAAAGGCGAGCACGACAACTTTTATAAAAGTATATTTATTTAAATAAGGAAAGAACATCTATTGAATATTTTTACAAAAAAAAATATTTATGAGTCTATATTGTCATATTATTCCATTCCCCGTATGTTTTAAAATCATAGTACATTTAACCTAAACATAAAAGTCAATATCAAAATCGTGTAATTTACGATGAAAATGTGCTGACGCTTGCTGGGGCTTTGGCTGAGAGTCGAAGGTTATAAGTTTTTTTTTATTTTCACTTGTTATAGACCTTGTATTTTTGGGGGATTTGGTGAAGTTTTTTAGCACACACCTCTACGATGGATGCTCTTCTTTCTAACAATTAAAAGAATAAAAGAGTTATTGATCTTACTAATCACATTTAAGGAAATTTAGTCAAATCTAACTTAACTATCAACAAATATGTCATTTTTTAGTTAAAATTCTTGTTAGTGCCAAGAAAACTGACATATCCAAATAAAGAGAGAGGGGGATGCACATTTTTCCATGAGAATGTTCTTTCATATAAAAAGAATCTTTATAAAGATGTGAGAAGATGAATAACGAGATTTATTCTTAATTCATGTCCATGTGAGAAGTTTTTTATTTTAGTGAGATAAAACCATGATAAAGAAGTTACTTATATGTATCTATTTCTTTGCTCTATTTAGGAAAATAGAACAAGGCATAGTTACTGTCATGGGGTGTTTTATCCCAAGTTTGCATGTGCGATTTTATCTCGTATGGTGTTAGTATGCTGATACTGACCAACATGTCTTTGCGAAATGGGCGATGGTGTTGTCATTCTTTTCGTTGAGAGTGTAGGCGTAGCCTATCAAACTCCCACAAATGGTCGGTGGATCCGAACACTTAGCATGATATAAAAAGGTTGGCAATGTCGTACATCCTAGCAAAGTAGTTCACTAGTTCATACAAATATGGTTGATTCGGTAGTCGAACAAAGATAGGGAGAAGAATGGTTCGGTAGTCTGAATGCAAGGAGATTTGGTAGTCCGGACACAATTAATGAGAATAATGGTTCAGTAGTTCGAATGCAGTGTGATTTGGTAGTTAACACAGATTAAGAAGATAGTGGTTCAGTGGTCTGAATGCAACAATAAACAAAAGTACAAGCCACGATATCTTATGCAAAAGGAGGAGATGGAGAGAAAACTTGACACAAGTGATGTATTGCACGGTATTGAAAAATATTAGAATGACATACCAATACAAAAGAGAAGCACCTCTCCTAGTTTCACTCCTCTGAAAGTGAAACTCATTCTCTGATATATATCCCAAGAATATCACAATCCATGCATGCCCATAGTGGCAAGGAATGCATCTCTATTTACAGAGATGATGCACGACAATTCTATGCTCCCTTTCTATCCAATGGGAAGAAGCCAAGATATGGTCCAACAAGGTGCAAGTCCCATGGACTTAAATTTCCTCATCAATCCATGAGATGTGCAACCAATTCCATTTAGGGATATTTACACCCATAACCCTGAGTAATCTCGTAATTACCCCAGGAACCCTGCGCAAGCACGAATTACACCCAGAACCCCGAATAATGTTTAACCCTTACATTACATAACCCTGAGTCAACTTCCGTCATAATTATCCGTTAACTTTGACAGAAAAAGTTATATGTTGACAGTATTGCCCTTCAAAACACATCATATTTAAAACGTGATGCCATTGTGCAAACTAAATGAAACCCCAACGCCCCCCTCCGCCCCATCGTCCGCACGACCTCCGATCGAAGCTTCCCCTCCGTTCACCTCCACCCGCAAGCTCCCCTCTCCCGTCGCTCGCTCCAGCAACCCCCCAGGTAGGCGCGCCTCCGACCTGCAGACCCACCCCACACTCCCGCATACGGCTCCGCCCAGCAGCCCCCTCCTCTGCCCTGCAGCCCCACCCGCGTGCCTCAGCCCTGGCTGCAAGCCCTGCCCCCGCACACACCTCGCCGGAACCACTCCTGCCACTCGCCTGCAAGCTCCCCCCACCCCATCCCTCGCACGCCTCCGCCAACCCCTGCCCCCCTTCTCCCAACCCCCGGCCACCCCACCCCTCGCAACCTCCAGCCCGCTCTCAGTGCTCGCCTCCCCCCCCCCCCATCCGGGATGGTTTGCTCTTGGGTGCTTCCACCTCCAGATTGGGCCACTGCAGCATCTCCTCCGCCAGTAATTTTAGGGCCACTCGATTTCAGGGGGGGTTTCCCGTCATTCACATCTTCCAATGCAGCAACCAGATCGTCCCTCGTAACATCGTCGTCGTCTATTCCGAGCAACCTCTTGCGTTCTGCTTCCCTCGGATCCTCGGTCATGATCGTCAATCTGATCTCTTCGAACATCATGTCTCTGTTTTTCCTGAGGAGCTCCAGCACTCTCTTGATCTGGGTGATGTTCTCCAGGTCGTCCGGGCTGGCGGCGTCCTCGGTTTTTACCGGCGACTCGGCGGAGGATTTGCTCGCAGGTGCACGGACGACGCGAGGGCGGGGAGCTCTGAGGCGCAGGTGGAGCAGAGGGGGTGGAGAAAAGAGGAGGGTCTTGGAGCGGGAGGGAGGAAGCAATAGAGGAAGGGCGAGGGGAGATGGGTATTCGGCGGGAAGGAAGGGGAGATGCAGCGCCATGGGCTTGATTGATGGGGAAGAAAGGAGATTTGGTCCTGCGAGCTACGAGCAGATTCGCCTGCCCCCCGGCAACCTCCCGCTCGCCTGCAAGCTCCCCCCACCCCCCGCACGCCTCCCCCCACCCCTGCACCCACGTGTGCATGTGCTCCTCCCCCCAACCCCCGCCCACCCCTCGCAACGTCCCCCCCGCAAGCTCCAGCGCCTCCGCAGCTCCGGCCCTTCCCTCCCGCTGCTCGCCCCCAAGCTCCAGCGCCTCCGCAGCTCCGGCCCTTCCCTCCCGCTGCTCGCCCCCAAGCTCCAGCGCCTCCGCAGCTCCGGCCCTTCCCTCCCGCTGCTCGCCCCCAAGCTCCAGCAGCTCCCTTGCCAGCCGCTCCAGCTCCGCTCTAAGCCAAAGCCCCAGGTCGTACCCTGTTGAAAGCTCTAGCACTCGAACCACCTGCTTTTATCCTTCCTTTCTTTTTTCTTTTTTCGATTAATCTCAGCCGTTGATCATTGATTGGGTTAGATTAACTCAGCCATCTGGTTGAGTTACTGAACTAAAGTAACGGAAGGTTATGAATGTAAAACGGAGTGGTTATTCAGGGTTCTGGGTTTAATTCGTGATTATAGAGGGTATCCGGGGTAATTACGATCTTACTCAGGGTTATGGGTGTAAATATCCCTTCCATTTAACTAGCGGCTACATAAGCTCTAACCACGAGAAGCTCTCATTTCCTCAATCGAGAGCACAAGGTGGTTTTCTCCTTTTTTTCTCAAAATGGTAGCCATCTTCATTAGCAGATTTTAGCATCAAGTATGTGGAGTTCCAACGGGTGGAAACATCAAGTGATAAAGACTTCTCACAAGGAGAATTTACCTTCTTAACAGCTTCTTCAAAAATTTTTTGATGCTGAGGAGAATTTCTGATGAACTTCATTGTTTCTCTTATTCTATCAATCACATGTTCAATTTCCTTTAAATCATTCTGCAGAACTAGATTGATGATGTGCGCGGCACATCACACATGAAAAAATTCACCACCCATGACAAGGTTTTTATGAAAATTTAACCTCAATTTTAATAGCAACGTCGTTGGCAGAATCATTGTCAACTGTTACCGAAAACAACTTACGAAATAGATTCCATTCAAGAACTTTCTTCATAAACTGTTCCCATAATTTTTCCCAGTTCCTCTTCCTTGAGTATGCATAAAGTTGATGATTCTTTTCTGTAACTTCCAATCATCATCTAAAAAATGAGCTGTAATGCACATGTATGCTTTGTTTTGACATGATATCCATTTATCCATTGTATAGCTCACTCTACAAGGTAGTGACTCAAACAATTTAAGTAGTTTCTTCTTCTCATCCTCATATACAATCTTACATTTTTTTCAAAGTAATTCTTGATTTAATTTGAAAGGATGGACTTATCGATATGAGAAAGTCTCTAAACCTGACGTGTTCAACCATAGAAAACGGATATGCATGCAAAATAAACATCTCTGCAAATTTTCTTTGGCTCACCTCGTCATCAAACTTGTACACAGAAATATTAGAGGTTGATTCTTTTGCAGAACTTGTAACATTTGCTGACGAATGTCTGTATTTTTTCTTTTAGTACAACGATTATAGTTATTCCATAACCGTGTGGTTCCTTGAGCTGATTCACATGGATGTGGTTTTTTGCAAAATGCACAAACAGCTCTCAACACCTTCACCTCAATGCCATCAACTTTTACAGTGACAAGTTGTTTTTTGAAAAAACCTTTGGTCCATAGTTCGGAAGTTTTCTTTTTTCCCTTTTTACCATTTCTTTTAGCATTGCTATCAATTTCATTACTTTCAGACACTTCATTTGTAGAGTTAGCAATTGGATCTAACTTCGGATTTTGGTGTCATCATTGAGATTATCAGGTTCAAGTGAATCTTGAGACATCTCTCCTAAAAAAATTATGACATGTAAAATCTACCTATATTAAAAACTCTACTTAGGTTAAAAACTATACTTAATAAATAGTATTTTAACCGTTTCTTAACAAATATGTTATGGGCTGGACGCCACCACATGTTTTTCTCCCTATTTTTGTTCAAAAAATGATTGAATAGTGAGGAGAAAAAAAGTCTTCAACACGAGTGATTTAAAGGTGTCGGAATTATGCCATTTAAAACCTCATTAATTTCAATGATTGTTGCTCTTCAACACGAGTGAGAATCATCTTAAAACTTCTCCATTGAATATAAATTTCTAACGAAACTTCAAAATAACGACAAACATGATAAACATTAATGCATGACAAATTCGGAATGAATAAAAGAAACTTACAAAGCACTTCTTATAGCAGGTGCAACAGTAACAGTTGTGCTACCAGTTACTACAGGGAATCTGATCAGAGAACTTTATAGTCAAAATAAGCCTCATAAATTCAAAATTAAAGCATGAAAAATAAAGCCAATAAACTCACGAAGGTAAAATTGTGGCAGGTTGAAGTGGCACTGGAGATGGATGTGAAAAATCTGTAACTGCAGATATGGATGTCGATGGATATGAAAAATGTGTTACTATATTTTGAAAAGCAAATCCGAAATAAAATGAATGCAGATAGATTATGGATAATATCAAACATATTTGATAGATTAGATCTTGAATAGGCATGTTTTGGATGGATTACAGAGGAAACAAATATACTAAACGAATATAAAGATATGAATACAGATATCTATGTATAAAAATGTAGCATCCACATTCTATCCTAAAATAGATTTGGATACAGATGCTAAAAATATTTATACAACGGATATGTCCACAAATCAGAAACTGATATACAAGTTATTATGCACTTTAATTTGATGAAAAATTAAATATCTTTTTCAAAATGTTGTATTACTAAAATACAGGCCCCGGAATGACTTTTATATTTACCCATACTTTGGGACCTTTTATGTAGTTCTATACCACACCTGCAAGAAAGCAAACAATATACACTTTCTGGGCATCATAAGCTAGCTACACTAAATAAATCGATTTTCTCCAACATCCTACCATTGATATTTGATACCCTGCATAAGTTCAGCAACACTGTGACTTCTCTTGTAACATCAGACATCCTCACCATCTCAACCTCATTCATCTCTTCTGATCCAATAATGATATACGTGAACATGTACTTCGTCGAGATACCCAATAGCCTCAATGGGTCTAAACAGAGGAGGTCACGCTATATCTACATGGATTAGGGATGAAAACGGACCTCGGACCTCGGTTGCCCGGCAAGGAAGAAGCTCGTCGTTGATGTTGTTGATGCGCGAGTCGCGACCTCGTCGATGAAGTGATGTGTCCACGGATTCTCGGAGGAGGAGCACAAGGTCGAATGATTCTCGGAGGAGGAGGAGGATGGGGATCAACGATTCAGAGGATGTGATTGGGTTGGGGGAATTTGTTGCGGCTAGGGTTTGAGGGTCACGAGACTTAAGGCTAAAGAAAGCATGGGGTGGGGGGTGAGAGAATCATATTTACACTTTAGACCTCTAAAGTTGTTTATATTACTTTAAGAAATATCTTACAAAAAAAATAATTGTTACATTCGGATATCCGGATCCGAATCCAGATATTTATACCATGATCATATCCGTATCTGTATCCGAAAATATTTTAAAATCCATATCTATATTCGATTTGTATTCGAATCAATATCCGAATCCGCATATCTGTATTCGATAGTTTTTCGAATACGATAAGCGGATATTCGATTATATCCGTATCCGTTTCATCCCTAAGATTCATGGCGGCCTCCCCTAACCCAAATCGGGCATCCTACGGCGGATCCCACCCGCCCCGATTATATCAAGTCGGATCCGAGCCGTTCATGCCTCCCCTCGAGGAAGGTGGAAGGCAACAGAACCGGGGGGCAGGGCGAGAGGGCGTGCACTGGACGAAATCAACCCCCACCCCACACCCATCAAAACCCCCCATCCCCTCCAGTCTCACCGCCTCCTCCGCTCATCTCCCCCATCTCGCCCTCCCGCCGTGATCTCCATCGGAAGAACCGCGATCGCTCTCTCCCCCGATCCCTCCCTCGCGGCGATCGTCGTCGTCGATTCCGCTCCTCCACCGGTAAGCATCCTGCTCCCCGATTAGGGTTGGCGGGGTCCGGATCGTAGTCTGCGTCGGATCGGGGGTCGCTCTTTGCTTTTGGTAGAACCAACCGATCCTTCAAGCGTGTTGCGAGTCGGGGGTTATTGTTTTTGATCCGGCAAGCTCTACTTTCTTGTGCTGTACCTGGCGTCTTCCCTATTTCAGCACTTGCTTCTCCTTCCGTAGATTCACCACCCTTCCAGCCCCCCTTCATAAAATGGTATCTGATTATGTAAAACTTTGGATGCAAATGCTACCTTATACACGTGCTATGTCTTGGTTTGTGATAGAAGGAATGATTAGCATGCAACTTGTGTTCATACTGCAGTCACGCACACATCTAATTGATCAACTATAAATTTATAATTTCTCTAACGTTGTCATTGTTCTACGCAGTTGGGTTTGTTTATAAAATAATTACCAGGTACCTTAATTCATAGAATTATTATTTTAACAATTTAAACATGATGTTAGTTATGATCTTTTCTAACAGCCCCAGTAACGAAAATTGTATGCGACTAGAATTTTAAATATACAAATAAATGACTGCAATTATTTTACTTTCCAGGTAGTTAATTTTGCTTATTGGATGAACCCGTGAACTTGACAGACAAGTCATGTCCTCGAGTACATCAATTGGTGACCGGAGGTAAGTTCATTTATTTCTTCAATGTACTGTTAGAATCCATATATTACAATCAGGCCAGTGCAAGAAAAATTTGTTGAGCGAGCTCTTGTTAGAAAGGTGACCATTTATATGTTGCAGAAAATCGGAAAGGTGACAGCATGTTTTGTACTTATGTCTATAAATACGTCAATCCCTTATTTTTTTGACAGGTCCTCGAGATCACAGCCACTGCTATGCATTATGTAACGGGGATCCACAGATTGCTCAGTTTTATTGCTTTCTAGTTTGTATAGATGCTAACCCTATTTCACATGTACTTTAAACTTGTAGTTTGATAAAAAGACTGCAACTTGGGCTATTTTATTTGTGTAAGATCACTCTACCTTAACTGATATTGATTAGTTTTCATTGTAGCAGTAGTAAGTTCTTTTGAAGGAGGGCCAGAAGGATATTGAAGAAAATCTTGACCAAAAATCTTTCTAAGGAAGGCCACTATTTTTCATGTCCTCGAGTTCTTTCTAAGGATGACTAGAAGGATATATTTAGATTGGCCAAAGCAAGAGAAAGAAAGACCAAAGATCTTTCTCAAGTGAGATATGTTAAGGATGAGGAAGGGCACACACTTGTTACTCAAAAGGATATGAAGACTAGATGGAAGATGTATTTCCATAAGATTTTCATTGGGGAAGGAAATAGAGATATCATTTTGGGAGATTTAGCTAGTAATGAAAATTACTTGAATCATGCAAGCTATAGACGAGTACAAAGGAAGGAAATAGAGGAGGTTTTGAAGGTTATGAATACTGGAAAAGGTGTATGACATGATGACATTCCTATACAAGTATGGAGAGTTCTAGGTGAACGTAGTTAGCGAACAAATTTATTCAATGTTATTTGGCGAAGCAAGAAAATGCATGAAGAATGGAGGAAAAGCATCGTGGTACCTCTTTATAGGAATAAAGGGGACATTCAAAATTGTTCAAATTACAGAGGTATCAAGTTGATGAGTCATGCTATGAAAAGTTGAGACTGTGTGATTGAAAGAAGATTGAGGAAAGTTTCCAAAGTAATAGAAAACCCATTCGGATTCATACTGGGTCACTTAAATATTGAAGCCATTCATATATTGAGGAGAACAATGGAGATTTATAGAGCTAAAAGGAAGAACTTCCACATGATTTTTATTGATTTGGAGAAGGCTTATTATTCTGTCCCACAAGAGATATTGTGGAGTGTTTTGGAGAAGAAATAATCATATAAGTACCTGTTGACAGTATTGGAAATGTGAATGTTAAGATGGATGTGTGGTCATGCGTGCTAAGATCGAATTCAAAATGACGCGTCAGTAGGAAAGTCGGTGTAGCTCCGATAGAGGATAAGATGAGAGAAAACTGCTTAAGATGGTTTCTCTATTTGCCAAGGAGGTCGATATATGCACCAGATAGGAGATGCGGGTTTTGGGATGTTGAGACAGTTAAGAGAGGGTGAGAAAAGTCCAAGATGTGTTGAAATGAGACTTTCTGAAGGGGTCTTAGTTTTTGGATCTAAGCCCGAGAATGACCCAAGATAGATTTGAATGAAGACAAAAAATCCATGTAACCGACCCTACTTTATGTGGGAAATGGCTTTATTGTTGCCGTGTGGCAGTATTAAGTTACTCCAGAGACTTGTGATCGTTTAGTATTTGTTTTCTCAAACCTATCACAGTCTAGAAGCATTGCTATCATATGTTCTGTGAAAATATTTTACAAGTAAAAGTTGGTTTAAGTCTAAAAAAGGTAAAATTTGGTATGATCTTCAGTATAAACTAAAATAAATATGTCCAATAATATGCTAAAAAATAATATCCAAATACTACATTATCACCTTATGTATATTTTTAAATTATATATAAATTATAACCTTCTAATTTTATAGTAAATACCTGAATGTAAAATTAACATAAGTCAGCCACATCATCCTTTGTGATTGATGGAGGATATTCGTTAGATTATATTCATTGGGGGATTTACAGCCGTACTTGCACAATACTTGCACATGTTTGCAGCCAAATAATTCCGAATCCAAAAATCCAACTAAACGTGCCCTAAAGATTGTCTCCAATATGTGAAAACATTTACTTTCTTAATTGTGAAATCTTAATATCTATGTCGATGGGTTGAAGATATTTGGACTCTCTTCTGTTGCAAGAACTCCGATTTAGATGTAAGGAGGTGTTTCATTAGTTGCCATGCTGGCTCAAGGTATGTTTTGGTTTCAGTGAATTGCTTCAGGAAGCACACGAATACCCAACATTGACATCACTTGTAGGGAATGCCTATTACTCAACTATGCACTACAATTTGGGACTATTTAATGCATTACTTACCCTATTCTTTTCGGATTTTGTCTATAAGTTTTTATTGATAAATAAACATTTAAGTGTTGCCTGTAAGGGATGCCAAAAAACTATTGAAGAGATTAATCATATGTTAATGGAAATGCTCAGTGATGTCTTGTAGACATAACCATATGGATATTTTTGTCGACTCAGTATAGAGTCGCATCTTATTGTAACTACAACTCTAGGTATCCACCTATATATAGAGCCCTAAAATCCTTCATTTTATTATGAAACATCTATTCTGAGTTTCAATTTGGTATCAAAGAGGTTTGTTGCCCCCGCCTCACATGTCCTCTCCCCCATCTTTCATGCCTCTCACTCCCTCTTGGGAATGCTACCTCCCTCCCCAATGTAACAAGTCCTTGCAACATCCACACTCCCGTTGTCCCCCCGCCCCCTCAACCGCAGGACCATTGGCCCATCAACGTCACCCCTCCCTCCAGCCGACACACCATCATCTGCTCGAGCACCATCATGACCATATACCCATATGGATTTCTCCACAAAATACATCACACCGCCACCAATCACCCTCCATTGGGTTCCTCAAGACATGACAATCTCCGATGACACACTGAACTCTTGATTAATACCAACCCCTATATGTTTCAACCATTTTATCTTCGGCAAATCCTGGTCATATCTATCATGGTATAATCTATGCATTTATCATTTACATTTTTATCCAAACAGACCTTGCTCCAAAATCAGAGGTGTTTGAATCAGATGTGAGTCATGTGATGTCTCAGGGATACAAGTGAGGGAGTGCACACATGCCCTCGTTTAGCTTGATCCCCAAGCTGGATGAGGACCAAGTACCATAAATGGTCAAGGATGTTCATGTTGATCATGCACTGAAATGACAAGGATCATATTTTGCTGGAGTCAAAGCCTGTTGCCAAGATACATGGGTGAAAGACATGGGATGGTGAGCTCATGGATCGTGGTTAGTGACATCGATATAACTGCAAATGGACTGGTCTATTATATGACTGCTCATGATATGTGGACTTTTTTGAAAGCCACATATGGACAAGAGAAACGATACAATGAGATATTTCAGTTATAGTTTGATATGATAAATCTTAAGCATGGCACCTTCTAGCGGAGTAGTTCTCTCTTTTGAAAATCCTTGTTTGAATTATAGTACAATACTTGTGTTCTAGGATGTACCTTCCCTAGACAGAAAGAATACCGTCACCACATGACAATTATGGTATCCTTGTCAGACTTAACCCATGCTATGTTGTTGCCCGAGACCAGATGATCACTACCACCACTCTTCCCACCATTAAGGAGGCCTACAACACTCTGAGTTGTCTACCAGTCTCGTACACGAATACTGTTACTGAGGTCTAATGCCACATCACTACACTTGCTACCTTATCTGGGCAAAGAGGTTGTGGCCCATACAAGGGTCGTGGTCGTGACTGTTCCATACATGATCGAGGAGACAACACCATTCAATGTACTTTCTGTCACAAAACAAGGCATTTCGAGGATGTTCGCTACAATAAGCATGACTATCCAAGTCTTGCTTGTGCTGTCAATACTAGGTGATGTAGTAGCCCCAAAAAGGGGTTTTGAGGATTATTGAAGAGTTTTATGCTATGCCACTGATTTACAATTATTTATTTCTTTTATCCATAACATGCAATTTACCCATTATAGTTTCTCTCTTCTACAAGCACAACTTTCTCTTCCACATAGTATCAGAGCGACGGTCTTAGATCGGAACCCTGAGCCGAAAAAAACCAACCCTACCTCTAGCCCATCTCCGTGCATCGCCCAACACCTCTAGTAAGGTCGTGCACCGCTCCTAGCGTCACCGCACTCCGCCCAACACCCCAGCAGGACCACACACTGGTGCAAACAGCATCCTGCGCTGCCACACAGCAGCCCAGGTGTCGTCCAACGACTCTAGTGCCGCCACCGAGCGGCCCTGAGCACCGCCAACAGCAGCCTGGTGCTGCCCAGCAGCGCCGTGCAGTGCTGCAGCAGCTCGTGCGCCGCAGCCACCGCTGTTTGCCTCAGGTTGCTCAACCTGTGGGCCCAGTGGATCCCTATGCATCGTCATGGTGCTGTCCAGATCTTCGTAAAGCCCTAAATCACGATTTTTGGTCTGATTTCAATGATTTAGGGTCTGATTTACCTCGTTTTTATCGAAATCAGACCACGTTTCTTTTGCAGATAGTTGCGATTTGAGTCTAAGATCACAATCGTCTTATTTCATGTCCTTTTAGACACAACTCGTTTGGTCTAAGGTCCCAGTGATTGTCATGGCCTCAAATTTCAACGAAATTCGATCGAATTTCCGTCGAATATCGATATCCAGTCGAAATCGAAATTCGACCAAAATGGTCGAAATGATCGAAATATGGGGGCCATAGTACAAAAAATGACCAAAATGACCGAAATTTTGATTTATTTTCGACCGAAATCCCGTTTCGATCGGTCATCGAAATAGTGACCGAAACGGACATTTAGGACCTTGGTGATTGTTCACGATGTCAGAAAGAAGAGTTGATACACCATCTACATGTGCCTTCAAGGGTCGTACACCTATTGTCAAGATGGTACCAACTACGAGTTATGGGTAATGCACTTCATGAATTTGATGTAGTGCTATGGTAAGAAGCATATTCTAACGCATGATGAGCCGGTGGATAAGACTTGGGCCAATTCCTCATGGGAGACTGATGATGCATATGCCAAGGTGCAATATCTGGTACTATTTATGTGGAGATAGCCAACGATATCCTTAGTCAACTCACAATAAAGGTAATGTGTGGCATTCTCGCAGCGACATACTCTCATGCGAAGAATGAGTCGAAGATACTGCAACTCCAACACGATATCTTCATGACCAAACATGGTGATCGTCCCTTTCACGCCCTGTATACATATCTGAGGAGTATGTTTGAGCGACTTCACAGCTACATATCCCTGATGGCCTCTCCAGAGCAACAGAAGGCTTACAGAGATTCTATCATGATCGATGTATTTCTGGCTGCCCTCAACCTATAATATGATTCGGCTCGCTCTCAACTTTTTACTGATGCTACCATGCCTTCTATGGACGAAACATACTGCATGTTCCGATTGAGTATTTCCTCTGCCATACCTTCTCATATATCGTCGGGTATGGCTGCATCTCGTGATAGAGGTGGACCGTGGATCTACTCCTTTCAGAGGATGAGGCACACGCAATAGAGGCGGTTCACACCCACGTCAGACATGTTCATACTGCCCCTGTTTAGGTCATTCAGAGGATACATGCTACTCCAAGCATGGATTCCCACCATCATCTCGTGTCGTAGAGCAAAGTCAGGCTGCTCCTGATCTCACTGATCTTTGCTATGATGATTTTGTTGCTCGCCTAAGAGAAATCATGCCTCCAGCTGCTGGATCTTCCAGCACAGTTCCATCAGACACTACAACCTGTGCCTTTACTAGTAGCTCATATATTACTCATGCATTTACTGATCACTCTCGATCAAATCACCCCATCTTTGTAGAGGTAGATTGCAGTTTGGTACATATAGTCCAACACAACCAAGTAGATTGGTAGTGATTGCTGACGAGACTCAATCCTCAATTACTGGATATGGGGTGGTTCATTTAACACCCTCCATACACCTGTAGAATATTCTTCATACACCTGCCTTTTCCATGAATTTATTGTCTATTAGACATGTTACAAAAGATTTATAACGCCGTACTATATTTGATAATAGTTCTCATATTTTTTAGGATATACTCACGTGCATGGTGATTGGATGTGGTAATGAATACGATGGGCTATACATGTTGTCTCAATCTCCGTATGCTGGTGCCACTTCCCTTTCTGCAGGATCCATTTTCCCCTACACGTGGCATCTCAGATTCGATCACCTACTGCTGCAGAAAATTTGTCGCCTCATACCTGACGTTACCAAGTCTAGTTTTCAGTGTGTCATGTGAACTTGGAAAGCATCATTGATCCAGCTTTCCAAGTCGTCAAGGTCAGAGTAGTCATGGTCTTTTTGATTTATTTCATCTGGATATGTGGGGTCTAAGTTGTGTACATGATCATTAGGGACACATGTATTATCTTGTTTGTGTTGATGATTTTTTCAGGCTGTCTTGGATCTTTTTTTTGAAGCAAAAGACTGAGACAAGTACTATTATACAACATTTTGTTGTTGAAATAATTTTTTTCTCTGCCTCACTAAAATACATTCGTTTGGATAATGCACTTGAGTTTTGTACTACATATTTGTCACAATTTTTTAGCTCACGTGGCATCATCCATTAAACTTCTTATCCTTATACATCTCAACAGAACGATGCGGCAGAACGCAACCACCGACATTTTCTGGATATTACCATGGCCCTCCTCATGCCGAGTTGGGCTCCACATTCTTTTCAGGGTGATGCTGTGATGACTACTTGTTATCTCATAAACCAGATGCCCTCCACAATCTTGGGTGAAAAAACACCATTTGGTCTTGCTTTTCATGATAAATACCTCATCTCTCTTACCCCACGAGTGTTTGGGTGCGTGACATTGTCTATATCCTACGTCCTGATCATGACAACCTCGCGCAAAAGTGCCCGAATATCTAGTTTGGGTGGTCTGCGATGCCGGGCGGTGCATGAAGGGAAGTGAAAATGTCACTATATATTTTGGGGCTCGAGTGGAAGGGAAAGTACATATATTCCCAAGAGGAAGCCTTGTTAAAAAAAGACATGTAGTCCTCGCTCTCTGGGCCTCCCAGAGCGCTAGGCCGAGCCTTTAGTGTCTGTTTGGTTGTAGGGTTGGGCAGGGTTGGGTTGGCCCAACCCGGGTTACCCCTCCAACCAAACGGCCCAATCCTCCTCACAGTTTACTATTCACAGGGGTACCCCTACCCAACCCAACCCTGCAACCAAACAGACCCTTAATGAGATATTTGTCGAATTGGACCGAGCTTGCCTATAGAGAAAAAAGCCTAGACTGAATTGACCCTAAGGATCCTTCAGTTGAGCGATGGTTGCGGCTAAGGAATTAGATAGTATATAGTATAATCGCTATTTTGCCTTGCTGCAAGGAGGCCTCTATCTTCTTTGTCTCTCAACAATCGAGATATATAAGGCGAATAAACCTGCTTCCATTATATATCTCAAAAGGGTTATCGGTGTTTTGATCATATACATGGACAATACTATGTCATTGTTGACGTCAACTTCTTTGAGTCCATCATGTACTACTTTCCTACAAGTGATAGGATGAGTCCCTATGATTCTGAGGATGCTGTTATTCTCCCACATCCACTTACACATATACCTCAGCTTGCACTCCATGTTCCAACGCCTTCCCCAACATCTAGCGCGTCCCAGGTAAATTATGAAAACTTGATTCCGATTGATGGGACTAGTAGTGTGCGTGATGTACACGATGAGCATGTTGGTACATGTTGAGACAAAATCATTATCAGAGAATGATTTAGGGTGGTCCATTGTCTTGTGGAACGGCAAACGTTCTTGTACACAATATCCCATGGCAAGTTAGGTGTCTCTAGAGTGACTTTCACCAGACTTCCGAAAATTTATTGTGAGATTATCCGCTGTTGAAATCTCACGTACATATCATGAGGCACTCAAGGTGAGCAAATGGTGTCTGACCATGGAAGCAGGGATGGCTACTTTATAGTCTCGTGACACATGAAGGACCGTTACAACTCTCGCAAACGTGTCTATTATAGGATGCAAGTGTGTGGTCACTGTGAAATATCGAGCTGATGACAACATTGATTGCTACAAGGCTTGGCTCGTAGCTCCCGCAGACGTGTCTGTTGTAGGATGCAAGTTGGGTGTTCACTGCGAAGCATCAAGCATATGGCAACATTGATTGCTACAAAGCATGACTCGTAGCTCGTGGGTTCACCCTGACCATGTGGTGGACTATCATGACAATTTCTCTCCAGTAACTCGTCACTCCACTCTTCGGATTCTTGTCTCCGTCGCTCTCTCACGTGATTTGCCTTTGTACCAGCTTGATGTGACAAATGCCTTCCTTTATAGTGATCTTCAGGAGGAAATCTACATGCAACAACCACCTAGGTTCGCTGGCATCGTTGCTGAGGGGGAGTCTCAAATGGTGTGCAGACTTCATAAGGCGATCTATGGCCTTAAGCAGAATCCGAGAGCATGGTTTCAAAAGCTCTCAGATGCGATGTAATAGAAAGGGTTTATGAGATCCACTGTAGATCACTCCTTTTTTGTTCAGAGGTCCCAAAAAGGCACCGTTGCTATATCGGTAATATGCATGGTTATTAAGGCGGCAAGGCGACAAGGCGTTTAGCCTGGGCACCTGGGCGCCTAGGCGCGCTTAGGCGCGCCTAGGCGTCTACCAAAATGTGACCTACGTATCGCATTTGAGACATGTGACATAATTATTTAAAGCAAATGGATGTCGCATGTCTCAAATGCGACATCATTTTTTATTTTTTTAAACGCATGTCGCATTTCGGAGATGCGACATCAATTAATATATTTTTAAAAAAATTTTACAGTAAGTATTGGATTTATTTTTTTGTTAAGAACTTTTGTATTTATAAATACATTGTAACTAGAGTGCTAGAGTAATAAATATCATTTAACCAAACATTAGAGATTAATCACAAGAATGAAGAATCACAACACAAAGAAATCAGAACATAGATAATTAAACAAGCTATGTTTGGCATACAGACAAATTGTTTGGCACAAACAAAAAGGGAGAAAATATACTAAAAATACAGACAAATTGTTTGGCATAACACAACATTTCAAAGACTGAAAGACAATAATCTAGTGCTTCAATCATCATCATCACACATGTTAGTTTCTTCTTCATGTCCTTCATCTTGCTCTTGGCCATCATCATTTAGATCCATCCAATCATCTTCCTCGTCTTCTTCCTCCTCATCGTCTGGAACATGAGGAGGTACATATTGTCGCTTAATCACATGTGAACGACGAGTACCACGACGACCACGACCACGAATACCACCACGTGCTGAAGTGCTTGGTTGTGCTTGTGGTTGATTCCTTCTAGGACGAGAACCTTCATATACTTGAGAAGCACATAATGATTCATCAATGACCCTCAGTGTAAGCCCCGGTACAACCTCTGGTTCCATGTAAAGACCTGTCATCCATTCACTTGACCAATATGAAAATCACATTTCCAATATGCGACATGTATATCGCATTTCCAATATGCGACATGTATATCACAATTTCCAATATGCGACATGTATATCGCAATTTGAAAATGCGTTATGTATATCGCATTTTGTAAATGCGTTATGTATATCGCATTTTGAAAATGCGATATATGTGTAATACGTATAAAAAAAGTCGCCTAGGCGGCGCCCAGATGCGCCTTGACGCTCAGGCGACCTAAGGCGTGCGCCATTTTTTATGAAAGCAAGGCGTGCTTTCTAGGCGCACAACCTGGGGCGCCTGGGCGCCTAGGCGGCTGCCTAGGCGCGCGCGCCTTAACAACATTGGTAATATGTCGATGACATCATCATTATAGGGACATTGCACATGGGATTCAAGCAGCTAAGGCTTTCCTAGATCATCATTACAGGGACTGTGCGCATGGGATTCAAGCAGCTAAGGCTTTCCTAGATCATCATTACATGGAATGTACGCATGGGATTCAAGCAGCTAAGGCTTTGCTAGATCAGTAGTTTGTGACTAACGACCTTGGCAGTCTACGCTACTTCCTTGGATTGGAGTTCGTCAGGAACTAGCAAGATCCTACGATGACCCACATGAAGTATGTTACAGACATCCTATCAGAGATAAGCAAGGCCCTAAATGTCGGTTTCACCCACCATTTCGGTGATCGACCAAATTGAATTTTTGGTCGAATTTCGATCATTTTTTATAGTAGCCCCCTCCCCATATTTCGGTCATTTCACCCATTTCGGTTGAATTTTGGTAACTTGTTGAAGTCAAAATTCGATTGAAATTTGGCTGAATATCGTTGAAATTTGAGGCCATGGAGACATGTATGACAGATTCCAAGCCAACCACTACTCCCATGGACACGAGCATGAAGTTCTATGATGATGACACTGATGAGGTTGACAAGAGGAGATGCACAAAACTAGTTGGGAAGCTGTTCTATGTGACTATCACCAGACCAGACATATCCTTTGCCGTAAACAAAGTGAGTCAATTCATGGAGCAATCAAGATAGACCCATATGGATGCAATTTATTTGATTTTGGGGTATATGAAGACCTCACATGGCACCAATCTTTTATTTAGCAGAGTCTCATCCCTTACTGCTACAACTTGTGCATACGCAGACTACGCAATGTTCTAAGGACATGAAGTCAACTTCCATGTTTGTAGTACTTGTAGGAAATTCATTAATATCATGGAAGAGCAAGAAACGGACAGTTGTCACTTGATCGAGTGCTGAATCAGAGTAGAGAGCTATGGCACAATGCAATACTGAGATGATGTGGGTTAGATCAGTTCTGACTGACTTGGCCATTGATGTGCCTCTTCAATGCACCTCCAATGCGACAAGCATGCCGCATTGTTCATTGCCAACAATTTTGCTTTCCATGAGCGAACCAGGCATATTGAAGTAGACTGCCACTATATTCGAGATATGATCTAGAAGAGCCACATTTCTGCATCCCATGTCAGTTCTAGCGAGCAGTCAACATACGTGCTCACCAAGGCTCTAGCCAGAACCTTTCAGAGATGTTGTTCCAATCTAAGCCTGATCGACATCTATGCTCCAACTTGAGGGGGAGTGTTGAAGAGTTTAATGTCATGTCATTGTTTTACATTTATTTATTTATTCATCTGTAATACATAATTTATCTGCTAGGATTTCTCTCTTCTATATAAGAGAATCCTTGGGCTCTATGAATAAACACAACAAATATTCTCTTCCACAAGGATCTGACACAACATCTGAACGTGCTCCATACTAGAGACACTATGCACTTACACTAGAATGATTTTCTTGAGATTGTTGCCGTCATCCATACATGTATCTATTTTCGCTCAACCAATTTTTTTCATATACAAAGTTGATGTTTGATACATTTGCCTCCACCCACCGTTGTGCTCAACAAACACTTCTATATTTGATGCGCCAAGTTCTTCCAGGTTGCATTATCTAGATCACAGATGACAAGTTTTCCCCTGTTCAGGGAAAAGGGGATGTCCATCTCACCCAACATTGACTAAACAAAGTTCCTTTTTTGTTCTTGAATTCCAGTTAGATTTCCATGGAACTTAACTATAGAGCTATTTTTGATCTTGTTTCTTGTGTTTTCAGAACACGCTAACTGGGAGAATGATTGGTGCAGGACGTGAATAAGGAAGTGTCTACCATATCATCCAATCAAATAGTATTGTTGCCTACTTTGGGATATATTTTTTTTACTTCTTCAGGTGCCTTTAACATCGACGTTTGGGTCATCCCTCTTAAAAAAACCGCGTCAGATTCTTCCCTTGCTTTCACTGTCGGCCTAGAGTATGATATCTGACAACTAGGGATGCACCACTTTATTGTCACCAGGTGGATCAATGAGCTGCTAAGACATCTCCTCTTCTATTGCTACTTGCCGTCTGAAATCATAAAGAGCTGCATCATGATTACGAGGGATAGCTGTATGGGGCAATACTTCAACGAACTATTTATACGCGGGTTGCGATCTAAAAAAGGACACTGCAATTGAAATGGGATGATACATTACCGGTCCACTTCTTGAGAGTTATGGAAAGGTTACTGCACCACTAACTTGATCACCTTCTGCACACGTTGTTGTGTCTATGGAAATAATTATGCCATCAATTCATAAAATTTCAGTCGAAGGACATGCATGAGGGACAGATGGTGCTTGCTAAGATGGGGCGCGTCTCTATTGAGAATTAACCACATACAGTTTATCCTGTGGAATAGGAACATAAGATGTGCAATATATATTGTGGGAGGTGGAGGAGACACATGCGTTCAAGACTTGATGTAAAAGAGAAGGGACTAAAATCCTAACATGCCCTAATAATACACATTTAACAACTATGATAGCCAATTGGTCTTTCCTGGAACATGTTGGTGAACAAATGCCATAAATCTATGGACTTTAGGAGGAACATGGAACACAAGTTTCCTGGGGAAAAGGACCGCAATAGGAAACCTGCTTATCAATAGAGGTACATGTCATATGATTGATAAAAAATTGGCAGTAAGAAGTGCATCTTCCTAATATGTCAAGAGAACACGATAATCGATGAGTAGCGTCTAGGCGATATCAAGGATATGTCGATATTTGCATGCAGAAATCCCATTTTGTTGGGATCTATAGGACATGTAGTATGATGCAAGATCCCATGAGAAGACAAAAAGGACTTCATATAATGAGAAAACAATTCCCTAGCATTATCAGGCTTGATAAAGCAATTCCCTAGCATTATTGGGCTTGATAGCTTTGACATGGGCACCAAATTAAGTCTATTTCATTATAAAATAGAACTATAATAGGAAAATCGGACTTATTTTTCAATAAAAAGGTTTGTGACACACAAGAGGAGTCGTCCACAATAACAATATAATATTTGTTTCCCTAATGATCATGATAATATTTGTGTCCCAAATGATCATGATAACGATTGGGTGTCCATGCATCTAGAATCAAGACGAACAAGCTCAAAAAGGGTGGTGGAAAGGATGGTATCAGACGAAGGAAAAGAACCCTGGTGGTGCTTCCACAATTGATAGACCTCACATTCTAGACTGACAATGGGAGCAAACTGGGGAAGAACCCGACGTGGTTTTTGGAGTGAGGAATTTGACTCAAACACTGATGTCAAAGAGCGCCTGGAGAGGCGAAAAATCGAGTCCAACAGTAGGAAACCGTAATAGATGACTAGATGAAGTGGTAGAAACTCGCTTCTTCACGATCGCACCAATTATCCTCCTAGTCATTATATTATGATAAACATAAGAAACATCATCAAAAATAGCTATGTAGTTTAAGTTCCTTGCAAATACGATTGACAGATAGAAGGCCGATCGGAAATTCAAGAAAAGAAAGGACTTTGTTGAGTTTGATGTTGGGGTGAGATGGACATCTCCTTTTCTATGAACATGTGAAAACTTGTTGTCTGCGACCTGGGTAGTGTATCACGGAGGAACTTGACACATCTGATGTAGAAGAATTTGTTCCCACATAAGGGGAGTGGAGGCACAGATATTAATTAACCACTCTATTTTTGATTTTTGGTTGAGCCTAATTATTTACCTGCACGGATGGCGACATCGATCTCTGGAAAGTCACTCTTATGTGCATGCATAGTGTATCCAGGATGGATCATGTTTAGACGTTGCATCAGATCCTCAAAGTCTCCTTTTGTGACTTCCACATACTATCCATGATCCTCATTAATGGCAACTCGAGCAGGAGTTGGATAACCATGATTGCTTTATCAGACAGCTTCGGAGTGTCCTTTTTTGTCACTGTAAGTACATAGAATGTTGTTACGTCCTGAAATCATATGGAGCGACCATGATCATGACCCTTGTACTAGCTACATCTTCCTTGCCCAGATGGGGCAACAAGTGTAGTGATTTGACATTGGACCTTAGTAGTAGTGTTGATGTGAGAGAAATCTAGACGGCTCAAAGTGTTGTAAGCCTCCTTAATGGCGGGCAGAGTGACAATAGTGGTCATATGGTCTCGAGCCGCTTTAGAACATGAGTTACTACAAGGTCACTACAAGGAATACCGTAATTGTCATATGGTGGCGATATTCCTTCTGTATATGGTAGGTACATCCTTGAACACACGCATTGTATTGTTCAAACAAGGATTTTAAAGGAGAGAAATACTCAGATAGGGACACCCTACTTGCTTGAAATTTATCATATCACCGTATATCTGAAGTAGCATACTAAAATTTTTCTCGTATTCATATGTGGCTTTTATAGAAGTCCACATATCATGAGCAACCATATAATAAACCAGTTCATCTTTAATTCTATCGATGCCACCTATCATAATTTGGGGCTCACCATCCCATTGTCTTTTGCCCATGTGGCATAATTGCATGTCTTAGTAACATGCTCTGACTCAAGCAAAATATTCTCCTTGTCATGCACGATCATTAGGAATATCCCTGACCATTTGGGGTAGTTGGCCTCATCCAACTTGGTACGCAAGATATGTTCCTTTGTGATTCCAGATGTCGGACGCAACTATCGCTCGTAATCATGACGAGACTCTTTGTGATTCTAGATGGAGACTAGCGATGGAGGAGGATGTCTAGGCAATTGTTGATCTACCCGTTGATGGCTTTGTTGATATTACAAAGTCAAAAAGCAAATATCAAAACAATTTATAATCAAAGATTTGGGACACTAAGATACTTTCTAAAGATCAAAATAGCTAGATTCAAGGAGGTCTAGTTATGTCCCAACCAAGGTAGGTAATATTGGTATCGATTACTTGTCGATACGATATATCGTCGATATATCGACGCCATATCACCCAAATCAGCTCAATTTTGTGAAGGAAATGTCCTTGTAAGGGCAAATATCGGTGATATATCGGTCACCTGTCGATACCCGATGTATCATTGATATATCATGATATGGCTACCTTAGTCCCAACAGAAGTATGCTGATCTTCTTCAGTATACATGGATGCTAGGATCTATGCTAGCTCATTTAGATATGGTTCCTATTTCCTAAGGGATGTATTTATGAACCATGAATTATCGAAAATATTGTTCGATACATGTGATTAATGGGCAAGTTATTGTATCTAACCATTACACGATGGAGTATATCTCATACAGCCGACAAACTGAATCAGTTCATGGGCTCTTCTACTTCAGCGCATTTCTACGCATTCTTGTAAGATACATCAAGTCCTCTCCAGGGAAAGGAATGCTTATCCAGAGACATCTTCGATGTCATGACCTATTCAGATGCAGATTATATATGATGCATGATAGATAAAAATTCTGCTATCGTATTGTGTACTTAGCATGAAACTTGGTTACTTGGAGAAGCAAGAAACAAGTAGTGGTCTCCTGCTCAAGTGCTGAGAGTGACAACAAAGCCATAGTCCATGTGACATCCGAACTAGAATGTATTCGATTTGTATTCACAGATCTTCACATCACTCTCATCGGTACCATAGAACTTATATGCGACAACCGGGCAACAATACATTTAGCCAACAACCTCATGTTTCACGAACACACAAAACATGTGGAAGTTGACTGCCATTACATCAGAGGTCGTACATAAATGGTTGCTCTGTACTCGCAATGTAGTCTCTATATGTTTATTAAGCCACTTGCTCACACACAACCGGAGAAAAGCTGCAGCAAGCTGAGTATGATTGTTATATGGTCCATGTTGGAGGGGGGTGTTGAGTGCTATTTTGTAAACCCTAGCACCAATGGTATTTTGATTGACTCAGTATAGAGTCATCTTCTATTGTGACACTAACCCTAGCTTTCCACCCATTTAAGGAGGCTTAAGGTCCTTCTGTCTTATTATGAAAAACCTACTCTGAGTTTCAAATTCAATTGGAAATAACTTCATTGAAAACATAGGTGCAAAAAAGTCATCAAGTAGCTGCAGCTATGAGATTTGCTTCTTCTTCTACCAGCTAGAGGTTCATTACCACCTAAACCTACGTACTCTTAATTGGAATGGAGTCTCTAGGTGTCCAAGATTATGTGCTTTGTGCACTATTGCCAATGGGTCATGCAATTAGCAACAACGGGATCAGAAGATTGTTTGGTTTGTGTGGGTGGGGGAGGGGTAATTCTTGAATTAAAGTCTAATAAATATAAATATAATTCGCTGATCTTTTTTACAATCAAATGCTGCTTGCAAGGATACTTATAAGAATAAAATTTGGTCGATGCCTTCTTATTGGGGAATTTATCCACTGCTTGTTGAATATTCATTTATTATATTACTCTGAATTTCTTCTAATTTATCTTCATTCTTCACCCTTCATTTTTTTAGATGGGCTTCATCTCGAAAAGGCATGACCGTTTTAGGAAAGGTGCCCAAACCTATAAATCTACCCAGTCAGAAGTAAGTCATTATAACCATGCCATTTTTATCTATCACTTACCATAATATGACTGATGTTATACTTGCAGGTTAGAGAATCATGGTCTAGATCCAAATGTTGAAATTGTTCCTAAGTAAGGCATTCATTGGAAGTCCCAAATTTATTTTTCAGGAGAATGTTTCTTCAGTTTTGATGTTCATATCCTTGATTTTAACTGTTTATTGCATGCTCCTTCTTATCCAGGGGCACCATAACATGGGGTAGTCGATCTTCATCTACCCCTAATGCGTGGGGTTCATCATCCCATTCTTCACCCAGTGCTGATGGAAGTATTGGTTCACCTTGCAATCACAATGGCCGTCCTTCGTCTGGTGGAAGTGGGACCAGACCATCAACTGCAGGTAGCGACAGATGTAGTGAACCTGCCACCAATGCATGGGCTTCAAGCTCCCGACCCTCATCGGCATCTGGAATATTGACATTGAACCAGGTGCCTTTAGCTTCAGCTCGTCCACGCAGTGCTGAAACAAGGCCCGGTAGTTCTCAACTTTCCAGATTTGCTGAATCTATACCAGAAAACTCAGTCCCATGGGGAAGTGCTAGTGCTGCAGGGCACCTGGTATTCCCATCAGTGCTCAGCTAATATTGCTCAATTCTGTTATTCCTACTATCGAGTTTTCCGAAGTATAAATTTATATGCTTTCCAGGGACCAACAAACAAGACCAGTAACTTCACATTGAGTTCTGGAGACTTCCCTACACTAGGATCTGCAAAGAACTCAGAGCTGCATGAACAACAAGGTGCCTTGATTTATTTTTTCAATGTCAACCATATTTTCCCATATATATGTATGTTATACACCTTTATAAGTCCATCGTGCAAATGATTTTGGGAAAGGAGTATGCATTTTGTGGTTAGTTATGCTTTTATATGGATTTTTATTCTTAATTATGCTTTTCTTCAAGTTTGTGGAAAGCATAGTCGAAAATTTAACTTATGCTCCTGCAAAGTGGTTGTTTCATGAAAGCAACTGTTGTATAAACTATAGAGAAAAATGCCAATGTATAAAGGAAGTCCCTACATTGTTACATGCATAGTCTGTTAGAACTATAAAAAGTCCCCTAACTGCATGTGTGACAGAGATTAAATGTTTTTTTGTAGCCCCTTCAACTCATTTACAAGGTCTTAAATGAGTTGGCATTTGGTCAGGTTAATGTACCTGCCTGCCACGTTCTATGAACATGACTAGAAATGAACAGTCCACGTCTTCTTTGTTATTACCTTCCATATCAACAGAGAATTTGACTGGGATATGCTGGTATCTTGAGTTATGGGTTGATAAGAGGAGTCCAAGGATTGCTACAGGAGGCACTAACTAAGCTTTTTCATATATTTACAATGGAATGGAGAGCTTATTGCTGGATGTCGCGGAGGAGGTTAGGGCATGGTGGGGCATTTGAAGTAGTAGGAGTCTTCAGGCGTTGATACCTGTTCTTATACGAGAAGTTTCAAGATTTTATGGGAGAGAGAGGGAGTTCCATGAATTTATTGGAGGGAAGTTAATGTTGAAGGTGCATGAGTTTTTGGAGGGCAATGTTGGTTTTGAAAGGCTGAACATTCTGTTCATCATGTTGATGAATGCAATGGTTTTCGTGGTGGTTGAGTAGCCACTGGTTGCTTCCTTATAACTTTAAATATTTGATTTCATCAAAGAGCTCGGCACGTATATTTCTTGTGAGAATTTGAGATGTGACTATACTGGTTTGTTCTACTTTAGTTGACAGATATTCCATCTCTAGAGAGTTTCTTGTTAGCACTAGAGATTGTTCCCATGTGGCTTCAGCTGACGATCCCAGTTTTCTTACGGAATGTGAACTTCAGCAAAATTTATGCTACATATAGTTGGAATCTCTATGGAGGTCATGGAGGATGTGTGGTCCTGGACAAAAAGTTACCATGATCTCTTCCCATTTTGGGTAATGATAGACCATAATTAGGTGCTATGGTAGAAAAGGGTGCGTTAACGGTGTCCGTTGTCTCCTTAGCTTGGTAGTGGTTAATGGCTTGGTGGTATGTCTTTGTGGTTTTTGGAGCGGTCTTGGTCGTTGGTTTCAATCGGTAGTTTGGATATGCTGGTTTCATTGGTAGATACGAATGATATAATGTTCTTCATTCATGGTGGGTATGAACAAGATTTAAATAAAAGAGGGAAGAAAGCGATTGAAGCAAGATGCTGCTTCGAGGCGATCGATGTGTTAGCCTCAACCCCCCCCCCTCTCACACACACGAAAAATACATTTGAATAAAAAATATTGTATTGTATTAAGAAAGCTATACAACATCGAAGAGGAACAAAAGGTTCGTCATGTTGTGCTTATTGAGCTTTTTATATGATCTTCAAATCTCTCATGTGAAAAATTATCATTGCTTTTCTCGACTTCTTAGAAAAAATAATTGTATGTTCAATGTTGTGAATGAGGGGAATCTATAAAGCCTATTTGCAATAATTAGCTCTTCTAATATAATATTTTATATCATATTTGATATTTACAAGAAATTAATAACTTGAAAATCGAAATCTTTTTTAGAAGGGCTACCTTTTGTTTGCTAAATTGGAATCATGCAAAGTTTTTGCCCAAAGAGCCACATTTATGGCTTCCTTTAGAATGAAAAACAATGACATGGATTTGACAATTGTAAGGTAGCCTAAGTTTTTTAGGAAGAAGAAAAAATATGAAAGAGTGACTGCATCGGAGGTGCGTGCCTCGCCTCACTACCTCACTGTCACAAGACCACCTTGGTCATATGAGGTGCACATCTCATTAGAAGTACCCGAGGCTTCTACCACATGGCTAAAAAGCCTCACCTCTTCAACCAGGTTGTGAGGAGGTTGGTATGTTTTTATCAGGCCTTATGATCTTTTGAGGAATCTTCAAAAGTCTACCTTTCTCCTCTTCAACACGGGCGTGAAGACATAAATCCAGTTGTTGCATTTTTGTGCCTTGAGTTCCTTTTGGTTTGTGCTTTTGCCAGAGTCGTGGAGTGGAGTCTGGTGCTAAGGTGGAGAAGTATTGCGGTTGCTAACAAGGAAAAAACTTATTGAGTTAGATAAGATGAGATGCATGGTTGGGTCAGATGTGCTATGACGTGTCCTCTGCATGGCTCTGGCCAATACATTGACAGTCTTCCTTACATTACGATTTTGTATTACTCTCTACTAATAAGGGATTGAGGGATCGAGGCTGTGTACTATGGAGTCAGGGATGATACTATGGGTAGAATGTACATGTCCTTGTTTTTACTCACGGGGTGCCTTGATGGTAGTGAGGGGCGACTGTTGTGGTATTGTTGAACCTGTTGTGCCAAGTACTAAAGCTGGAATATGAATTGTTTGCGAAAGTCATTATATTCACTTCTTTAATAAGAATGTGGTGACACATGCATAACACACATATATTAAAATAAGGAAAGAATAATAAATATAAAGCTCTTCAGTTACATCATGAATTGAACTCTTTAAGCTTATTTCCATTTGATTTGGCTTGGATTTATACCTAAAATTTTGGAACTAACTAAAGAAATTTCTTCAAACAATGCAAAGCTCTCTAAAAACTCAACATACCGAGAAAGAAATGGGTGAAAGTTTGTTTATATAGGTAATTTTTGATGAATATGAATGGTTGATTCCCATTTCTTTCTATTTAGCTGAAAAAACATGCAATTTCGATGAAATTTTTGTTGACATCGTATCGATTTTTCATGGAAATATAGAAAAAATAAGATAGTGTTTCGGTTTCGCTGATCTAGAGAAGTGGAATTTTTGGAGAAGTTCGTTTGAGTTTTGCTGAAATTTGAGGCTATACCTCTAAGTGGGTTGCTTACTGGAAATCCTTGGACACTATGGGACGAGGGAATATCCCCACCAAGATTTGAGTGACAACTATCCTATGGTCTATGTGGTGTATATCGAGTGGATCTATATACCGGGATGAATGAATGTATATAGAGAATCTTATTGAGCATGCAAAAAGTCAAAGACCTTATGGTATGTGCAATTGTTTTATAATATTTTTTGAATCAATTATTTCATAATATAAATATAAAGAAGTTTACAGGTAGGTGTCTTCTCGACATTTGACCCTCTTTTACCTCACAAAACCCCTTTTTATGCCTCGATTAGTTCTCCGCTATTCGAGTTATTTCTTATGAACAACTCTTTTTTGCAATACCGCGTTGGTCTATATTAAAGATCTTTACAACACGAAAGTAAGTGTAAAAAGTTTAAGAAAATATAATGACGTGTATTCAACAAGTAACCATACTAAAAGTCTAAAACATGTAAAGAGCATGCTAATGTAGTTGTATATTGATCACGAAAAAAATTAATGTATTGAATGTGAAAAGCATAGGAATATGTCTTGGAATGAATCATTGAGAGAGAGATGCTTAGAGGACTATTTTTCGTTAGGTTTTTTATACTTTGATGAGTTTGATCTAGTGACACTTACGTTTGCTTCACTTTTTTGCAATCACATTTGTGCTTGTGTTCTTGCATCATTAACAATTGTGGCATTTTGTTAGTTTGACTATAAGATAAATTAAACTTGGGTTCAAGTTTGTTTGGATCTGATTGGAAGATATAAGACAGTAGTCATGCTTCGACAATGGGTGATAACATGGGTGATGGCTTAGGTCTCTCGAAGTTGGTGTTGGGCGATAGCTTTGGCTCTCAAAGTGAGTGTTGGGTAGTGGGTTTGGTTTCTTGGAGGAGGGTGGGGATTCATGATGGTGGTGGGGCCTTGAAAGGGATGCTTGGTGGTGGGTTGGGATTTTGAAGGGGTGTTGGGCTATGGTGGGGCCATGAAAGGGATGCTTGGTGGTGGGTTGGGATTTTGAAGGGGTGTTGGGCTATGGCTGATAGGTTTGATTTTCGCGTGGGCGTTTCCCTCAGAATCGGGGCAAGACGTAGCCTCGAGGTGGTCGAGGCATAAGGCTCAGTTTATAGAGAAAAAAACATGCATAAAACTATAGTTATATATGTCAATGTAATTATATGTTTTCTACTCCAACATATAATACATAACATTATAAAATATGATGAATTAATATAAATAAGAACACCGAAAGAGAAGATAGAACACCTTCATATCAAAGAGGAATTCATTGTCTATAAATGATGCAGAAAATTAAACAATACATGTTGAGAAATAGAAAGCGGAAGCGAACATGGAAAAATGATAAAGAACAATGAAGAACAACGAAATTTAACGTGGAACCCTACTCCCTAAGGAGCGGGATGAAACCACGGGAGAAGCCCTCAAAGGGGTGTGTTATGCATTGCATTTCTCAATGAGTACAGGAGGTCTGGGGCTCCTTATAGAGCATCTCCAGAGCCTCCAAGTCCCACCACTAGACGATGTGGGACTAAACACATGGATGGGGTAAATGGATCTTCTCCAGGATCCATTTACCCTGCTACAACTCGTGACGCATACAACCAAGTACTCCAACACTCCCCCTCAAGCTGGAGCATGCAATGCTCAGCTTGGATAAACAGAAAGAAACTCAACTCAACGCTATAAGACACTACGAACAATATCAACCCAACGCGCACATTGCTGCAGTCGAGGACGTTGCTTCTCATGCCGTGCAAGTGAGGAGGACGAATGGGCTGGAGTGTGAGTCTGCTGAGTCTCCTCCTCGGAGAGCATGTGCTCTGAACTACGCCTGTCAGAGTCACTGCAACTGAAATGAGTCTCCTCGTCGGAGTACTCTGGCCCGCCACAATAATGTGGACAACTGCTCCATCTTTGAAAAGGGCTGAACTGAAAAGGCCATGGCTGTGCAATCCTCGTCGGAGTCCACAATCGCTGGAGAATGGAGTCTGAAAATAGTCTCCTCGTCGGAGAACTGGGTGTCTCCCATCTGGCACAGAGAATGGTGCACTGCTCTGGTGTACCTATGATACCACATGAAAACCCTTGCCAACTTGACATAGGGAATGGTCCTCTACTCTGAAGCATGGAAGGACATATCGACATCGATATCGTTTCGATATTGTGTCGATATCGATATATCGGCGATATATCGCCGATATATCGCTATATCTAGGAATCTTTCTGAAGAAAATGACCGAAATCGGATATATCGATATATCGATTTTGATATCGGTCCCATGTCGATATGGATTATCGGCGATATATCACCGATATATCGGGATACAACCTTCCATGCTCTGGAGTCCCTATGGCTCTCACATGAAAACTCTGGCCGAAACAATCAAGAACGGATGCGGACCTCTGACAATGATGGCATACAAGTGCTCATCTGAAAATGACCGCATACTCGTGCGTGTCTGAAATTGGACTCGGAATCATGATCTTCGAGTCTAAAACCGAACTGTAGAGTCTGGAATCTGAATGGTTTCTGCATGTGAATCTGGAACAAGACCTGTGACTCTACATATACTCCCCCTTTCTCCCATACTTGTTGGAAAATGAACATCGACAAAGATGGGAGAAGACAAAATAATATAGGGATACATAAAACATGAATATCTTCGAAACATTTCTTGCGGCGTTTCCTCATTTTTTTTTGATTTTTTTAAAAGCCGCTTCAACAATTTTTTTAATTTGTGCGCGCCTCTCTTTTTTTAACTTCTCTTCCTTTTTTTTAATCTCTCCTCTCTTTTTTTTGCATTATTTTTTTTCAATCCTCATTTTTTTTCTCAACGCAAACCCACACACTTTTTTTAAGCCCATAGCCTACATGGGCTTTTCACTTCCCCTTTTTTAGGGCCGAAAAGCAGCTGCCCCACATTTCTAAAAAAAATCCTCCCCATTTTTTTAAACTCATCGGCCACAGCCCCCTTAGGATATTGGCCCGCTCGGGCCCCTGTGCCCCCCCTTTTCTTTTATTTTTAGGGTTCCCTGTGAATCCCTAATCCATCACGCGCCCCGATGGGGGCTTATGGTGCCGTCGCCGCTGCCCCAAGAATGGGTCTTCTTCGCCGTTGTTTGGGTGATGCGCCTCTTGCGCGAGGTGATAGAGATAGAGGGGAGTCGCCGCTACTGGAGTTCGGGGCGCGCGGGGTTGCGCAGCCTGCTGGAAGGAGAGCGGCATCGGAGGATCTATGGGTCGCCAAGGAGGACCCGCCGTTGCGCCGCCGTACGCGAGAGAGGGTTCCTGGGAGTTCAGCGTCGCCTGCGCGTGGAGGAGGTCACCTGCTGGAGTGTGGCGAATGCCGTGCGAGAGAGGAGACCTGGAGGGCCCGCGAGAGAGGAGCGCGCGAGGGGTACATCGTTTGAAGCGGGAATGGCACAAGGCCACCGCACCCCAGGGTCTGCCTCACACATCCATCCAATGTGACGATGCAGCCAGGACCCTTGGGGCGGGCCCTTGTATGTGGGCCCTTGGATGAAGGGGCTGCAGCGAGGACCCTTGGGGCGGCGCCACCAGGCTAGGGCTAAGATGAGGGAGGAGCATGGCCAGATCTGTCGCATCGGCCTCTCCCCCTCTGATGAAGCTTCTCCGTTGGTTGCAAAGCTTGGAGAGGTGATGATGCGGGAAGAGATGTTCACGCGAGGAGAAAACTGCCTCAGCGTCTTGTGGGATGGTGGTAGGGCGCTGCAGATTCGCCGCCAGCATCATAGGGGTCTTGACCGGAAGGAGTTGCTTGCGACACAGGAGAACAGATCTAGGGTTTCAGAGAACCCTAAACACAAAAAACCTCTCAAACAGAATCAATAATATTCACAAACACATCTTCAACATCAACATTGAATCTCAAAAAAAATATGAAACCTCGAGAATCGAACCCGCTCTGATACCATGTTGAGAAATAGAAAGCGGAAGCGAACATGGAAAAATGATAAAGAACAATGAAGAAAAGCGAAATTTAACGTGAAACCCTACTCCCTAAGGAGCGGGATGAAACCACGGGAGAAGCCCTCAAAGGGGCGTGTTATGCATTGCATTTTCTCAATGAGTACAGGAGGTCTGGGGCTCCTTATATAGCATCTCCAGAGCCTCCAAGTCCCACCACTAGACGATGTGGGACTAAACACATGGATGGGGTAAATGGATCTTCTCCAGGATCCATTTACCCTGCTACAACTCATGACGCATACAACCAAGTACTCCAACAATACATATATGTATTTGAAATATTATTGTAATTAGAAGTACAATTAAATACATGTCAGAATTTATGTGACGTATCTAACATATAATATATGGAAGCATGAGAAACTGTAAATCCTATCCATTTCATTTTGCTTGATAATTTGCAAAGCTCTTTAAGTTTACGAGTGTTGTTGGATTTGATATTTATGAATTCATTAATTAAGAGTGAAATGATAAAAGTTTACCAAACTAGTTGGATACAATTAATGGTAAATATGAAGCTATGGACACGAAAGAGACATCAGATTTATGCATTCATTTCTGACAGCCTTTCCGAGCTTCGGTTGGATGACTTCCGAGCTTTGTTTCCGAGCCTTGCATTCATTTCCGAGCTTCGGTGTCCTAGGATTGCTGACAGCCTTTCCGAGCTTTGGCTGGATGACTTCATTTCTCTTATGGCTCTCCTTGTTGATGCCCCTCGGCCGTCTGGTGGGCGTGATCACTGGACATGGAAGGATGGGTCCTTCTCCACGCGCAAGGCGTACTTGGCTCTCGCTCCGTCCTTGGATGCTGTTGACGTTCTCTTCATGCGCGACTGTCATTTCCTTTGGTCACTCAAACTTCCGGAGCGCATTGGTATGTTCTTCTGGCTTTTTCGTCGTGGACGGCTTTTGACTCGCGATCGATGTGCGGTTTTCTTACCGAATATTTCTCCGACGTGCGGTCTCTGTGGTGCGGAGCGGGAAACTATCAACCATCTGTTTTTCGAATGCCCTCTTGTTCTTTCGATTTGGGCTGATGTCCCTTGGCTCAATGCGGTCTCCTTTCCGGCCGTGTGTGAGAGTTTGGTGAATTCACGTGGTTGGGACAGGAAGCTTCTCTTGGACCCACTTGCAAGGATTTGGAGTACTTGGTTGGGGCGGAATGAGGCTATTTTTTCGTCTCAAAGATTCTACAGGGAGAATATCATTATTCGCGGAATGCAGCTTCTGGAGGACTGTACCCAGGGGTAGCCTGTTGGGATTTCTTGGGGTTTTACACTGTACGCGGCCTTCCTATCGGATGGTCGGCTTTCTTATTTATTCTATACTCGTTGTATTTTTACTTTTGCTTTTTGCTTTTAATATATTGGGGTGAACACCGCCGAGTGTCTCCCCCTCTTTTAAGTTTCAAAAAAAAGATTTATGCATTCATCTCGTATAATCGTTATAAACAAGCATATATTTTTAAGCTTCTTAAACTACCAAGTACAACAATAGCAAAGCCTTTTACCACAATTAATAGGGTCGGCAACATGTATTCTTTGCCTCTATTCAGATCTATCTTGAGTCAATCTCGGGTTTATATCCAAAAAACTAAGATCCTTTCGTATAGTTTCATTCCCATACTTCTTGGGTCGTCCTCGTCCTTTCTTAGCCTGCTCAACATCCTAAAACTCACATCTCCTAACCGATGCATCAACTGACCTTCTTTGCAAATGGTCAAACCATTTTAAGCGATTTTCTTGCATCTTATCCTCAATCGGAGTTACACCAACTTTCATTCTTATTGCATCATTCCGAATCCGATGTTTACGTGTGTGTCCACACATCCATCTTAGCATTTTCATTTATGCTACTGTCATTCTTTGCATGTGTCTATGGTTCACCGGCCAACATTCAGATCCATAGAGCATAGTAGGTCTTACGGCTGCTTTATAGAATTTTCCTTTGATTCTTAATTTTTTTTCTTATCACAGATAACAACATAGGCTCCTCTCCACTTTAGCAAGTCTATATTTATTCTATTAGTAACATCTCCATCGATTTCTCCATCATGTTGCAAAAAGATCCCATGTATCTAAAAGAATCTCTCTTCTGAATGTTATCGTCACCGATATTCACCTCGATTCCTTCATCATTGCTTCCATTAAAAGTGCACTCCCTATATTCATTTTTAACCATACTTATATGAAATCTTTTAGTCTCCAATGCATTACTCCAGACCCCAAGCTTATCATTTACTCCATTTCTATTCTCATCAATCATCACAATATCATCAACAAATAACATACACCAAGGTATCTCATCCTGAATGCGACTTTTCAACTCGTCCATAATCAAAGTAAAAAGAAATGGACTCAAAGTTGAACCTTGATGTAAACCAACGTTGATGTCAAAATAGTCAGTCTTCCCAGACTGGATCCTTACACAAGATAAAGCCCTATCATACATATCCTTTATGAGGTTATTGTATATGACATATACTTGTCTCTTCTTCAAAACTCTTCACAATATCTCACATGGGACAAAATCATAAGCCTTCTCTAAATCGATAAAAATCATATGGGAGATTCTTCCTTTTAGCTCTATAAATCTCCATTGTTCTCCTCAGCAAATGGATGGCTTCAATAGTTGAGCGACTTGACATGAATTTGAATTGGTTTTCTTTTACTTTGGAAACCTTCCTCATCCTTCTTTCGATCACTCGTTCCTAAATTTTCATAGTGTGATTCATCTGCTTGATACTTCTGTAATTGGAACAATGTTGAATATCCCCTTTGTTCTTTTAAATAGACACCACAATACTTATCCAATCTTCAGGCATTTTTCTTGCTTCGCCAAGTAACATTGAATAAATTTGTATGCCAAGTCAAACCATGCTCAACTAAAATTCTCCATACTTGTATAGGAATGCCATTCGGTCCTACACATTTCCCAGGTCTCATAACCTTCAAAGCCTTCTCTACTTCCTTTCTTTGTATTCATCTATAACTTGCACGGTTCAAGTAACTTTCACTACTAGCTAGATCACTGAAAGTGTTCTCTCTATTTCCTTGCCTATGAAACTGCCTAGTAAACCATAAAAAATATCAACAAAATGCTTCAAAAAAATATCTCACACAGAACGCTCGCCCCCGTCGGACACTTGAGGCCCACGAGTAACTAGATTAGATCGAGGCACACGCCTCGAGGCTAGTTTTTTCAAACCATGTTTGGGCGATGGAACGAGGAATCGGGTGGTGGCATTGGAAAAGGAGCTGGGGGCTTCGAAGGGGCTGGGGAGTTGAGTGTGATCATTGTTAAGGAAGCTAGGGTTTCACCGACGTTGGGAAGGGAGCTAGTTGCATTTATGAGAGTAAGGGGACAGGAAAGATGGGAAAAGAAGTTGGGCATCGAAGAGGATGCTGAGGATCGAGTTGGGTCATTTAGAAGGAAGCTAGGGGCTTTGAAGGGGCTGTGGGGTCGAGTGGGTTCATTGGGAAGGAGCTGTGGGTTTCACTGACGTTTGGAAGGGAACTTGTGTTGTTGAGGAGAGGAGAAAGGGAAGGGAAAGATGGAAAAAGAAATAGCAATGGAGGCTAGCATTGGAGCCTAGTAGAGGGTGTTGCAGCATTATCGTGCTCCTACATGTGGAGCTTGCAACTCTTGTAATGCTTCAGGAGGCAATCTCGTTGTTTCTGGTGTAAGTAGCTGTATGCGTGGTCGGGGGACATCTACGCCAAGGTCCTATGCTGATGTTGTGGCAAAAGTTGGTTCGAAAGAAGTAATGGAGGTGGTTGGGAGAGTGCATCATCGTAAGTTTAATCAAGGCCCTAAATGTCGGTTTCGGTCACCATTTCGGTATCGACCAAAACAGAATTTCGGTGGAATTTCGATGGAATTTCGACCGGAATTTTGATCATTTCGGTCATTTTTTGTACTAGGACCCCCATATTTCGGTCATTTCGTTCGAATTTCGATTTCGACTGGATATCGATATTCGACAGAAATTCGACCGAATTTCGCTGAAATTTGAGGCCATGAGTTTTATGGATGGCCTGCGACTCCTCTGGTGTAAGAGTTTCTCTGCTTCAAACATGATATCCGGGGTCACAGTCGGTGGGAGTGCCAGATTCATGGGTTGTGGCATCTTCAGGAGACCCTATCCTCGAGGATAGAGGGTGATACTATGCAGGATTCTGGTATTCTGCATGATGCACATAGGACTCGTCACCCCCAGCTGAGGAGACCCGTCCCCCTCAATCGGAGAATGCTAAGGCGTTGATGGATCTACAACCTTATATTCTAATTGCATCTATGGTTATTTGTGGAGACTTAATGGAGGATGTTGGGAGGAGCCTTCACAACCTCATGTGAAGACTTTAGTGGAGATGTTGTCACATTGGACTCTATGATTGTTATTGTGCATGGTCTCTTTGCCTCCTGGGTGATTATTCTGCTGAATGCAGGTACTCTGGAGTCTGGTGTTCTTTTATGACGTCCTTTTTTCAGGGATGGTGTGATGGCCTACGGTCCTCGTGGATTTTCCTGTGTTAACTGTCATGCTGATTAATCTCTCCATGTGGAGTCCTTTCAGGCTGCATTGCGATGGTGGTAGAGATAACCTTGAATGGCTTGCAACCTGGAGATGTCATTGACACTGTGATTGTGGTGTAGGATTTCTATACTGAACAACTATTCATGGCAATGCATGTTGTTGGTAGAACGACGTTTCGAGGATAACTAGTCGAATGCCTCCCACCGTCGGCCGTCCCATGGCCTCTTCCCACCAACAGGTTCATTGTGGACTTTGTTCCAAAGGAAGATTCTCCTAACACTTCGACTCCTGATCCAGTTGAGTGTCCTCTGATGTTTCTTGGAAATGCACATACCCTAGAGATCCTTTGTTTGGATATGGTTGCTCAGGACGTGCACTTGCTTATAATGTCTATTTTTGAAGTTTTTGGACTCGTTGGAAAGGTCTCGAAGAGTACTAAAGATATCATGCTCATCTGTTCAATTTGGTTATTGTACCATGCAAGAAATTACGATTTATCATTTTTGATAATTCATGGTTTCACATCTTTGCTGCATCATGTTTCTTATGTGATGGCGTTGGGTTTGCACTGAGAGATCGTGCACCTGGAGCTTCTTTAGCATGAGAGACATGCTTCGTGAGATCGCACTAGCGGGCCCGAGTACTGCATGGGCACTGCTGCGTTGTCGTTGTATGTGTTGATGTCGTCCAATATTAGGATTTTAAGAAAACCCTACTTCCTTTTGAACCTGGTGACATTATGATCTTCAGAACTTGGGCGTATACACAGAATGATCCTTGGATCCAATAAAATTCTCCCAAATCTTATGCCAATAGTGATCTTACAACTTGAATAACATAAATAATAATAATCAACTTGAAAATTAGAATTGAATCTCCCAAAACTGACTTGCTCTGATACTATTTTGGAAAATGATAAAGCGCAATCGGTGATCAAGAACAAGTGAGATAAACATGAAGAATACTAGAGATTTTATGTGGAACCCTACTCCGTTAGGAGCGGGATGAAACCACCGCGGAACATCTCAAAGGACAGATTGTTTTATTTCATTCTCTCTCAACGAGTACATGGGTTCAGGACTCTATATAGACCCACTGACTTCAAGATTCCACTCAAAGATCATGTGGGAATATTCTCTTGATGTGGTAATTGGATCCTGTAAAGGTCCAATTACCCGCATAGGTCATTCTCCAACACAACGCACACACATATATGTAGGTATTATAAAAACACACATAAATAACATGCCCATAGTACACACATAGTATATGGACACATAATACATTTCTATATAATATACATATACTTATGCTTGTTGTACGCAGACATGCATGTACGTACGTACAAAATGCACGGATGCTGTTGTATACATTTGTAGACATTCAAACACACGTGGACAGAAACACAAGCTCAAACATGTGCATTGTGTAAGCAAGTGGTACCTGTTGCTTAATTGTTTGTACCTCTAAAATTGATATTAGATTAGTACCCTGCTTTTGAAATGAAGTAACAATTCAACAGTCCTAACTGCGCAGTGGTCTGGTTCTTAGAAAAGCAGGTCTACCCAATCGCTGAACATTCACCAAATTGCATTGAATTTCTCTGCATTGGATAAATCTATTTGATGGTGCCCAGCTCACCTATCCGATACCGAATCTCGTGGTCTAGTTTGATTTTGAACTCATTGGTCATGCTCAATTGATGTGCTATTGAGCTTGATCTGGATTATTTAGATGTGCTTTTGCCAATTTTCACTCCTTCACCCTTCTCCATATGCAGCGAGTCACAGTTCTCATGGGCATCCTCCAACTCCTGGAACCACTGCACGGAAAAAGAAATGCTCAATTCATCCAGAGGTGAATACTAACAATTTCTCAAGGAAAAAAGGTTTTGTAGGAAAGGAAAGACAAGTAGTTTTGTGAAGAAAAAACTGTACCATCATTTATAGTGTATATTGTTTTTAGCATTTTTGTTACTTGGTTCTGTATTACAGAAACACCTGGTGTGAAACTAGAGAAGGTTGATTCTAATGCTTGGAAAGTGGACACCCCTCCTTGTTCAGCTGTTAGTCCATCAGCGAGCAATGACAGCTGGAATGTGGACCATCAGCCTAATCAACTGCCTCCAAGTACAAATATGCAATCCCATCATTATGGTTGGCATGGTCCTCCTCCAACTACCCCCGACGGAGTTTGGTATGGTGGTGTACCTCCTCCTGGTCCGTATGGGCCAGGAGTTGGGCCTCCTGGAAGTTACTTGCCTGATCCTTTTGCTTATTATCCGTCGCAGATTGCAGCTAGGCCTAGTTGTAACTCTAGTTGTTCATTACCTGGAGCACTTATAAGTGGATACCCTCAGAAGAAGACAGGGGAGTCGTTTCGTCCTCAGATGACTTCTGATTCATACATGGTTCCCACTATTCCTGTCATCCCAATTAGGCCAGGGATTTACCCTGGTCCAATACCGTATGATAGTTACTATGGATCACCACGTGCATCCTTCTCCAATACCAGTGAGAAAGAAAGGCCTATCATCGGAGTATCTGCCGGTCCAGGCATTTACAACAGAATTCAAAATCAAAATGCCATCAGAGACTTGGGAACTTTCAGTGGTCGCCCCAGTGCTCCCAAGCAAGCGACTAATGAACTGGCCGAAGGATTTCATTCGTATGATTCACATGGAGAGAAGTTTAGGGTTCTTTTAAAGCACCGTGATGGAATTGATGGTATTGGTGCCAGGAATGACAAAGAACAATTAACTGCTACATCTCTGCAATCTTCCAGCAACAAGGAGATGGATTCTTGGGATGAGGAATTAGAAACAGGTAAAAGTGCTGAATCGTTAAAGACTGCACAAGATGGTTTATGTTCCTCTTCACCATTGACTTCTTCCATGGATCTAAGTGGTCTAAGTAAGGCAGATGCAGATGCTGTCTCTTGCCTTAATAAAGGCGATGTTGTAATGCCTGCATCTGAAGGGCAACGCGTCATTAAAAAGTCTGCATTGATAGAAAAAATTGAGGGTCTGAATAACAAAGCACGTACTGATGGACGCAATGAAGCATTTGCATCTTTTCGAGAAGGAAGACCAAAAAAAGTCAAGGCTGAAAATTCTAGAGCTGATAATTCTGTGAAGGGAGCCCGGTTTCTCTCTGTCAGTGTTACCAAAACTCCAAGTGCAGAGGTGCCCACCGGTGCAAGACCAATCTTAAATGTTGACCAAGAAAACTGGGGGAAACAACCCCCTGGTTATGCAGGTGAGGTCAAACCAACATCACAACAATCTGCAACAACTATGGTTAATGGGCCAGATAATGCCGAGACAGAGTCAACTATTCAGTTTTCTGTTCACATAAGAAATTCTTCTCTTGAAAGAAGTGAGCATCATTCAAAATCCAGAAATAGTGACTGTGATGGTCGGCGTATACATACTTCTGGAAGTGATTCATCGTCTAAGAATGTGTCATATAAGGCAGCAAACAGTTCGGAGGTTGGTCTCCAAGAAGACTTTGTTGTCATTGATAATCCCAGCAAACAAGGTTTACCTTATGTTAACAAGATCCGAGAAGAAACTTCACCAGTCGATTCTGCAGAATACAATGCACAGGTAAATAGATGTATTGGTTAATCTTTCAACTTTTGACCTGCAGATGTTTAATTATATATTCTCTTAATCTTAATTTCATTTTTTCTTGAAGTTTGTAAAACATTTTTGTCAAAAACTTCTATTTCAAAATTATACCATTTTCCTAATTTTTCATTGTAGTTTTCTCTTGGCATTAATTTCCACTTTTTTTGTTTTTGGTATATTTGTTTTTGTTGCAACCATTTTAGCATCAGGTCAATATCTGGTAGGATTGCTTGATTTTTGTTCATTGTTATTTTTTTCAAAATAGGATTATCAATAGGATGAATGGGATAAAGATTAGCTTGATCCAGAATTCTAATTACGTACCCTTGTCCAAAAAATAGTTGGAGAGGGTTGGAACTTTAATATAACAATCGCTATTGCCTTACTCGATTCCACAAAACATAGAACGGGTTGGAACTTTTATACACGACCTTTGATTGCCGTAATAGATTGTACCATGGATAGGATGTTTGCTGAATAATACATTTGGTTCCTTTGAAATGATGCTAGATGGCTGCATGGTCTGGGCATTTTGTTCCTACTAGTAATCAGACGGGGATATAATAGTTCCTTCCTTTTTTAACGAGAAATTTTTTTCATGTAATTTTAATGATAAAAAGGCCCTTACTCTTCGAGGGTAGACATGAAAGCCAAAGCCTTGAGAGCCGGCCAGTCCCAAGATAGTTGGCGTGTGACTAGATTTCAGGGGTTGAGTTCTTCTTTCAAGGAAATGTGTTCGATAGACCAATCGACAACATCTTTCAGATTGGCTGGTTTAGAGATTTGGATAATCTTCTCCACATCCTCACTCTTCCTGAATATCCATCTACTTCGTACCTCATGTTTGGGAATACTTGGTCTCCCAAGAGAGGTTTTTCCATGTCCATAGGCTAAGTCAAGTGAACCTTGACTTATAATGCTTCTCATATAAGCTGAGGACATGATTTGAGGGAAGGCTAGTCTCTGAAAGGACCGAGACTTCCTCTGGGCTTGACTATGTATAATGCTTCTCATATAAGCAGCTGTGTGAACCTTTTTTTTTAAAAACGCATATGTGAGATCTTGCAAACTAGATATTCGAGTGTGGACCTCTTTCCAGTTACTTCCTAGTATGTGCTAGCTAGAAGTCATAATATATTGACATCAGGGGTTCAAGGGTCGTTCACTAGGTCTCAATTCCGCAACCGGGAATGAGGAGCCTACCTAAAGAATACCAGAAATCAATGGTGCTTGTTGCATGAATATGTAGTTTACCAATAAGACCTAGCCTTAAGACAACTACATTTTCTTGTCGAGTATCGAATTATTTTCCGATTCAAAAGAAAGATGTGCCTTGTAAATTAGAGTGAGCCCACATTATGCAAACTTTTTCGAAAAATGAAGGTGTAAAATGCATACATTATTTAAATAATAGAATTACGCAACAGTCCCAAAAACTAACATTCCAACAACGCCTTTCCCATAATTATAATCCCAAAAACAAGGTTGATGCATTGGCATCGCTCAACTATGTGTTAGTGGCATTCTTTGTGCCGGTGGTGACATACCAACATTAGGTGATCACATAAGATGCCACTGGTTGCAGGGATGATCTGGTACTTGCTGAATAGTGATGGTGCTAGTTGTTTGGCTCCTAGGATCCTAGCTGAGGAGAGGGACAATATTAATATTGTATTCATCTGTATGAAAATGGATATAATGGGAATGTACTGGGATATATCAGTCGTTCCCGTGGAAATCTTGAATGGCTCACAAAGCTGACTTTTTTTGCAAATTATGATCATCTTAGTTCTTAGAATAATAATCATCTTACAAATACCACCCGCTCATACATAAAGGATGTGCGTTTAGTACATTAATATTAAATTATATTTATACTACATATACCCACTTATAATGGTCTGGTGGTAGTGCAATGTGCTTACCACCCAAAAGACCAGTGTTCAAATCCCCCCTTGTGGGGGTTGCGTTAAGTAGTCGACAACCAACGAAAAAAATAGTTGAATTCTTCAACATGGATTTGAGCAAGAATCCATGTAGTCGACTCTACTTATAGTGGGAGAAGTTTTCACCATTTATACTACATATAAACCAAGGTTGCGAAAGTCGGTAGCCGGTACTCGGTCGGCTGGGACACTGACTAAGGATTGATCGGTAGTCGGGAGGCTAATCAGATTTAGTCGAACATTAATCAGCTTTGAATTTTTTTTTGATTATTTTAAATATATAACTCATTTTTATACATATAATTACATAGATTTTGTACATTTTATAATATCATAATGAAATAAAGAAGTAAATGAATTTAAATAAAACATTAAGCATATCGTAATAAATTTTCTTTTAAAAAAGTAAAACGTAAAAGAACAAAGCAAAAATTGACCGACTAGTATGCCTAGTCGGAATTAGTCAGTACTCGGTCGGTCACCCTATTGACTAGACTAGTCGAACCTACTATTCGAGCCAGTCGGGTGACTTTTACAACACTGATATAAACAATACAATGTCAAGTACAAACAAATATGTATAATAACAATATAATATAGAATATACATTCACAAAATTGTAATCTTGAATAGAAAAGAATATATATTAGAATAAATTAGAAATTAAAATTTCTAATGAACTAAAGACAATCAATGCAAAATAATATCTGAAGCCCGTGATGGATCCTTATTACTGGACTAGCTATACTAATTATTAGAGTACGTAGGATATGGGTAATTGGATCTCTCCATGATCCATTTACCATGCTCTCATGTTTTATCCCCACATCATCTATAAGTTGGACTCTGGTCTGTTCATGGGGTTATATAAGAAGCTCCAACCCCCGTATTTATTGAGATAATTATAATGAAGTATCCGATCCTTTGAGGCCTTTTCCTGCGGCTGCATTCTGCTCATGTAGTAGGGTTCCATGTAAATTCTAAGCATTCTACTTTATATCTTTAGGCTATTCGATTATGTTTGTGCATTATTTATTTCAACATGGTACCGGAGTAGTTTGATTTTAATTTTGTTCTTAATTATTTATTTTGTTCATGATTCGTTCAAGTCAAGAGTTATGGATTTTCGATGAAACCCTAATTTTTGCATGATGATAAGATTTTGCATCAAGTTTTGTTCTTCGGATTTGCTTTTTCGTCAACGATGAAATCTTTGTCTTGATTTTACTATTCCCTCCTACTTGGTATTGCCGTACTTGTACGCATAGACTACAATAAGAAGATATATCCCTTCTCTCTCGCCATATATAGAGAAAATTCTAGGTGGCGCCATTCTCCGTGAATACACATCGTCTCCAAATCGACGATGAAGAATTTAAAAAATCGACCTAGACGAGACCTCTACAACCTCCTAGCGACATGCGAAGCTCCTCAATATCTGATGTTTCCTCTCTCGCTGCCACCCTTTGGGAAGCACACATCCAGACCCTCATCATCTACTGCAATCACGTAATTACTCCATTCCAGGAACCTCCTCATCATCTTCAACTACTCAGCTCGAGAAGAAGATGAAGATACCCCTCCCTCCTGAAAGCAACGATATTCTGATGCGCCTCCATCCTCCAATCAAGTCGGAGCACCCCCATCATGCCTCTCTGTCTCATTTGCCATCACGTACACGCCAACTACTTCTCATTGTGCCACTACCTCCCCTCTCGATCCAACACAGGTAACGCTCGAAGATGCAAGCACGATTCCAAAGGGAATCATCGTTCATGGCAGTGGGTTTCTTGTAACCCTACCATCGTTAAAGGTTAAGAGGGGAACCTGATCCCCATCATAAGTAAGAGCCCCCTCTCCTCTCTTTATTTCATATGGGGTGACTACAATTTTGGGCCAAGAGATGGATTGATGCCAAATAATAAATGCGTGTGTGTGGGTGGTTGCAGAGAGAAATTTAAAGTCCAATGGACCCAGAGAAAAAGAAAAGTAAAGGAAAAAAGCTTGATCACAAAAGGAGAAGTCAAGGGGAAAGGAGTCAACTTATGAAAAGAAGAAGAGAAACATCTTATAAAAAAACAAAGCTAAGAAAACATTGCATGTTCTATGTTTCTCCCAACTTGATAGCTTGCGAACACCGATTGGGCCTTGGAATGGAAGCAAGACTCTTTCCTCTCCCGAGGAGAGTCCTCTGTCTTCTAACTCATGCTAACTTTCCATTTAAAGAAGTGGGGTAGAGAGAGTGGTAGAAAACACCTTGCATTTTTCTTACCCCTATGTATATTGTTGGTATGGAGCTTCTGAAATAGAATCTTTCCAGCCAAAAAAGTCATATAAATGTTGGGCGAGTCGTACCTTCGTTTGTTAAGACCTAGAGCAACTTGATATTGGAGGTGATGTGATGCCACTCTTTTCGCCCAAGTGCATCCGTTAAAAAAGCTTATCTATGTGCTTATTCTCATAAGTATGGGAGAAGGGGAGGGGGTGAGAGCAGTGCACATTCTTTTAGTTGAGATGTATCTACATGATTTGTATCCTGTCCATCATCTTTTACTCATGGCTCTTCTAAGAGAACCAACTTCAGATCCCCATAAGATATGAAAGGTACCATTATCAAGAGTTACATATAGGAAAGGTCCTACTCTCGAAATGTGCATATGAGAGATGACTACTCTACTATTGGTGTTCGACATTGACATCAACTACTCAAGATGGACTTCTCTATCTGGGGTTGTTTCAGATATCTACTGCCCATCCATAAAGACCGACACTCCAGGCTACTACTGCTACCAACCATTCATTGAGCATCGACTACTTTCACACAAGTTTCATTCTAGTGCGACTACTCTCCATGTTAGACTTTTCTAGCGACTCTAATCCAGGGCAAGTCCTGGTCGTTGCGTTGCACTCAAGGTTCGAAAAAACGAAAGGGGGAACGAGGCGTTTTCCCTGGAAGCGAGGCGAGGCGTAGCCTCGAGGCGGTCGAGGCGTAAGCCTCAGTTTTTGTATAGAAAAATAATTATAAAATATATAATAAACATATTTATTGGTGAAATAATATAATCTAACAAACATATAGTATATAAGAATGTAATATATAATGATATTATGAAGATAAGAACATGGAAAAAGGATATGTCAATGACTCAATGCCATAAACCTTTCTAAATTTTAACCTAATCAAAAGGAAATCATTGGTTATAACTTATAACTATCACTAAAAAATTATCTAAAAGGGATTGGCTATAGTTGTCATTTATAAATATCCAAGTGTTGATATGAATCATATGATTTGAATCCTAACTATATGGTCTACTATACCCATATGAAGAACGGTTGTATGCATCCCCCCTGTTGCACCATACCCTACCAGAACGGGGGTCTCGTTGCCCGGTCAGCGAGCTTAGGGGGGCCTAGGTTGGCCCCCCCTTGCGGGGTGCAGGGGGCAGCGCCCCCGTCTCAAATTTTTTTTCTTATTCGAGTATTCGAATTCGTATACACATTTTTATATGTTTAAGGATGTAATAGTAAGCGTTCACTAAAATAATTTGGCATGCTAATGGTAAATATAAATATGAAAGAGGTCAAATTCAAGCATATGAATATGAAAGAGGTCAAATTTAAGTATTCATTTCGCATAAATTAATAGTTAGACATAATTAATAGTAAATATGAAGCACTTTGCTGAAATAGTTACATATAATTAATAGTAAATATGGAGTTATGGGTACGAAAGAAACATTAGATTTAGGCATTTAACTTGTATAATCATTATCCTAAATAAGTATATATTTATAAGCTTCTCAAACCACCATGTAAACTATTAAAATGATTAAAAAAACTTCAAAAAAATAAAAACGCCTCGACCGCCTCGAGGCGGAACGCCTCGAGGCTCGCCTCAGCCAGTCGAGGCGCACGCCTCACTGGACAAGGCCGAGGCGCACGCCTCGAGGCTAAAAAGGTCCGCCTCGCCTCGAGGCGTACGCCTCGACCGCCTCGAGGCGCGCCTTTTAATACCATGGTTGCACTCCCATCTTCGTGCGGGTCTTCTCTCAACGACTACTCTGAGCTTGTCTCCTCTCGTGTCTCTCATATATATCAAGTGAAGATGTATTGTGTGTTTTCTTTTGTTGTAATCTGCAACATTCTCAACTCTAACTTGAGAGGGAGTGTTAGAGTGTGTAATAGATGCGCTCCTCGATTTTATTTTTACATCATCTATAAGTGGAAGTCGGTCTATCTGCAGCAAGCCCTAAATGTCGGTTTTGCTCACCATTTCAGTAATCGACCGAAATGAAATTTTGATCGAATTTCGACCATTTCGATCATTTTTGTACTATCCCCCCATATTTCAGTCATTTTGTCCATTTCGGACGAATTTCGATGACTTGTCAAAATTGAAATTTGATTGAATTCCGTCGAAATTTGAGGCCATGGTTTGTAGGACTATATACTAAGCCCTAGACCCCTTGTATTCATTAAGAGAGCATATAATAAGGGGGCCCTAGTACAAGCCCCCCCATATTTCAACCTTTTCTTGAAGTTTTGAGGTCCTGAGACCGCCCTTAAAGAACTGGGCTTGGTGCAAGAGATCCTAGCAGATAGTCTGGCTTCGGAATCTGACGCGAGCTCCAATACAATCGTAATCTTAGGGAAAAAGGACCTTTCTTCATCTTGGGATACTGTCCTCCGGTTGGTTGAGCGGGATTTGCTCTTCGGGTAACCAAGATTGCTCCACTGCACCTTTGAGATTCATTGAAGAGCCTCGTCGCCCAACAACGTGGTAATCGGGGAAGCTATTCTGATTGTTGCAGAACCAACGGAGATAGACGCAAGTTTTGCGGAGACATTGAATCTCGATGGTTTTGGATCAGAATCGAAGTGCCCATGAAGAAATCCGTTGTTAGGGTTTCCTCAGCAGCGATCCTCGTTTGGTTCGGAACTCGACTGGTATCCGACTCCGACCTGATTTGGGTCCTTGGTGGGGTCGGGTTTCGGGCACGAGAAATGGTCAAACAAGTTTGCATACCACCTCTCAAATGTTTCAAAGTACTTGTTGAGATCCAACTCCTTTCGTATCTGCTACACAAATGTTGGATCTCTTCTTCCCAGCCTCTTCTTATAATGCATCATCTCTTCCTCAGTCAATTCATCAAAAAGTATCCATCACTTCATTCGCTTTCTCTTGTCACCTTTAGACAGCCTTACTACACTTCTCTTTCTCAACATCGAACCATCACTAACCCATAATTCGATAATTTTTGACTTCTCATGTTCTTTGGATAGTGACTGTCGGTTTTGCCTCTTCGGCAAGTGCATTACATCCACAGAGAAATTGTAGGATTCTTATCCACACTAAACTCTACAACCATCTCATATTTCTTAAGGGAGGGGGAGCCCCCACCACTTTTTTGCCTTCCTGGTGGAATCCTGTCGATCTTCATAGTAAAAATAATTCCATGAATGATCCTGGTCTTCTTAGTATTCATGGAAAATTCAAGCTCGTCTTGCATTTTGAACTAAAATTATCTTTGAAAATGAAGGATCCTTTTTATCACTTGAAGCCTCTCCATTCTGGCTCTGAATCCTTCTCAGCAACATACGATACAGTAGACAGATTCAAGTTATTAAGAAATAAATTTCATGTAAACATGGCTTCCTTCTCCATTTATTCTTGCTGCTGCTGCTCTGATTGTGTCTCCAGACATGGTTCCTCTCTCTTTTTGATGTCTTCCTACCTCTTCTTCCTCACCGACTTCTTTATTCAACCTCTTCAAAAATCGTTCATAGCCTTGTTTACCCCTGAATCAATAATAAATTCAGCATGAAAATCTTCTTGTTTGTCCCGTCTTTTAGATTCGCGATTTCTTCTTCAAGAAGTTCTCCAACTAATGGCTTCGGAAGAATTACTTGCACCTCTTTTTTCTGGGAAACCCATATCTTCCCCTTTCTCTCTCATAAGAATGTCCTATCTTCTTTTAGTTTTTGCATGTATTTTCTCAAAGATATACTCTGTTTGCTGTTGTTATACCTGTATTGATGTTCCCACATCCATATTAAAAACATTTTCTAGCGGTTTTCCTGTATTGATGTTCCCACATCCATATTAAAAACCTTTTCTAGCAGTTTTGGAGAGCTGTTGTTATAGTGAGAAGGTAGCATCTATTGCAAAAGTCAGTATTCAATACTCATTCGGAAGGTTCACTTAATAAAGAGTGAACAGTCTTTTGGCGACTAATCGGAAATATTTGATTAGTTATTCTTAATTATTTTAAACATAAAAATTATGTCTAAAACATAGAATCCTATATATTTATACGTGTAAGATCATTAATCGAAAAAAATAAAAGTACCACTTTGAATTATAAGCAAACTGTGCATATCAAATTTTGACTCTATATCAAAGAAAAGTACGAGAAGTAAAAAAGTAATACAATATTTTTTTATTAGTCAGTTGACTATAATGGGTCAAAGTAACTTTGTTCGGTCACTCCACTTAATGGTTGAGGCAAATTTCCAATGTAAAAGAAACCAATTCGGATTCATGCCAGGTTGCCCAACGACTGAAGCCATCTATTTGCTGAGGAGAGCAATGGAGATTTATAGAGCTAAAAGGAAGAACCTCCACATGATCTTTATTGATTTGGAGAAGGCTTATGATTCTGTCCCACGAGAAATATTATGGAGAGTGTTGGAGAAGAGACAAGTACCTGTCCTATACATTAACCTCATAAAGGACATGTATGATAGAGCTTTATCTTATGTAAGGACCCCGTCTGGGAAGACTGGATATTTTGACATCAACATTGGTTTACATCAAGGTTCTGCTTTAAGTCCATTTCTTTTTACTTTGATTATGGATGAGTTGACCAGTCACATTCAGGATGAGTTATCTTGGCGTATGTTATTTGCTGATGATATTGTGTTAATTGACGAGACTAGAGATGGAGTAATTGAGAAGCTTGAGGTCTGGAGACATGAGTTGGAGACTAAAGGATTTCGTATAAGTAGGGCTAAGACAGAATATATGAAGTGTACCTTTAATGGAAGCATGGAAGGACATATCGATATCGACATCATATCGATACAATGTCGATACCGATATATCGCCAATATATCGGCGATATATCGACGCATATCGCCGACATCCAGTATCCAGTGTGCATTTTTGGCCTGTCGATACACGATATCGTCCATATCAGCGATACATCGGTGACCTGTCGATACCGATATATCGACGATATATCGCGATATGGTCATCCCTGGATGGAAGCAATGGTGAAGGAATCGAGGTGAAGATTGGTGATGATAACATTTAGAAGAGAGATTCCTTTAGATATCTGGGATCTATTCTGCAACATGATGGGAAAATTGATGGAGATGTTACTATTAGAATAAATGCAGGCTGGCTAAAGTGGAGAGGACCCTCTGCTGTTCTCTGTGATAAGAAAATTCCTTTAAAGATTAAAGGAAAGTTTTACAAAGCAGCCGTGAGACCTATTATGCTTTATGAATCTGAATGGTGGCCTCTGAACCATAGAATGTGTAGAGAATGAATGTAACAGAAATGAAAATGCTAAGGTGGATGTGTGGACACACACGTAAAGATCAGATTCGGAATGATGCAATTAGAAAGAAAGTTGGTGTAGCTCCGATCGAGGATAAGATACGAGAAAATCGCTTAAGATGGTTTGGACATTTGTAAAGAAGATCAGCTGATGCACCAGTTAGGAGATGCGAGTGTTGGGATGTTGAGCCGACTAAAAGAGGGCGAGGACGACCCAAGAAGTGTTGTAAAGAGACCATACGAAGGGATCTTTATTTTGTGGATATAAGCCCGAGATTGGCCCAAGATAGATCTGAATGGATGCGAAGAATCCATGTAGCCGACCCTACTTAATTGTGGGAAAAAGGCTTTGTTGTTGTATGAAAAATTTGGTCCATATTAATGCATCATCTACTTCTACAAATCATGGTAACCAACCTACTCATCTGCCATGCATATAGCTTGACATATAATCGATGGTGCCTTGGCACCCTAAGTAATTTGACAATCTAAAACAAGCTCTTAATCCAGATACAGTTGAAACACTCTATTAAAGGTTGTTAAGCATTGTAATAAAAAGGTTACTTACTACAAACTTAAGCGTGTGCACTTTGGATCATTGTTTATACCCCTATCCTACCATTTGATGAACATAGTAACCTTTTGCAATATTTACCTCTAGTTTATAAGACAGTCGTGAACATAGCTAGCCATATTTGCTCCAAAGTTGTTCGACCAACACTTGTCTCTCCATCACAAGGGTGAGCAACATGGACATGGTGCTTTCCACAAGACAATGTAATATCTTCTCTATTTCGTAATTTTCACCGCGACAAGGTGTCACCCTGCCTATAATGTTCATTAACCATTACCAAAATATAGAAGCCTTCTTTGACATCACTAAGATTCCCATCCACAAGGCAAGAGAGAGCAATGAGAATCTTCGTAAAGGAAAGAGGAGTCAAATAAATAAAATATACCATATCCTAGTAGAATATACTAGGGCATCTCATTCCCAATACATAAGCTCCTTTTCTAATGTGCGAATGCCCTTAGGCGGCCACTGTTAAGGATGGGTACGAGTAGGTCTCCCTGGACTTGCTCCCGTTTTCCCTTCTCACTTGCATAGATCTTTCTTCCCCTACCCTCACCTACAAATTAGTTACTATTTTATCACAAGTTGAGATTTTTCGGCAAATTTCAAAACCGATGGTTCTTTTTCAGTTGAGTATATCTATCATCCCTTTATCATTGTTGAATTTTCTCCATGTGGGGTGTGTTGGAGTATTTGGTTGTGCACCATATGAGTTGTAGAAGGGTAAATGGATCCTGGAGAGATCCATTTACCCCATCCACATGTTTAGTCCCACATCTACCAGCGGTGGGACTTGGAGGCTCTGTCGAGGCTATATAAGGAGCCCCAGACCTCCTGTAGCCATTGAGAGAAAGTGCAATAGACACACCAACCCTTTGAGACATTCTCCCGGAGTTTCATCACGCTCCTTAGGGAGTAGGGTTTCACGTAAATCCCGTTGTTCTTATTCTTATTTATCTTTTTCCATGTTACGCTTCCGCACGTTTATTTTTTAACATGGTATCAGAGCAGGTTCGATTCTCGGAGATTTGTTCTTGAAGATTAGTTTTTGTATTTTTCGAGATTCGATTGTGATTATCGCATGTTAGATTATTCAAGTTCATGTTCGTGAAAGAATCATAGGGTTTGTCTATGAAAACTCGCATGTTAGATTATTCAAGTTCATGTTTGTGAAAGAATCATAGGGTTTGTCTCTGAAAACCCTAAGTCTCGGCATCAACAGCCTCATCAGATCTAGGCTTCAGCATTCCATGCGGTACGAACAATAGCAAGTCCAATAGAACGGTAACAAAAGAAGATGCACGCAGGAGCCCTATTCCAGAAGTGGCGATTTCTTCTCCAAGCGTCCTTGCAATGCACCCTTTCCCGCAACCCTAGACGCGTGACCTCTGACGCAACCATCCAGGCGCTGGCGACACACCATGATCCATCAGCGATGGCGGCGCTTCTCTGAGGCAACTCCAGATTTTCTCCCAGGCGGCGAATCCCAGACAGGGCCGCTTCTCTTCCAGGTGGCACCTCGCGCGCATGCTCTAGACTGCAGCGACATACTGCGGGGCCAACCGATCCCCAAACGTGTCACATCTCCTGGCGGAGGCATCGCCTCCTCCGATCTTCATGCCATATGCTGGGGCGACGAGCCTCTCCACTCCAAATAGGGGGCGACTCCCCTCCTTGCCCCATCTGGGGCGGCGACTTCCGATGGAGGGTTCCCACGAAGGGAATCCTAGTTCAGCGGGATGAAAGGACTTGTTCGCCTCGTTATATATATACCGGCATTTGAGATGTTTTATTTTCTCCCCGTTTTCTTGTCTTCTCCCAACTTGGTCGACGATTGTCATTTTCCGATAAGTATGGGAGAAAGGGGAGAGTATTGTGTAGAGTCACATGTCTATTCACATTCTTCAGATTCAGATGTCAGATTTCCAGGTTAGACAAATTGTTCTGACTCTATAGAAGATCAGTTGTTTAGACTCGACGTCAGATGTTTCCGAGTTTTCAGTTTCAGACACGCACGAGTATGCGGTCTTCTTTCAGATGTGCACATATATGTCATCATTTGTTCATGGTCCCCATCTTCTTCTTGTTTTGCCAATCAGAGTTTTCATGTGAGCCATAGGGACTCCATAGTAGAGGATCGTTCCCTGTGCCATGTTGGCAAGGGTTTTCATGTGGTATCATAGGTACTCCAGAGTAGTGTACCATTCTCTGTGCCAGATGGGAGAGACCCAGTTCTCCGACGAGGAGACTATTTCAGACTCCATTCTCCAGCGACCGTGGACTCCGACGAGGATTGCACTTCCATGAACTTTTCAGTTCGACCCTTTACAGAGTTGGAGCAGTTGCCCATGTGTTGTGGCAGACTAGAGTACTCCAACGAGGAGACTTATTTCCAATTGCAGTGACTTTGATAGGCGCAGTTCAGAGCACATGCTCTCCGACGAGGAGATTCAACAGACTCACACTCCGGCCCGTTCGTCCTCCTCACCTGCACGACATGAGAAGCAACATCCTCGACAACAACCGACAGTTGTGCGCGTTGATTTGATATTGTCTGTAGTTTCATATATTGTGAATTGAGTTCCTTTCTGTTTGTCCAAGTTGAGCATTGCATGCTCCGACTTAAGGGGGAGTGTTGGAGTATTTGGTTGTGCACCATATGAGTAGTAGGAGGGTAAATGGATCTTGGAGAGATCCATTTCCCTATCCACATGTTTAGTCCCACATCTACGCGGTGGGACTTGGAGTCTCTGTGGAGGCTATATAAGGAGCCCCAGACCTCCTGTAACCATTGAGAGAAAGTGCAATAGACACGCTAGCCCTCTGAGGCATTCTCCTTTGGTTTCATCCCGCTCCTTAGGGAGTAGGGTTCCACGTAAATCCTATTGTTCTTATTCTTATTTATCTTTTTTCATGTTACGCTTCCGCACATTTATTTTCTAACAGGGTGTATTCAAAAATCTTGAAAAAAATCCACGCGGCATTCACGAAGGGTCAAGGATGAGGGGAGGTGCACTAGAACTTGGAAATTGGGATAGACCAAGCATGAAGAGTGCAAGAGAAAGAACAAAAAGCATGCTTGTGGCAAGGAAGTTGATGGAAAATCAAAGATTTGCGACTTGAGAGTGTAACACATCAGACCACACTCGTTTTAGAAGCAAAGCACGAAGAAGAAAGAGCAGAAAGGAAGATTGAAGACACGGTTTTTTATCAGCAACTCACAGATTTTGTATCGAAAGCTTGTGAAGTGGAAGAACTAATGATGTCACCTCCCTTGTTATTAATGAAGCAGCAAACAGAGAAGGTCCAATGCAATTTAAATACAGTAGTTTGGTTTGGTAGTTTGGTCAGAGACTTCAATTCAAATATTTAGTTCTCTTGATTGAAGATGATGAGGCGGTCGCAGATTCTGAGCACGAGGAGGAGGAGGATGCTTTTAGTAATAGTTATTTGATAAGTATTCATCACAAATGGAAACCACCAACGAGAAGATCTCCAAAGCACCGGAAGGCCAAAGAGAAAGCATTGAGAAGCTTCAAAGGTAAGTGTATAAGTGATGCTTAAAGGTCATGTTGGCCATTTTTGTTTGCGTGAAAATCAGTCGTCGAAGCTTCGTGCTTCTTATGTGCTCCTTTGTAATATTTTTCTTTAGTCAATAAAAGGGGACACCCGGACCCCAGAAATTACCGATCTTATTATTAAAAAAATATCGAAGATAAATAATGGAGGAAATTCCCATAATTATGTTCAAGTAACCAATAACAAATCATTATTCGGTAGGTGGTTTAATTTTTGAAATAAAACGAAGCATAACAATTTGTCCTAACAACCTGGAGGATGAAAACACTTATACTGAAGATAAGAAAATACCCATTCTAGATTTCTTGATAACATTCCGACATAGAAAATTTGAAATAACCTATAAGAAAAGGATAATTCATTGACAATTTTTTTAATTCTGGTGAATTTCCGAGTTTTCGAATATCATGAATAGTGGATGTTAACATGTCCACGTTAGGACGAGTGGGGTTTAGAAATGCAGTGTGCAGATTCATTCTGATTGCACCATGATGCTCTGTGTGGGGGTATCATACGAGGAATGTGCAGTTTCAACGATTTTACATTTTTTAATATAAAACAAATGGCCATTAAATGCAAGTGAGGAAACATGCAACTTGGGATGTAGACATGACAAGAACCCAAAGATAATAATGTAGATTTTTTTCATAATTATTTTATAATAAAACCGTGAATAAGAGAATGAGTGGTGTTTATTCCGTGTGTACGATTTTTTAATGCAATTAAATGCAACTTTTTGAAAATACTAGTGAGGTTGAACAACGGAGAAGAGAATGAGTACAACATTTAAAATAAAAATACAACTTTTTAATTGCGCCTTTTAAAAATACAATTAATGCATTAAAAATAAAAATAAAACCGTGGAGAAGAGAATGAGTGGTGTTTATTCCTATATTATTAAGGTAATAATGTAGATTTCTCGTATTTTTTTATAATAAAACCGTAGAGAAGAGAATGAGTGGTGTTTATTCCATGTGTATGATAAATCCTAGAGAGCAAAAAAAGGGAATACATGTATGACCCTGAAGGGTTACATGACTCAAATAAAATAGTAAACACAATAATTCTGATACTCCCCCTCAAAATGGAGCATATCCGTTGATCATGCCCAACTTGCAAATCAAATACGGGAGGCGCTTCTTCGGTAGTGCCTTCATGAAGATGTCTGCAAGCTGAAGTTCAGTGGAGATGTGTGAAGTGGCAATCTTTCATCCCGTATTGCCTCACGAATGAAGAGACAATCAACCTTAATGCGTTTGGTTCACTCATGGAAAACAAGATTGGTGGTGATGTATGTAGGAAACTTGTTGTTACAATATATAGGTACAGGAGTAGTAACTGAAAATCCATTTTTTTGTAGAAAAGAGACAAGTCATGTGACCTCACATGTGGCTTGGGTCATTGCCATGTTTTCTGCCTCTGCACTTGATCTGGAGATCTATGTTCGCTTCTTGCTTCGCCAAGTAACCAGGTTGCCCCCAACAAGCATGGCGTTGCCTGTAAAGGCTCGACGATCCTCAGGAGAGCTGTTAGAGTCAACATCTGTATTGGCGAAGACGTCAGTGTGACCACTGACCCCATAGAAGAGTCCACGTTTAGGGGATTCCTTCAAATATCAAAGGATCGGAAGAACATACATCCGTGATTGTAAAAGGGTCCCTCCATGTGCTAGCTGGCTCTGGTCATGGCATATGATATATTTGGCCGAGTATAGTAAGATAGAGAAGTTTCCCATTGGGATTCTAATCATTCTATATCGTGTAGTATCCTCAAACACATGATCAATAGATGTAGAATGTTTCCTCACTTCTGCGTGGATGCTAAATGGCTTGCATCCAAGTAGTTCAGTCTCAAAATGTCAAGACAATACTTCTTCTGTGAAAGATGGAACCCATCTGTAGTGCATATAGCCTCAATACAAAGAAAGTAATGGAGTTAGCCAAGATCCTTTGTGTCAAAAACCTTTTGGAGGAAGGTCTTGGTCTTTGAAATGTCAGCTTCGTCGTCTCCAATGACCACCATATCATCAACATAGACAACAAGAGTGACGGTGCCAGTCGATCGCCATCTGACGAAGATAAGGGAGTAGGATGTCGTCCTCTAAAATCCAAGAGTGTTGATTGCGGTAGTTTGTTAAATAGGGGTCTGTTTCAGGCCATATATGACCTTACATAGTCGATATATACACACCCCCTCGACTGCTTAACACCATGGTTGCATCATATGTATCACCTCTTTGAGGTCACAATAAAGGAAGGCATTCTTCACGTCAAGTTGGAAATTTGGCCATACCTTATTAGCAGCAACACAAAGAATGTTGCGTGTGGACCCCATTCTGGTATATGGAGAGAAGGTCTCAAACTCTCAAAGTAACCGACCTTATAGGTTTAAGTGAAGCTTTTTGCAACTATTCTGGCTTTCAATCCATCTATGAACCCAGTAGGTAACAGTTTGATCGTGAAGATCCGTCTGCAAGGTACAAATCGAACTCCCAAGGGGTACGACACAAGATTCTGTGTGTCCAGGAGGTAAGGGCATCAATTTCCTCATCCATGGCATGCCTCCAACCCTGATCTTGCATTGCACTATGATGATCTCTGGGGATAGAAATGATATTCATGACATCTATAAACATCTTATCACATTTAGATAAACCATCAGTAGAAGTAAAATGTGACAGGATGAAAAGTACATTGCCTCTTTTGCTTGCAGAGAGCTATCAGAAGCTCCTCAGGTACATCTGGACAATGGTGGGAGCACTTGAAGATGACATATCATCAAGAACATGCAAAGGAACAGAAACATGTATATTGGTCTGTTTGCGTGTATAGACGATTGGTGGAGGTGGAAGATCCAAGGGGATGTCACCCACAGTCTGTGTAAAGAAGCTAGTCCTCTAAAAGAAATTAACATCCACGGAAATATACTATCGTTTCTCAACATGATCATAGCACCGATAGCTTTTATGATTACGATAGTACCTGAGAAAGATGCACTTGATGTCCCTAGGTGACAATTTGTTAGTTGCATGGAAGTTGTGAACAAATGCAATGCACCCAAAAATTCTTAGAGGTAAAGGAAAACGAGACACAATGCTATATAATAAAGAGAAAGGAGTGCCCCTTTTTGGATAAAAGATGGAACCATGTTGATGAGATGAATAACAATAAGGATGACATCCTCCCAATAGTACTTAGAAAAATTCATTTAAGTGAGGAGATACCTGTCAATATCCAACAAATGTCGGAGTTTCCTTTCCGATACCCATTTTGTTGAGAGGTATATGGACAAGATGATTGATGAGCAATCCCCTGAGAGGCAAAGAAAGATGCCTAGTCATGTTGGGTGAACTCAAGTGCATTGTCAATTCGAATAATTTGAACATATGTGGAGAAAGAAGTTTTGACATATTGAAAGAAATTTCTTACAATTTTATTTCTCCTAACATTCCTTTATTTGGTAAACCCAAGAGGATCTACTATAATCATCCATAACACAATAAAATAGCGATGACCGATCAAAGTTCGACCCAGACAAGGTCCCCAAACATCACCAGGAACAAGCCTAAAAAGAGTGGTGCGATGAGACTCAACTTGAATTGGAAAAGAAGCTCAATGTTGTTTCCCAAACACGCAAGCCTTGCACTGGAAGGGCGTCAAAGTCAAGCTTGCAAAAGTCGTCCGACTAGGCCGACTAGTCGGTCCGACTAGTCGAGTCGGGGGATAGCCGACTCGACTAGGCCTAGTCGGCCCTTAGTCGGTCCACCCGACTAGTCAGGCTGACTAGTCGACCTAGTCGGCCGACTAATCGGCCGACTTTTACAACAACCTTTTTTATTTTTTTGTTTTCACTTTTTTTAAAGCAAACATATTCTAATATGCTTAATGTTATATTTAAAGTCAATTACTTCTTTTGTTTCATCATGATGTCATATAAAACGTACAAATATATGTATATACATACGAACATATGTATAAAAAATTGATTTATATATTTAGAATAATTAAAAATTCAAAACCGACTAATGACCGACTAATTCCGACTAGTCGCCCGACTGCCGACTAATCCTTAGTAGGTGACCCCGCCGACTGAATATCGACTACCGCTTTCTGCAACCTTGGTCAAAGTAGAGAGTTTGGAGAACATCATGGAGAGAGTATTGGCAGAAGGATGTCCAAGGCGCATATGCCATAGGAGAGGGTTTTTGGGGATGAGTGCAACACCAAACAACTTATAATATGAGGGTATGTCAAGATGGTAGAGGCCATTCTTCTCATGCCCCCACCAGTAATCTACCTTATTCGAATGTTCTTAGAGACGAGGAATAAGGGTCAATGCAAGGCTCGAGGAGGATGGAGGCGGGTGGCGGCAGTGGGCTTTAGGTATAAGCCCTGGTATAGGATCGTTGCTCTGATACCGTGTGGTGAAGAGAATGGGTTGTTATGTTTATTCCATCAGTGTAAGGTCTCTTATATAGAGAGAAATCCTAATGAGCAAAAAAGAGGAAAATACATATGACTGCGAAGAGTTATAAAACTCAAATAAAATAGAAAACATATAACTCTAACAAAAATAATGCAAATATGGCTTGAATGTCCACAAATACCTTAAAAGTCGAAGAAACTAGTAATCTAAGTATAAGTTGTCAGAACTATACCTTACTTTTGCTGATTACTATATTGGGGCAGACACCACACCTATGGCGCCTACGCGTGTTTCTCCTTTTTTTGTTTAAAAAAAGAACTAATAAATACTGAAGTATAAATTAATATCAACTGTATTTAGAACATGGACTGAATAATCATTGTATGCAGGCATGCTGACTAAATATGCATTCTTGACTGTATAGTGCTCTGCATGGAGAATACTGGGCGGCCCACCTAACATATAGGCACCGGATGTTGTTCTTGCTGCCACATTCGTGGACTCTAGTTTTATCTTTTGGCATCAGTTCGAATATTTGTTATTGATCATTGACTTTTTCCATTCTGTTGAAGCTCAAACCAAGGAAAATAATCAACAGTTCTTGGACCATACCTCGCTCATCTGTCAGCTGAGGTTGCCTTAGCATAGTGCCTCCCCTGATTGCCCTAGAAATCTTTGAATTTTAGGATTCACTGGGTCATTCACCTATCCTCGTGCTGCCACGAGTAGCACCATTGATCCTCGGCTCGAGAGATTGGATAACTTGATCGTCTGCTTTGATCTTCGGCGACAAGTTTTCTCGTCTGGGTACTTTTGTCTTGTAGTATAGGCATGCACATAAAGTCAGCTGTGAACTCTTGGTAACAAATTTGTGGATGAGGAACACATGCTAGCTTGATTATGCAACATATGGTTCTTTGTTGTGGAATTGTGCATATCAGTCTTTCTCATTTTGTTTTACGTTTTTTTCATTATTTATTTAGGCTTGTGGTATGAAAACCAAGTGTGTGCGTGGTTGGTGAATTGCAGACTTGAGATTTATTTTTTATGCTCGATGAATATGTAATTATTACTTGAATATGTTATAATTTTTTGACTTTTAGAGATGAAACTTTACACGGTATTGCTTAATCATGTATGGTCATTTGTTTTTGTTGCTTTGGCTTCCCTCAGCGGGCAAAGATGAAAGAGATAGCAGCTGAACGTGCGAAGCAACTGCTGAAAGAGGAAGAAGAAAGGAATAGGGAGCAGAAAGCGAAGGCGTTTGCTAAATTAGAAGAATTAAATAGACGTGCTTTAGCAGATGTACCAGTTCAGAAAGTTGACCGTGCTTCTCCAAAAAATAAGGTTTTATTATGTAAGCAGGACCCTCCCATCTTCAATGTTAAAAAAACGGATGCCATTGATGGATCTGCTGAGCATGCTTCAGACTCAATTCTTAAGATAGATGAGAGTATTTGCACTGTAGGAGGAATGCCAGTGCAGAACAACGATATGTATTCTGGTAAACGTGCAGAACCAATTGTGCATACACATGTTTCTGGTAGAAGGGCTGAAGATGCCAATGCGTCCCAAAAGGCCAATTTTCCTGTTAATAGACTCAATACTCAGATAAGTTTTGGCACAGTCGGGCCATGTGATGTTGGCATTAGTAAAGGTGGATCTTTGCCTGTTGCAAATACATGTGGTTCATCCACAGAGAAACCAAAAGAAGTAACTGATTCCTCTGATATAGGACCAGGAACACGTCAATCGGCTTCAGGAAAACCAGTATTGCAAAAGCCATCTTCAGCTGGTGAAGTAGGCACTCAGAAATTGGATGATTTTGTTCCTGATAAGTTTGCAAAGCAAAGGCACAATGAAAAGAGAAGAAATAATGTTCCACATGAGAAAAATGTAGTGGAAGTTTCAGGTGCTCCGTTAGATGTTGCTGGTCTTCAGGCTTCTGGAGATCCTGCTACCAAAATTGCATATAGTGGTGGTGGTTTAGTTCAGGATCTCATTGAACCCAGTGGACCTTCACTGCAGCATAAGAAGAAAACTAATCGGAGTAACAGAGCTAGGGTTCGGTCTGAGCACAGTACATCAATCTCTACATCAGCATCTCCAGTGCCGAGTGAAGGGATCCTTGAAAAGCCCCCAGAAGCTTGTAAGCTTGACACTACTACTCAGCCTATTGTTTCCGCTCCAAGTCCAACTATCGAGGAGAAAATTGAGTGCCAGGGATCCAGGGAAGAGACTGCGCCTGCTAGAAGTGGGGGGTTCGAATCTGCTGAAGAAGGGCATACTAAAATGACTGGTGAGTTGAAACAGCATCCTCCGAGGAAGTCAGCGAGAAATATGCAAGCGAAGTCAGATAAATTTCGTGTATCTGAGTCTGTAGTGTGGGCTCCTGTAAGATCATCATCGAACAAGGGCGAGCTAGGTGATGGAGTTCAGGCATTCAAAAACCAAGACCCCAATTTCGCAAGTGGAACAGATTATCAGATCAACTCAAAATTTAAGAGGGCCGAAATGGAGAGATATGCCCCTAAATTTGTAGCCAAAGATACATCTCAACAGGGAAATTTACAAAAAAATCCATACGTCAATAGTCCTGCTGAAGCAACTAGCAAGGAGTCTGGACGCAACAAGAGTAATTCTTCTAACATTGATGCACAATTTCCAACTCTTTTGAAATCAGAGGTTGCTGCAGATCTCATAAGCCTGGATACCAACCGGACCAGCAAACATGGAAGGGGCCATGCATCTTGGCGCCAACGTTCTCCTCAGGAAGGATCTTTAGATGCCTTGAAAACAGTTTCAAATCCTGCTGACAACGAATTGCCCCGAAAGACTGGGATCTCCCCCAGCAGGAGCGCATCTCATTTGGGCAATGAGTGGACTGATTCTAATAACACAGTCTCTCTGCCACCAAAAGAGCCACTCACTGTTGTGAGCAATGACCAGGGGGTGGTAAACAGAGGCAAGCAAGCACACAGGATGCATAAGTCTGTAGAGGCAAATTCTGCTGAGATGGATGCAAAGTTCTCTCAAAGTGGGGCTGCTGATAAACCAAAGATGCACAATTCATCCGTGGGTTCAGATGCTTGGGATGGAAAGAGTTTGCTCAGAAATGAAAAGCCAACTCAAGTTGAGCGTACACGATCCCATTGGAAGCCCAAAACGAACCAACCGTCAATGTCTCCTAGTCAGCCTCAGGTTAACTCTTCTGGAGATGCATCTCATAGTTCCGTTGCTGTTAAGGAACCTTCCGTGCATGATGGATGCGATATTAATGTTAATGATGCTGCAAGTGAACATTCTAGGCAACTGGGAAAGCACTCTGACAAGGCTGGAAATTTTCACCAGTATGAAGTGAGGAAAGAGAAAAAATCTATGACGGTATCCCAAGAAGATCACAGTAATTTGTCAGGTGAAGATCCCTCTATTTTGGTTGGGCATGACCAGTGGAAAGACGATCCACGATACGTGCACCCTACTAGAGGTATGCACCAGCAAGTACAACACAGAGTGCAGTTTAAGAAAGGGCATGAATCTGCTTATGGTGGACGGTATAGTAGAGGTCAGGACGCTAATTATGGTGGACGGAACTCTGACCAAGATGGTTATCAGAACTTACCTGCCAGTGTGGACCGGCAGCGGCACAGTTCACATTATGAATACCAAAGAATTGAACCACGGAGCAAGTCTATGGAACATTGTCAACAGAATGCCCAGATGGGGGATAATATGGACCATGGTAATCCACGAGCAACAGGTCCTAGATACAGAGAGAGAGGACATTTTGATCCTAGGCCCGGAGGCCACTACTATGCTCGTAGTGGTGGTACTTATGCTCAGGGTGGTGAGGTACCATAGTTTGAGGTGCATAGTTAGTATCATGAGACCGATCCTCCTCAGGTTGGTTACTTTTCTTGCACGCAATTCTCCGCAGTTACTGCTACAGTTCCATAACTTCCATTAACTGGCCATCTGATCAATTGTGCTTGTAACTTGTAAGTCGGAGTGCAGGATGATGTGTGGAGCAGAATGAAAGTTTGCTTGGATATAAGAACAAGCTGGGATCCTCAGATGGGTGTTTTTCATGTTGCTGTGCGACGTCCAGAATGTGTTGATTAAAATTATAGCTTCTGCTTATGGTTGGTTTTCTTATGAACCTTACATTTAATTAACATGCCAACATGTTTGTGGTAACTTCACCGAGATGAGAAGATTGGACAATTCTCTTCTCATTTCTAATCTAATCTAATTTCCAGCCTCTAGAAAAAACAGTTTTTCTTTTGCAAATTATGGCGTGCTTTTAGGTTTCATTGAGTTGTGTGGATAGGGGCTTTCAGTTGAGTCATACATGACTGGATGCGGAGCTTGTAAATTGCTGAAGTTTATATATGGTAGCAAGTATATTTTTGTAACAAAGTACACATGTTGCACTTATTTATGTCAGGAATTGTTTCGTAAAGCCATCGAATGCAATTATGTGGATATAGTTTAATTGTTTGCTGTTTATCATTTCGTGGAGCTCTAACTTTCAGTAACCAGTTTCGTGGTAGTCATTACAAAGCTCAAGTCCAGAGAAAGTGGTGATTGAATCTTCGACGGAGGGATTGTCTGGTGTGAGTCAGGAGATCTCTCTGTATTCCTATAAAAAGTCATTGGCATTTCCCCTGCCCGTGTGCTTCGGGGTCCCGACGAGAAGAGGCCTTCTGCTGGAAAACCGCAACATACATCTAGCTGCAGGCCTTCCGAATTCTGCTTGTGTAGGTGTTATGCCGGAAAACAAGATTGCCGAGGGCTTCAAGGAATGTCTCATCTGGAGCATCAAAGATAATTTTATCAGTATGGATTGTTTCACAACCAGTGGTTATATCATTGGAAGAAAACCACGCAATCTGGAGCTGCCTTTAGCAGTACTTGAGGACTGACATGGAAGAGGATGGTATTCCAGCTGAACCCTAGAGTAGGAAGGCTGACTTAGCATGCTAGACAAATACTTGAGATCTGTCGAGATGGATGGTCTGGTTTCTGTCGCTTGTTGATCAAGCGGCAGACTGATTCACGGGGATCCTTGATTAGCAAGCTGTGGGCTTAAATTTTGGGTTGAGGTAGAGGAGGAAGGGGATATCCTTCCTAGCTCACCAAAATTCCATGTGTTTCCTTGATTTAGCTGTTCTTTTGTGACTGTAAACTGGTGAACTTGATACAACTCATAATTCCTGTGTGTGGGGTTCATGGAGCGATTGGAGACTTGGGTCTATAATATGCAGCCTTGCTTTCTATTTTACAAAAGATCATTGTTGCAGCGATTTCTTTGTTGCGTTACAGCGGAGACGGTTAGCGCATTACAATTATTTGTGAATTCCCCTCCTATTATGCGCTAATAAGAGGCCATTTGATGATAGTTGGTCTGAGGGTAATTTGTTTGGCAGAGAGATATGTCCGTCTTTCGGGTGCAGGATGTCGTGGGATGTCCATCTGTCTCCTTGGTCTTGTATGTGTGTCGTTGGCTACCCCCAATTGATAATGATTCACGAGAAATAAAACATGATTCAGAGAATCAAGATTTAGTGCAACTGATAACTTGGAAGTATGTTTTCTTGAAAGATCCTTCAAGGAAGTTGATTCGGTAAAGTTGGAGGATCTGAAATTTTTCTTCTATAAGCTCAAGAAACGCTCATTCTTGAATGCTTGAAGTATTTACGTCTATTTATCTATTTGTAGATTTTGCGTAATAGAGCAAAATCATAAAAAAAACTTAAAATACGTTAGATATATCGTCCATTTCTATGACGGCTGGCTGAGACCTCCCTAATTGACCAGCGCAATTCCTGATCCGTTTCTATCAAATGGCTGATTTTACATCAACTCAATTTTTTGACCAGCTGATTGATGAGCATTCAATCTATTCCACAATTTCTTAATCAATTCAGTCAAGTTTTCTAAAGTCACTGTATGGGCCGACCCAAGTTGAATAATCCTTTTAATAACTATTTAAGTTTTTGGTTGACTAATTCATTCGTCAAACAGTTTTTCGAAAACAACTGTAAGCAAAATTCAATTAATCTTTCAGTCAATTAATGAGTCTTCGTTCGTCTCATTAAAACGATCTTGCGATCAAATTTGTCAATTAATAAACATCCTTATTGCACTCCTTCTACAGAAGAGTATGACCAAGCATCTCAGTCCAGACAATGCACTTGATACGAGCATGATCGAACGGCTGTAGTACACTGCAGCACTACAGCAGACAAGCAAAGCCCGTCAGAGTTACTCAACCCTCCCTCATGCGTTGATCGACGGTGCCCAATCTCCATCCTCCAAGCAAGCCAGATCAAGTTCTTGGTAATTTTGCGAAGCAACCCTCAGCAATTTACAATTTTGCAGTGCACTCAAGAGCAGTTACGTCAGTCACACATCACTAATCACGCGTGCCCTGCGTGAACTGGTGCTTTTGAGTTTTTGCCCTGTGACCTCTTGGTATTTTCATTTTACTCCACACGATGGCTTTTGGTATTGCAAAAAAGCCTGTGATTTTTACAATTATGCCTCTGAAAATGATGCCTAGTTTATCTTACTCCCTTGTGTATTTTTGAAAACTAAAAACTACCTTCAAATATGTTGGGGATAATGTACTATATGGGGAATATCATGGATTTATTTGGATTTTTGGACTTAATTTATCATTTTATGACAATACCGACAATAACAACAAAGCCTTTTCCCATATTAAGTATGGTCAGCTACATGGATTCTTTGCTTCCATTTAGATCTATCTTGGATCATTCTCGGGCATAGATCCAAAAACTAAGATTCCTTCGTATAGCCTCATTCCAACACTTCTTGAGCCTTCCTTGTCCTCTCTTAGCCGACTCAACATCGTAAAACTCACATCTCCTCACCGGTGCATCAAATGACCTCCTTTGTAAATGATCTAACTATCACAAGCCATTTTCTTCTTCAACGGAGCTACACTAACTTTCTTTTTTATCGTACCATTCTGAATCTGATCTTTACGTATGTCCACACATCCACCTTAACATTTTCATTTCTGATACTGACATCTCTGACATTTTTATGGTTCACATGCTAACATTTAGATCAACAGGTAATATCATGTCTAATAAATGCTTTGTAAAATTTTTCTTTGATTTCCAAATGAATTTTCTTATCATATAGAACATGAGAGGATCCTCTCCACTTTAGCCAGCCTATATTTATTCTATTAGTAACATCTTAATCAATTTCTCCATCATGTTGCAAAATAGATCCCATGTATATAAAAGAACCTCTCTTCTGAATGTTATCATCACCAATCTTCACCTTGATTCCTTCACCATTGCTTTCATCAAAAGTGCACTCCATGTATTTAGTCTTAGCCATGGTTATACGAAATCCTTTAGTCTCCAATGCATGTCTCTAGACCTCAAGCTTCTCATTTACTCCATCTCTAGTCTCATCAATCAACACAATATCATAAATGAATAACATACACCAAGGTATCTCTTCCTGAATGTGATTCGTCAACTAATCCATAATTAAAGTAAAAGAGAATGGATGCAAAGCTGAAGCTTGATGCAGACCAATGTTGATGTCAAAATAATCAGTCTTCCCAGAGTGTATCATTATATAAGATGAAGCCCTATCATGCATATCTTTTATGAGGTTAATGTATAGGACATGTACTTGTCTCTTCTCAAAAACTCTCCACAATATCTCCTGTAGGACATAATCATAAGCCTTTTCCAAATTAATAAAAATCGTATGGAGGTTCTTCCTTTTAGCTCTATAAAGCTCCATTGTTCTCCTCAGCATGTGGATGGCTTCAATAACTAAGCAAACTGGTATGAATCCAAATTGATTTTCTTTTACTTTGAAAACATACCTCAACTTTCTTTTGATCATACAATCCCAAATTTTCATAGTGTGACTCATCAGCTTGATACCTTTGTGATTTTCATCGCGTGACTCATCAGCTTAACTTATTATTTTATTAATATAAAAAATCTCATTTCAATATATTTTTCGGGAAAATTCATAAAAGTTCAAAACACCATAAAAAATATTAAATTAATATAAATATAAATACACACACATATATTTGTATTTTTTTGCATTTTATAACATATTCAAGTATCACTAAAAACATTGCATGTTTTATCTTAAAGTACAAAATTTTTGGAAAACTTCTAGAAAATGTCCAAAAATTCACAAAACCTCAAAAATCCACAATTCAAAACTTATTTTTATCTACATAAGAAATATATGTGTTTACTTTTAGGACTAATTTGGAACTCAAAATCATATTTTCCAAGTGTCCAAACAACCTTATTTTCCTCGTAGTAGAATCAACTCCTTTTATTTATTCTTTTTGCTTCTTCGTTATTAGAAACACCAAAAAAACATTGAAATATATTATAAAAATCTAAAAATAATATTTTATTAGGTCGGTTACATATATTTCCTATTTTGGTGCATGTTTCTCACTCTTGCATAATCATTTTTCTCTCATATGTTATACGTTGCTAGAGTATGTAAATTCATCTATATGTGTGTTGTGGCATTTATTTGTATCATTTGCGTTGTTGGGTGAAGTAAGTAAAATAAGTGAATATCAAACAAATCGAATCTACTTACAGCGTGATCTCTAAGTTCAATTCCTGTGACTTATCTAGGCTAAACATATCTCATTTCTATATCTTTATTCATTTTGATCAAAGATTTTTCTTGTATTATGTGCTAATTTCTTGAAGTTTATACACATGGGAAATCTTTCTTCAATGTTATAAGTTAAGAATGTCCCAATATTGTGGTAGAATATGATCTTTTCGAAGGATAATCGATATTATACAAGTTCATAAAAGATGTTTCATAAACAACCTTTGCTTTGACTCAATTGACTCAAAAAGAGGTACCATTTGCATAGTCAGATAGTTGTGAAATTAATGTTGAAATATTAAAGAAATGTTTAATGATCACTCCTATACTTATTATACTCTATGGCACTGAGGGTTTTATCATACATAACAATGCATCCAAGGAAGGACTTGGGGCAATGCGGATGTAACCCGGTAAAGTTATGGCATATATATCATGAAACTAAAACCACATGAGCCTATTATAAAAACCTCAAAGGGAGTCTCGTCCTTGAGACTCGAGTCAAGGTCATCATATATTTTGTCTAGAATTCATCTGGCCATAAAAACCTCAAATGATTTTGAACTCATAAAAACTTCAAAGGGAGGACAAGCCGTATTCTTTTCATATGAAAATAATTACAAGTGCTTGTTTTTAATGATTACCTGAGAAGAGTTGCATGTATCGTATCCGCATGTCAGCTTCGATCTCTCACGTCGTCTCTTCGGCAATGTGTCGGTACCACAACACCTTGATTAATGGAATCTCCTTGCTGCGAAACTTCTTCACAACACTGTCAAGAATCTGCACTAGCCTCTCCTCATATGCCAAGTCTGGCTCCACGTCAAGGTTCTCATAGTTGATGACGTGTCGAGGGTCATGCACATACTTCCTCAAATTAGATATGTGGAATATATCACGGATAGATGAAAGGTGTGGAGGGAGGGCTACTCAGTAGGCCACCTTCTCCACATTAGCAAGAATCTTGAATGATCCAATATATCGTAGTGCCAGCCTTCCATGAATATTGAACCTCTGTATTCCCTTCATAGGATATAATTGGAAAAACACCCAATCTCCCACCTGTAATTACATAAATTTCATTGGTATGAGATTTAGTTGAATCTCAATAACTATCCTTTTTGCAAATTGATTAAGAAAAGGAGATCAGATTACCAAAAACCCCAAGTCTCTTTTCCGATGATCTGCATAGCTCTTCAAGCAACTCTGCACCATCAAGACCTTCTACCTCATAAGGTCAACATCTCTCGTAGTCTCCTTTAGGACATTTACGGAATAAAGAGCATGATCACCTACCTCACACCAACTGAGAGGTCTGAGGCTTCTCCGCCCGTATAGAGCTTCGAATAGTACTATGCCAATACTGGAATGATAACTATTGTTGTACACAAATTCAACCAAAGGTAGATGGTCCTTGCAGGACCCTTTCCACTTCAAAGTGCATGCGCATAGCAAATCCTCAAGCGTCTAAATGGTGCGCTCACTCTGTTCGTCAGTCTGCGGATGGTATGCAAAACTCATTTTCTGCTCTATTTGTAGTGCTGACATGAACGTATGCCAATAGTGAGATGTAAACCTTGAGTCACTGTTAGACACCACCTCACGTGGTATACCATGAAGCATGATAATGTTATGTGCATATACTTGGTCAATATGAATGGTGTGTAGGTCATAGTGACAGGTATAAAATGGGCTAACTTGGTCAACCTATCAGAAATGACCCCGAATAGAATCATGGCTACCCAGTGTCCTCTGTAAACTTGTGAAAAAAAATCCATAGAGATACTCTCCCACTTCCTCTCGGGAATGGGGAGATACTGCAACCCTGGTGGTCTCCTGTAGGGTGGAGCATGGGCCGGGCTCGGGCCGGGCCCAACCTAGTCCAGCCCAGGCCCATTTAGGAAATCGTGCCCATGGGCCGGGCTTAGGCCCGCTCATTTTTCAGGAACTAGGCCCAAGCTTGAGCGCAGCCCGATCCAAGATGGGTCGGGCCTGGGTCGGGCCAGCCCACGAATCCCACAAAAGTTGGGCTATAACCTATCTTACATATTTACAACTTTAATTTTCGGAGGATTGGATTTGGAGGATTTTTTTAGCATTTATAATATTTTATTACAAGCACAATATAATTTTGTAATTCCAATTTTGGATCTCCTCTCGAATGGGAGGAGTTGTGGGGGATATGGCCGAATATATTAGGTAGAATTTTTGAAATGAGGGGTCGGGCCTGGCTGGGCTCATGGGTCGGGCTTGGATTCAGGCCTTAAATCGGGCCGGCCCATGGGCTTCAGGTTCGGGCACGCTCAAGCCCGAGCCCGACCTGATTTGATAAATGGACCAAAATAGCGGCCCAAGCCCGCCCATTTAGAAAGTGAGCTCGAGCTTGGGTCGGGCTTAAGCGGGCCGGGCAGCGGGCTGGGTAGGGCTGGCTCGGACCCATGCTCCACCCTAGTCTCCTGTGCTCAACCTTGACCACTGACAGGTTTGCATATGCTAACATGTTGTGCTACATCATGCTTCATTCCGTCCCACCAGAAATGTCGATGCAATCACGATACATCTTAATGCTGGAAAGATGGATAGACAATCATAGACTATGTGCCTCATCAAGAATGTCTCTGCATAACTGCTCATCAATCTCATCATTGATGGCTTGCATGTATCTATCTCAGATCCAAAGATATGACTTCTCATATTGAATAGAGCCACTCTTTCTCAAGATTGGTTCAATTCCTTTACTATTTTTGCCTCTTCATTGTTGGTGCTGTGACTGCTCCACTTTCGTTGCCACTGCCACTTCTATCTTCGTCATTGTGTTTTGCATTCCCACCACCACATACACGGACACCACGATTACCGAATTTCCATCTATCATATCCAATCCTCAAGAAAGTCGAGCATTATCATTTTATATGTAGTCCTTTATTGTATATTTTGAATTTCACATGAATATTATACATCACCATCATTACAAATCACATAAAGGCATTGAATTCAGTAAATTCACTGTATCTTCTGACTTTCTCATTTTTCTCGATCTTCCCTTCTAAGTAAGCCCTCACTTCATCGTCACCCTTTTTAGGGCATATGCAGCATTTCACCACAATTTGGTAGCCATCAACGAGACTGTTTTATAATCTCGTGGTTCCACCTCATCAAAATTATTTGCACGGAAATTGCATTTACCCTTGTCTTGTTGCCATCAAGAGCAGCATGCTTTTGTCAAATCTCTTTAACAACATCAATATGATGCTCATATTTAGAACCAGACTTGTCTCTGGATGCACAAATCATTTCAACTCGAATGAGGTGGCACACATTATAACAATACATACATCAAATTCAAGAAAACAAATTGATATACTAACATAAATCTCAAATGAAACTCTTGGAACATGTATCTTATCAACTTAATTGCAAAAATGCTAATTTTTAGAATTAAGTAATAGATTTTTTCATACATATATAAACCTCTGAAAAACTCAAAATCATGATATTGGATTTGAGGTAGAAAGCTTTGATTTAACACCTGACGTTAATAATTTGGTATATTTATATTGATAATCAAAATATAGCTCACATACTCAATTAGACTAAGAAAACTCAAAAAAAAACAAAGTTTGAAGAATATGTTGTCGATGAATTCATCTCAAGAAAACATAAATCAAGAACGTAATTTAAAGTTCATACTAGAATCTCATAAGTCGCTGTAAGTAAGCACAACAACAACCAACAACAACACATTGCAGTTGAAAGTCACCAAACAATAGCCAATAGAAAAATGGTTGACTTTCACTCTATATTTTTGAAATTTAGTAAAGGTAAAACATTCCCTTATTTTTTTAGTTTCCCTGAAACAAGATTTTGATTTTGTTGACTACCTAAACAAAACTTCACCGAATATTTGTTTGGAAACTATCTTTTGGACTTTAATTGAGCATTCTTTTTATTCTTTTTACAGCATGATTTGCTCGGAGAAATCCCGTCCCTCATTAATTGCTCTTTGACCAGCCAAGGAATGCACAACAACATACCAGAAAGAACGGAGAGAGGATCCATTTTCCTTCAGAAAAGGTTCATTCCGCGAACAAATTCCCTCCTTTATCTTTGCCCCGCTTTGACCAGATGAACACATCACGCAACACAAAAGAACCCATAAAAATAATTCACACTCACACGCAGACAGAAGAGAAACAGAGCCGGGCGGATTCAATCTCCCACTTCTAGGTTTGCTCAATCGCTGCAAAAGGGTAGAAAGGGGTAAAGATTTGAACTTGCGAGTTGGGTCGTTCTTGGATTCGCGAAAAAAGTAGGTCGTTGATCATAGGCGCGGGGGATGAAGTCATCTTTGAAGAAGCTGAAGGGGCTCGCCACGCTCCACAAGGGCGAGGGGAAGGAGAGGAAGCGGAGCGCCCAACACCATCATGCGGCGCAGCTGGAGGAGGTCGACCAGGCTTCTCAGGTGCCCTTTGTCTCCATCCATTGGGTGGTTTGCGTTGTTTTAAGTTGGGTGCTATTTCCTGTCCTCATTTTTGGAATGGAATACGCTTCTTGTGGATTTTTATTTGTGGGATGGGGTAATGCTCGATTGGCACTCTAACTACTCGTCACCACATGTTGCCAAAATAAAAATAGCTAAATGATAGAGCATCGGGAAGGAGAAGATGTTTCTACAAACTGCTTGGTATCGTGTTCAATGCACTATAGAGATGCGAAAGGCCTTGATCGTTTGTAATGGTTTGTCCGTAGGGCGTGCACTGATATAGAAAGAAGCTAGGTGGTATAGAGAAGAAGTAACATAGAATCTTAGAGTAGAAACAAAATGTTTAGAGCTATTTCTTGAGATGGAACGGACCATTTTAATTGTTGGATTTTACTAGGTTTTATGGAAGAAGCTAGGTGTTGTTGTTGTTGTTATAGAAGAATAAATAAACGGAGGATGTGCACACGTCTATACAATAAAAACTTTCCATTTAGCTTTCATGTTTGTTAGGCCCACAAGCAAAAATACATATCTGAGAGATACGACTAGAGCCAAGAAAAAAATTTAGGGATTTTTACCCGGCAGACCCTATAATCTTTTGCAATTACCTCTATGACCTTCAAAACATCGATATTCCTCCCTCAATCCCCTAAACTACTAACCCTTACCCCACAGACCATGTGGTTTACCCCCATCCATTTGTCCGTCAAAAGTGACCAGATTCCGTTACATTCTTTATTTTATATTAGGGATTTTTTCATCTATAACCCCCTCCGCTCAATGTCAACCACTGCTCCTCCTCAAAAGCCCCCCCGGCACCGCCGGCTCCCCTGCCCCGCCCACCTGCTTGAGGCCCCCGGGTGCCGCCCACCTGCTCAAGACCCCCCCTCCCCCCCGCGGCACCGCTGCCTTCCCTGCACGCCCACGCCTCGACTGGTTCGTCTTCTTCGAGCATCATCAGCCTCCGGTGTACGTCTACTCCAACAGTGGTGGTAGTAGCAACCGTGCATGCGCAACATCTAGTAGCGGCATCGGGATATGGGGACGTGAGAGGTGGGGATTTCTTCTGGACGCCAACGAGGATATATGGTACAGGATCCCTTTCAACACCATGATCTCCCCGGGTTAAGCTTCTTCCCTGCAGCTTCCTCAGGTGGGCTGCTGTGTTGGGTCTCGAAGGATCCGGGTCTGAAGACCTTGGGTCCTCTGCATCTCGCTTTCGAAGCTCGTCAGGCAACGTGAGGATGTGGGAGCTGTAGGGCTGCGGGAGGGCGTGGTTGGAGGTGGAGAGGATGCCGCAGCAGACATATGTGGAGTTCGCGGGGGTGGAGGGGGGAGGGGGTTCGAGTGCATGGGGAGAGGTGGGGTGGTGGCGGTGAGCGCCGGGGGTGGGGAGCATGTGCTGCTCTTCGATGCGCGCAGAAAGGAGTGGAGGCGGGCACCGCAGTGTCCCTTCTTGGGTGGCGTCGGCTGCCTTCCCTGCCCCTGCTCGCCTGCACTGCCCACCTGCTCGAGGCCCTCGTGCCAACCCCCCCTCGGGCACCACCGCCTCCCTTACCCTGCCTGCACGCCCGCGCCGCCACTCAAGAAGGACACCCAAGAAAGGAGTGGAGGTGGGTGCCGCAGTGTCCCTTCTTGGGTGGCGTCGGCCGCCTCCCCTGCCCCTGCTCGCCCGCGCCGCCCACCTGCTCGAGGCCCCCGTGCCAACACCCCCCCGGGCGCCGCCGCCTCCCTTGCCCCGCCTGCACGCTCGCACCGCCCATTTGCTCGACGGGATCGAGCTCCAACAATAATACACATTGCACATCGTCGCAAAACCAGGACGAAGCTCGCGTACTACACCGAGGCACTGGCGCTTCGCGTGGCGAAGCTTTGGCCACATGCGTTCTGTATTGCGGGCGATGAGGATACTCAACAATGTCATCCTTATGGCGTTGATGAAGACGGAGGGGAGGAAATGGAGGCGGAGAAAGTGGAGGTCCGGCTGCTTGACGGGGAAGGAGTAGGAGGAAGGAAAGAGAAGAAGAAAGGAGGGAGAGTGGAATCATTGGATTTGCTAGGGTTAGATTAACTCAACTTAAACTCAAGCTAGTTAACTCAAAAAAATATCAAATTAACGGCATGGTCTATAAGGTAAGACGGAGCAAGTTTAGGGGGTCGAGGGAGGAATATCAATATTTCGAAGGTCGTAGAGGTCATTGCAAAAGATTATAGGGTCTGCCAGGGTAAAAATCCCAAAAGTTTATATAGTTTTTAGTAATTTGGATGAAACTATGATATTGTTACGAGGGATGTTCTACTGAGAGTTATGGAGAAAAGTGGTGCCACATACATATGCATATAATCTTTTCAAGATAAATATTGTTCATGTTACAAATGAATGTATGCCGTTTGCATCTAAATTGCCACCACTTTCATTTCTTAGAAGGATAAAATTACCATTTTAGCTTTCATGTCATATCCTCTGCACATACTACATTATATATTTTCAAACGCATTTGTCATTATTTACAGTTTCTTTTTTAAAATATTTTATTTATGAAGCCAAAGGATGACCATCTACCATGGGTTGTCATCCAAATATCAGTACATTATATTACTACTAGTTTACACTGCACATAAATCAACCTCGCCCATCGCAAGCAGTCAACCTTATCGAGTGAAACTTTTATCACAATGGACGACTTCACATGACACCGCTCTGTTTTGAACACCGTCTTATTTCCTTGCAGCTCCCAACCCTTACATCCTATAGGAAGTGACCAATCTTGTCTCCTTCTGCATGCCATATTTGCTTCATCTGTTGTGGCCATCATGAATCTCCAACAACCGTCAGAGATAGAAAAATCCAACCAATTGATTTTAGATGCACATCTTCACGACCTTCATGATGTAGTTCACATGATGCATCTGTCCTCCTACACTGCCTACTTCTATATGCATTTTCAACAACCTCTTTCTCCACAATATCTGAGCATGTATCTTTTCCTTCGATAGCATTTCGTCCCCCATATTTTTTTGATGAATTCGTAGTCTACCATATCAATTTGATAGTTCAGCATGAAATCTCGATTCATGTGCTGTTAAGGGTCCCTTTGAGTGATTATAAGCCACCTTAACTGTGAACTCGTCCGTTCTTCACTCTGCAGTATCCTTCACACATGGGATAAATGCTACTTTCTCTGGTAGTATTAGCAAGCAGGGAATCTCCTGCTTTCTCTTCTCAGAAAGTGTTGTCGCCAAGTTTGTCAGGCACACCTCATCTCCCTTGGTTCTTCCACTCCAGTATTATGCCACTGAAGCTTGGCCATCAGAGGCTAAAGAGAAAAATCTAGGAAGGGGGTATCCCAGAATGCTCTTCCCGGTCTTCCAAACATAATCCCAACCATCTCGAAGGTTCTGCAGAAGGCATCTCTCTGCTTGCACTAATGCTCCCTTCAGGTGCCACAAATAAATAAATAAATAAATAAATAAATAAAAGGGTTCTCCAGAAGCCAACATTTCCCACCAAGGCACACACCTCTTATAACAACTTCAAGCACCCTATCACACAAATCGTCAGTCTCCTGCAAGCTTCATGACTCACTTGGTCAATAGAGTTCCATTGAAATTTTCAGCCTCCTTAAACCATGGTCTTCCTTCCTTGTAGCTCTACAAGCCTCCTCCCACTTCTTGAAGAAAATACCATTCTTCTTTCCACCCTTTCCAACGCTGATTCCCATTCAACAATCATATTGGACGGATGCATTCCCAAATACTATATCATGCACACTAGACCCTATGCTGCTTCACATCTTACAACCTCGTCCTCATCCATGGTGAACGATACAAAATACAACTTCTGATTGTTCGTACTAAGACCTGAAACCTCCCCCAAAAATTCAAGTGAGCTATGGTTCAATGTGCTTTAGTAGTATATTCTTGGTGAAGAGGACCATGCCGTCACATGCGGCAAGATGGGAATTACTGAGAAACCAGAAAGCAGTCCACTCTCATAATTCCAGGAAGCTGGAAAGTTCCTATTCTAATAAATATGTTTCATACATATTGCTAATTCTCTCAAAACAGAAAGCACTCCACTCCCTTTTTAAATAACTATTACTATATAATTAGTAACGTTTTATGTCTTCTCAACATTTATAATGACTAACTTGTTAGATACATTAGCTGTAATGCATACATCTCATCTATTTGAACTAGAGCATATACACAAACTACTTGTACTAGCATCTATATCCAATGTGTAATCTAATATGTTCTTAAGGATATTGTAGTACTTTTCATATCGGTAGATAACTCTATATATTGCATTCATATTTAGAAATAGATAAGATATGGCAACCTCTATATTTAATGATATTGACAATGCAGTTTCCAGTCAGATATCAGTGTTCCCAAATCCATACTTTTATGCAAACTTGATTCCTACCCATTCCTTTTGCCTAGAGCATAATCCCACCTTTTATCTATTTCCCTAATGATTACTCAAACACACTATAATTTTATAAGTTGGGTGCTGATTGGTTTTTGATTCATCCAAGAGACTATCACCAAAGTACTACTAACAATAGGATTTATAGAAAAATAATTGGTGGAAAACACTAATTGAAAATCGGGAGTTCAATTTGTATTTATGTTAGGCTTTAGGGCCGTAGCATATATATAGGTTTCTTTCTTCAAGGCCATGTTGGTCATGCTTAACTCACTTTCTCGTTGTTCAATGCATGGAAGGACATATCGATATCGATATCGTTTCGGTCCGCCCGGAAATGGATATATCGGGATATATCGACGATATATCGACGATATGGATGGAAATGTCGAAAATGACGCAAAAAGCTATTTTTTTGGCATTTTTTTCAGAAATTAAAGTCATCCAAGATATTAAAACAACAAATAACGTACAAATACACACTTATATCACACATATCGGTCCATTTATAGACCATATATCGCACATATCGGTCATATCGAACATATCGATATTAATATTGATTTTTACTTATAAATATTGGAAATGGATTTCATTCAAGTTCTTATAACATGAAATACTATAAATATACATTTAGAAAATGCATATAGATCATTTGTGAGGACTATGATCTTTATAGTGCACATATCAACCATATCGAACATATCGTTGATATTGTTAGTTGTTGACATACTATATATATTGAAAATGGAGTTCATCCAAGTACTTTGATCACTAAATAATTTACAAATGTACTCTTACTCTCTTACATAACACATATCGATCATTTATGAACCTTATATCGCATATATCTATACTGTTGCACTATTAGTTGTTGACCTATATATATATTGAAAATGGAGTTTATCCAAGTTCTTAGATCACTAAATAACTTTACAAATATACTCTTAGATCACACATATCGATCATCTATAAAGCTTATATTGCATATATCGATGATTTCAAACATATCAATATTAATGTTGATTCGTGACTTATAGATTTTTTTTGAAGAATTGACTTTATAGATATTGGAAATGGATTTCATTCAAGTTTTACAACATGAAATAACTTGTAATTATACACCAAGTTGAAGAACCATTATATGCACCCTCCCATCGCACCATACCCTACCAGTACGGGGGTCTCGCTGCCCAGTCTGCGAGCCTGGGGGGGGGGGGCTGGGGAGGCCCAGGTTGACCCCCCCTTGCGGGGGTGCAGGGGCAGCGCCCCCGACCCGGAACAAAGTATATAAATCATAGATTGTTTTAATACTAGGTGTAGCTAGATAGGTAGTGGAATCAAGCTTGCATGAGTAATAACATTCATATATAGGGATATCGACGAAATATCGGCGATATCGATCGATATCTTGTATTTTTTGTACTAAATCCATTTATTTTTGACCGATATGGACCGATACGGCGATATACCGGCGATATCCCTGTAAAAAGATATACACTTTGATTTCGATACCCCCAACCTCTCGATACCGATATATCGACGATACAGCCTTCCATGGTTCAATGATATGTTGGACATTTTCTTTATGCAAAGGCTATATGCCCCTCACTATGGACTTAATTTATACATCCTTCCAGTTAATGAAAGTGGTTATCCGAGAGCTGCACAATACCGGGTTTACGAGTAAAAAACAATCTGGAGTCTCAATTTGTACTTATTCAAGTTCTCCCTATCAAGTTCTCCTGGAGATTGAGGGCGAAACTTTCTAAACTTTGGGCAGTTTTGTAGGGGGAGTATGTTAGCCTTTTCTTGTAAGAGTTAGCCTATTATTTTGAGGGCTATGTTCCCATGGTTGATGGATTTGGTTAGGTATTCTTGGACATTGATGGCTGATATCGATATGCTAGGAGAACTATGCAATGAATCCCTGGGTTTCCTGACTAAAGAGAAGAATAAAATGTCCTTAGCTAGGAGAGTGGACTGTGTATGGGAAGATAGTAACCCTTCGTAGAGTCACAGAAGGATGGACTGCCCAAAGTCGAAGGATATGCGCTTTCTTCCCCTGTATAGCTACTATAGCATAGGACCTGCGAGCAACTATAATCAAGGCCCTAAATGTTGGTTTCAGTCACCATTTCGGGTGACCGATCGAAACAAAATTTCAGTCATTTTTTAGGCATGATCATTTGGAAAGATGGTATGATGATGCTTCTCAGGCTTGCTGGCCTAACACTGAAGCTTGGTTGAGGTGAGATCCGAGGCATGACTCTGCATAACTTCTAAAGAGGTAAATAACCGAAATGCATATGTCATATATAGGAGATTGACCCAATAGAGATAAAAATCTTACTGTATAAGGATATTAGACCAATATGTAACCCCTTGGGTTTACGACCATATCCATTCCCCTTGCTCATCAGTATATCCTGAAGCACAAAAGAAGATAAATTAAACATAGCATGATAATTCAGTTCCTTAATAAGCCAGTTAATGGATAATAAATTGTACTAAGCCTTCTCCCACTATAAGTCGGGGGCTACATGGATTCTTGCTCAAATCCATGTTGAAAGATTCGACTATTTTTTACGCTTGCCATCGACTACCTAACGCAACCCCTGCAAGAGTGGGATTTGAACTCTGGTCTATTATGTGGTAGACACACTGTACTACCACTAGATCATTAAGCAGGTACTAGTTAATGGATAATTTCATAAAAAAATCTTGAACATTTAAGATAATTTGTAGATGCATAGAGGGCATTAGATATATCTCCCCTTGTCTTGTGATAGGAAAATGCGGCCCATACACAATGATGATAAAGCGACCAATAGGAATCAATGGTCAAAAAATCGGCCTAGGCGGCCGCATATGCGAACTCGGACCCTCAAGCGCACCGCATATGCACTTTGCGCTGGTTATGTGCTATTGGCGCATATTCGGTTAGAGTAATCCGCATGTGCGGCAACATATGTAATAGACATTGCACCCTCACACCCGCACAACAGAACTCGATTAATACCCACCCGATACCTGATTAATACCCACCCCTGCACCCTCTCAACAGAACCCCCTCCCTCGCACCCTCGACTCTACTCCCGAGCCTTAATTCCCGACAAGTATCACCTCTCCGGTGCTCCGCCTTACAGCTCCGGGGCCCTGCCTTGCATCCGCCTTGCTGCTCCGGTGCTATGTCTTGCAACTGCTGCTGCCCCTCCGGTCTGCTCCTTCAAGGCTTCAACCCCCTTCGGTCTGCTCTTCCGCTTGAGCTGTTCCACTACCTTTTGCTCCTCCACCTCCCTTTGGAACCTGCAACTGCCCTCCGTCAAGGTGCACTATCCATTTCTACTACATCTTTTACTTGTAGAGCGCACGAGTTTATGTCGTTGGTGCTGATTCTAATGTGAATATTATGAATGTGTTGATGCTAATTTTTGGAAGGATTTTTATGCTATGAATGTATAATGCTAATTTCCAAGAATACATTTATATCTCCAGAAGAGAGGCTTTACATTGAGAATGATTGCATATGCTTGTTTTTAGTTAATTCCTGGTTAAACATGGAGTTTTTGGGTGAAATCATCAAGGGCAAACACCCTTCACTTTTGAAAAAAAATGAAATAAAGTTGAGGATTGTTATAAGCTAGGGATTGTGATATATGATACTAGAATGCTGGAATACGGGATGCCGGAATTATTTAGCCCTAAATATGGGAATGAAGGGGTCCTTCACTTATTGCAACATTTAGCCCTAAATATTGGAAAGCTGGATCTGAATTATTTGGTCAAATAATTCAGATTTCTGAATTATTTTTTTGGCACAACTTTTCTAGTTTTGCAGGCTTGCAGCAAAACTAAATACTGGAATTTAGATGATCATATCCAATGTTTATAATATGGAATACTGGAAAGTCTGGAGCACATGAATATTGGAATCCAATGTTCATATCAAATGTTCATATCGCTTATATTTCTTAATCCAATTTTCTGAATTATTTATTGTTCATACCCAATGTTCTGAATTATTGTTAATATCCAATGTTTATTGCTTATATCTGATTTTTTGTTGTTTCTGAATTATTTATTGTCCATGATCCAATGTTCATATTGGACCTTTGTTTGAGCTAACGTTCTTAGATATTTTGTTATGAATATTTTGATTTTCTCTTTTAAATGGATGACTTTTAGTAATGCTTTAGTTGAAATCACATTGTATAAAGAAGTCTTCACTTTATATTCCTTCCGCATTATATTTTTTGAAACATAAATATCTAATATTTTAATTTTTTATTATATTTTTACTTATTTTTATATTAAAATTATAGTAACCACATAATCTACATATACTTTCACATATTCTTCTACCCGCCCGCTTACTCTCTTCAGACCACCTGACCGAACGAATACCGCATACCGACTTTCTGAACCTTGGTAGGAATTGAGTTGTATGAGTTGAATTGTTCTATGTTTCCATAAAGATGATGAGACAATTCAATATCGATTATCCACTCTGTAAAGTCAGTGTTGTTACAAAGGGCAAGAGTGTGGCCAATACCTGAGGTGCTCGCAGAGGCTGTCGTGTGAGATGGTGCAGTACGGAGACCAAACGTAGCAGGTAAAGGTCTTTATGATCTTCCTTTGACGATATGCAAGGTGCTTGTACTTCTGGTTAGATTGTCCTACAACTGATTTAGGATGCTATCATCTCCATTAGACGAGAGGCAAGAGCCTCGTACTTTTGGTAAGATGATCATGCAATTAACTTATGATGCTCAACTACTTAGGTATATGCATGATGGCCATGCTTCTGATAGCTTGTGTTATCAATTTACCATAGATGGTTGCAGTAAGAGCACTAAGGTTAAGAGAGACCACGAGTTCCTCATCTTTTGATGTAAGGAGCCCCCTTTACCTCTTAAAGCAGCAATGACGGATGAGACTTGAGATGGTGATGTAGATGTCACGAAGCTTCCGCTCAGACAACTGCATGGCTCCTATATTGGAGGGATTGTGGCACTGAAAGAAAGTTGGCTATATGTAACATCATATGCTCTATCAATGCCTTCAAGGAAGATACAATCATCATGGTTTTGTTGTATGCTAGATACTGCTCAATATTGGCACTCGAAGGCATGTAATTGTGGAGTTTAGCAAACACGCCCTTCGCATTGGAGTAGAGTGACTGGAGGGGACGACTATATTGCTTGGTCATGTAGATGTCATGTTGAAAGTGAAGAATCTTTGTTTCGTTCTCCGCTTGTGAATATGTTGTCACAAGAATGTCCTATATAGCATTTTCAGCGGGCTGATGTAGGACATCGTTGGCGATCTTTGTTGTTAGTATGCCTGATAGCTAAATGTGGGTCCATACATATCATGCTTCCACGTTGCATTAGCATCAGTTTTTTTCGGTCATATATAGTTTTGTTAAGATGTATACCTTATTGTGGCTCTCTATAATGTTAGAAAATAGAAAGCGGGAGCGGAATGATAAATATAGCATGATATAGAAATATGAACGTGGAAGAACACAAGTTTTAACGTGGAACCCTACTCCTTAAGGAGCGGGATGAAACCGCGGGATGATGCAAAACGGATTTTGACTCGTCGATAAATATTTTTTTTGAAACGGTGGAAATTATTTGGTAGAAGAAATAGAGGGGTTGAGAAGAAGAAAACTCGCCGGGAATACGAGGGGTTCGGAGAAGAAGAACACGTGTAGACCACGCGTGGGGAGAGAGATACAGAGAAAGGGAGATAAAATCTCAATTTTTCATTAACTTGAACTCTCGAACATAATGGACCCTCATCCCTTTATATAGGAGGGATGAGATTACAAAAATAGAAAACTTAATTTAAATTGACAACTAATTATCCTAATTAGACTCTAACTAATTAACCGTCAAATTTGAAATTCAAACTGACCACCAATTGAGATCACAGGCAATCCCATTTATTTAATTAAAAACTTGACAATTTAAATAAACATAAATAACATTGACCGATAAATTTAGATAAATATTCGGCCCTATCTTTCGGGTCCGCGCTGCATCAACTCTCCTCCGCTTTTAAAAATTCGTCTCCCGACGAATTGCTTGATCTTCGAAACTTGTCGATTTGATGTCAACTTTCTTGTTCGCCTCGTAGAAGAATAGATGTGGCGCAACCGGTGGAACCCAGATGGCTTTGGTGCGGTGGCCGGAATCGTCAACCTCATGCTGGAAGAACATATGTGGCGCAAAGGGCGGTGTCTCCACGAGCTTGTCCCCTTATCGCGGTGATCGAAATATTGATGAGGCCTGAACATCGTAGACGTTGGAGATCCCATGACAAATGTGTGGCAAAAACCTAGGATGAGAGGAGATGTGGATAATGTCTTCACCCATAGGGCCCTTTTATAGGCAAATACCACATTCCTAGTCCTAATTGTAGAAGGTGGCAGCCACATTTCCCTTTTCTCAGCTCCTTTCCTTAAATAATCTTGTACCCAACGGTTGTAATGCAATTTTTTTACCCCTTCGATTAAAATAATGCATTTCCAATTCCCACCAACTCCAACCTTAATATAAAAAACTTTATGGGGGAGGGTACCTGTGCAATTGTTCCAAGTCATAACCCAATTCCTAATTTCATGGGATCCGAATCCCTTTGGAGGCCCCTTCCCCCACGTTAGGGTTTCGTTTCCTTCTACTAGAAATTGGCGGCGACGGCGGCCTGGGTTGAGTGGGGTTATGCGGCGGCTGTGCCTCTGGCAGTGAAGCCTTAGGCAACACCGAGGAACGCGATGCGGTGTCCCCTGCTGGCGCGCGTGGTGACGACTACAACCCAATAGCTCGAAGAAGCGGCGGCATCGTACCCCATGATTAGGGCTCCAAACGGTCGGGCGATGTCGAGGGAGGCTGTGATACCACCCCAGCTCCTGTGCGCGGTGAAGACTGCGCCTGAAGTGCGCGCCACAACCGCAATGGCTACCTCGCAGGCTGCGCGGGCGGTGGTTCCTTCTACAGCAAGGCCGGGTGCGGGGTATGCCTTGACATCTCCTGAAGCTCAATAATCGGTGGAGTGTTCTTCTAACTCCCCATCGGGAGAGGTGAAGGCGGAACGTGTCTTCACGAAGGGGTTGTGGTGGATCAAATCCCTCGTCTACAACATCTCGTGTGCCCTCCGAAGGATACTCATCAAATATAGGCTCATTTTTTTTAAAGTTTTGTTCCTGGACAGCAACAACAACCTCACAGGAATCGACAAATTCATCTTCTTCTCCCGTCGGATCTTCGTCAAAAATCGGCATTGTATCTTCATAGTTTTGTTGCACAAGAGTTGCATCACTAAAGTATTCTTCGGGACTAAAAATACCTTCATTTTCTTGATAAAAAATGGGTTGCACAGCAGCTTCATCGATCTTATTTTTGCCGTTGTATGAATCTTCATCGAATGTTGTGTCCAGCCATGCCTGTACCTTAATGCTTGATACCAGTCGTTTTTTGAACATTCGTTGTTGCGTACGAGCATGCGAACTGTGAGATATGCAACTGAGATTGAGTTGTAAATGCCAATACTCGACAGGATCGTCGAATCGTGAGAATGATTCCGTTTCCATGCTCTGATACCAAATGATGCAAAACAGATTTTGACGCGTCGATAAATATTTTTTTTGAAACGGTGGAAATTATTTGGTTGAAGAAATAGAGGGGTTGAGAAGAAGAAAACTCGCCGGGAATACGAAAGGTTCGGAGAAGAAGAACACGTGTAGACCACGCGTGGGGAGAGAGAGAGAGACAGAGAAAGGGAGATCAAATCTCAATTTTTCATTAACTTGAACTCTCGAACATAATGGACCCTCATCCCTTTATACAGGAGGGATGGGATTACAAAAATAGAAAACTTAATTTAAATTGACAACTAATTATCCTAATTAGACTCTAACTAATTAACCGACAAATTTGAAATTCAAACCGACCACCAATTGAGATCACAGGCGATCCCATTTATTTAATTAAAAACTCGACAATTTAAATAAACATAAATAACATTGACCGATAAATTTAGATAAATATTCAACCCTATCTTTCGGGTCCGCGCTGCATCACGGGAGAAGCCCTCAAAGGGGCATATGCTTTACTGCTTTTTCTCTCAATGGATACCGGAGGTCTGAGGCTCCTTATATAGCCTTCACAGAGCCTCCAAGTCCCCCCATTGGTAGATGTGGGACTAAACATATGGATGTGGTAAATGGATCTCTCCAGGATCCATTTACCCTCCTACAACTCAATAGGCGCACAACCAAATACTCTAACACTCCCCCTCAAGCTGGTGCATGCAATGCTCAGCTTGGACAAACATAAAGAAACTCAACTCACGCTACATGACACTACGAACAATATCAACTCAACGCGCACAACTGTCGGCTGCTGTCGAGGACGTTGCTTCTCATGCCGTGCAGGTGAGGAGGACGAACGGGCTAGATTGTGAGTCTGCTGAATCTCCTCGTCGGAGAGCATGGTTGGATCCAACCGCAGAAGGGTGTGCGCCAAGGTTGCCCCTCGCTCCTTTACTGTTCATTCTGGCGGCTGATATCCTTGCTGACATGGCCAATGGCGTGATCGATCATGGTATTTCTGGCTGCTACACCAGAGGCGATTTGCGTATTCCTATTATCCAGTACGCGGATGACACCCTTTTCCTCATTGAGGGGGGGGGGTCCAGGAGGCAAGCGGTATGGCCACAACGCTTGAAATTTTCTCTGAACTCTCGGTCCTATGCAAAAATGACAACAAATCTACTTTTGTTCCCTTTGGTGCTGCAAAATTTCTGATTGATGAATTGACTACTGCTTTGGGGTCTGCGAGCGTTGAGCTCCCTATTGACTACCTAGGGATGCCTCTGACTTTGGGGAGGGCACGGCTCCGCGATTGGCTGAAAGTGGTGGAGGAACTTGACTCGAGACTAGCTGGTTGGAAAGCTAATATTCTCTCAAGAGGTGGTAGATTAGTTCTTCTTAAGGCCATGCTTTCGGCCATTCCCGTTTATTTTCTTGCTTCTCGCAAGATTCCGAAGGGAATACACGCAAGGTTAGAGAAGAAGATGTGCGGCTTTCTTTGGGGCAGTGGTGCCAATGGAAGGGGGGGCATCCACCTAGTAAGTTGGGAGGATATTAAACGCTCCAAGATCTGGGGCGGGCTGGATGTGAGATCACTGGAGGATTTCAATGAGGCACTCCTGCTCAAATGGGCTAGCAGGGTTTGGGGCCCGGGTAACGACCTCGTTGTTTTGGCTATTCACGAGATTTATGGGGTGAAGGGCATGCCTCGTACCGAGCCTATTGGTAGCAACAACATTACACCTTTCTGGAGGGGCGTCATGAAAACTTTCTTGAAAAATCTTGCGCTTTTCAAGCCTGTTATGGGGGGTGGAAATGACTTTCTTTTTTGGATGGACGATTGGTCGGGGGAGGGAACCCTCTCTTCTCGCTTTCCCCACCTCTTTGCCTTGGCGACTGACAAGCTCTGTTCGGTGGCTACCTGTTGGGTTGATGGTACTTGGTGCCCCACCTTCTCCACCAATTTCTCCGACAGAAGATTATGATTTTCTTGATCTCCTCGAGACCTTGAGGAACGTGGGTGCTCCCAACGTGGGTAGAGATCACTGGGACTGGAAAGTTGGTCCCTTCTCGGTTAAGGGGGCCTTTGGGGCTATCTGCAGACCCCCGCCGGCGAGCTCGGAGTCCCTGATCAGGGATTGCACAACAATTTGGTCCCTTCTTCTCCCAGAACGTGTGGGAATTTTCTTGTGGCTCCTACGGCGCAAGCGGCTCATGACTCGCGACCGGTGCGTCAAGCTTCTGGGAATAATTGCGGACAGATGTTTGATCTGTGATAATGCCATCGAGACTATTGATCACATTTTCTTTGCTTGTCATGTGGTATCTCAGATCTGGTTGAACTCAGAGACTCCTTGGTGCCGCCACGATGACTTCCAATCCTTCTGGAATTTGATTCACCTGAACAATGACAGACCGAGATCGGATCGCCTTCTCCCGATGGCTTATCTTTGGGCGATTTGGCGTGGCAGAAATGACTTTCTATTCTCTGGGCAAAGATTTTATGAGGAGAACGTGGCATTCCTTGCGAAAAGGCTGGTCGAGGACTGGATGTTGTAGCACCTTTGCTTTGTTGGGGTGGATTTGCTGGCTTTTTGTAAGGGTGGGTTAATCTGCTTTTTAACTCTGTACTTTCCTTCTTTTCGTTTTTTAGCAATAAATTTTTGATGGGGAGGGTGCCACCGAGCACTGCCCCCTGACCAGCAGACTTTCAAAAAAGAAGAAGAATGACGGGGACCACTACAAATGATGGCATACAAATGCTCATTTGAAAAGATCGCATACTCATGCGTGTCCGAAACTGGAGACTCAAAACATGTGACGTCGAGTCTGAACAATTGATGTAGAGTCTGAAAAATCTAAACTGGCATAGAATCTGGAGATCTGACATCTGAAACATCTGAATAGACCCGTGACTCTACATAATACTCCCCCTTTCTCCTATACTTGTTGAAAAACATGGACGCCGACCAAGTTGGGATAAGACAAAATAATGGGAAAAATAAGAAACTAAATAAGCCGATTACTCTCTTTTTTTCAGCTTTTCTCAAAACATTTTTTTTCATCTCTTTTTTCGGCTATTTTTTAATAGCCGTAGCACACATGTTTTTTATAAGCTGTTGACTTTTTTTCGGCTATTATTCTCTTATTTTTTTATACCCCCCATTTTTGCAAATATTTTGCGTACGGCTTTTTTTCTTGTACGCACCTTTTTCAGAATTTTTTTAATCACACAATAGTTTTTTCGAAACATGCCCAAAAAGGACCCTCAAACGACCCCTCCTTTTTTTAACGGCCCAGTTTGAACACATCATTCCTCCCCCCTTTTTTTAAACAAAAATCACCCCATGGCCCAAAGGTCTACACACAGCCGAGACATGATTGTATTTAGGGTTCCCTTTGGGAACCCTTTTTCCATCGCATAAAGAAGTGCGCCGCCGCCGCAGGGGAGAATCGCATCTGGTATGGGAGGATCGCGCAGAGACTATATTTGCATCGGCCTGCTGGTTCATGCGAAGGAGAGAGATCCGCTGGGAGGGAGGACTCGCGACCAGTAGATGGGGGCTCGGAGGAGGTTGCGCGATGCACGCCTGAAGCTGGAGCTCGGCAGGAAGGCACGGAGGAGCCTGCTACTTCCGCATGCAGATGATGCGCCTCCCGTTGGCGGTCCTGGAGAGAGAATGAAGAGGGACGCTGCCCACCTTTGTTGATACGCGACCTGTGTTGCTGCCGCCTGCAACGAGCGGTTGGGGAGATACGGAGGGAATGGGGATGAATCTCTCAGGCGACGCCAGGCGGCAGGAGTCGAACCGTCGTGGGTGCGAGATACAGCACTGCTTTGGGATCCACTGGGGCATCAGGCTCCGCGTGCCTTGTGCGACGAGGGAGGGGTTCAATGTCGCAACTAGGAACTGCGGTTGGAGATGTACACCGATTTGGTGCGGGCGAACAAGGGCTCCGCTCGAAGTAGGAGGCGCAACCCGGAGCGTGCTCTTGCCTCAAGAGCCTGGAAGTTGATGCTTCCTGCAGGAGTCCCGAACTGCCGCCTTGACTTGGACAGGGGATTTCTTGATAGTACATCTAGGGTGTCAAAATGAAACCCTAGAAACGATAGTATGATGCTGGATGATCTTGAGCAGAACTCGAACAATCTTATATGTAAAAAAAAAACTGACTCTCGAAAAATACATAGGTAATTCAAGAACAAATCTCCGAGAATCAAACCCGCTCTGATACCGTTTTAGAAAATAGAAAGCGGAAGCGGAATGATAAACATAGCATGATATAGAAATATGAACGTGGAAGAACACAAGTTTTAACGTGGAACCCTACTCCCTAAGGAGCGTGATGACACTACGGGAGAAGCCCTCAAAGAGGCATATGCTTTATTGCTTTTTCTCTCAATGGATACAGGAGGTCTGGGGCTCCTTATATAGCCTTTGCAGAGCCTCCAAGTCCCACCACTGGTAGATGTGGGACTAAACATATGGATGGGGTAAATGGATCTCTCCAGGATCCATTTACCCTCTTACAACTCAATTGGCGCACAACCAAATAGTCCAACATATAATGCTCATGAATTGCATCACCCACAACTCGTAGTTTGTCCTATCCATTTTGTTTAGGATGACCTCAAGAGATGTAATAACATCTACCTTGTTCTCTACTATGATGAATTGAGCAAGGGAATGCCAAAAAATGAGAGAAATATGAGTCAAACTTGTCCATACACGCATCATAGAAACCATATATGTTGTATGTGTAGTCTTAAATATACAACACTCCTGTTACCCTTATACGTTCTCTAGAGGCCTCAAGATTGGATATAAATAATTAATGCGGATCAAGTTGCTCCAAGGCGCACAGTCGGATGAGCAAATGTATTGTCGGAGGGAAACCCGGAGCATTGTAAGAGACAAGGCGATGTTGCTAGTGGCTGTGGTGCCGACGCAACAGCTACTGGTGTGACTACGTTGCTGCCTTGCTAGTAGTGGTTGTGCAACTGAGGCTCCACCACTGTTGCTGGTAGTGCAACTGTGCTGCTGCTACTGTTAGTTGGCGCACGCTACTGCAGTGCAGCTGCTATAGGTGGGCGCGCGAGAGAGAGGCTTGTTGGTGGGATATTGTTTTAAGAAGTCCTCAAAGCTCTTGTCCAAGACCGTTGAGATAGGGTTCTAAAACCATGCGAAATTGAACTAAGTTTATGGATTATTATGGCCCCAATAGTTCTTTTTATAAAGAAGAATCCCTAGAGGTGAGAGGAGGTTGCTTTGTTGGGATACCTAGACACCTTATTGGGCTTACACACAATAGCATAATTATTATCAATATATCAATTTAAAATATAAGAACTTTGGATTTTTAATTTTTTTATCACTTGTCCCTTAACTTCTGCGATATCAGTTATGGCACCTCCCTTTTTTGCAATATTAGTTGTGCTCCTATATTCTTACAAAATTGATTGTTTTGCCCTTTTGTGGTATTTGTTCTACTCTATTTCTATCTTAACGGAAGGGCAAAAATGTGAATTTTGTATGAAGATAGGGGCATAATTGATATTGCAAATAATGAGGGACATAACTAATATTGCAGAAGTTAACAAGGGCACAAGTGATAAACCCCTAGAACTTATAATATATTATCTTATATATTTATACGTGTATGGTTATTAATTAACAAGATAAAAGTACTAGTCGAATTTCAACTAAATTATACACATCTACATTTTACATTAATTTTAAAAAAGGGATTTTTACACCCATAATCCTTAGTAATTTCACAATAACATTCATAACCCCGCATAATCGTGAATTACATCAGAAACCTCGGATAGTCACTCTGTCTCACACCCATAACCCTCCGTTAATTTAATATGGTAACTCAACTATATGAGTGAGTTAATCTAACCACCATATGATCTAACGGATATGATTAACCAAAATAAAAAAATTAAAGGGAAAAATAAATGATATTGCTGGAGGGTCGCAGTGGGCAGGACGCACGGACGGGGCTGGGGAGAGGGCTTTCACGGGGTTGCTGAGGAGGTGGTGGGGCAGAGGCTTACAAGTCCGGGGGGGGGGAGGGGGGAGGGCATCGAGGGGGCGATGGGAGCTGTGCGCGGGGCTCTCGGCAGCAAGACTCAAGGGGCGGCTCGAACAGGGGAGGAGAAGAGCTGGGCACGGGGGTGGGCTTCGACCTGGGTGCCAGGGAGTGGGGGAGGGGAGAGGGGGCACTCGAAAAGGGGAGGAGAAGGAGTTGGGCGTGCTGGGGGGGGGAGGGCAGGAGCTAGGCACATGGCTCTCAGTGGCAAGGCTCGAGGAGCTTGGTGCGGGCAAACACGGGAGTGGGCTTCGAGCTGGGCGCGGGGGAGGGGGACGAGCAGCCGCAGGGGCGGGTGGGCCTCTGAGCAGCTGGGGGCGCTCGGAGCAGCCAGGGGCAGAGAGCTTGGAGACGGCGCTGCGGGGGGGGGGGGGGGAGGAGCTGGGCGCAGGGCTCTCGGCGGCAAGGCTCGAGGAGCTTGGTGCGGGCAAGGCACAAGGGTGGCCTTCGAGTTGGGCGCGTGGGGGGGGGGGGAGTCGCAGGGGCGGGTGGGCCTCTGAGCAGCTGGGGGCGCTCCGAGCAGCCGGGGGTGCCTCGGAGCAGCCGCGAGGGGGCGAGCCTTCGAGCAGCCGGGTGCACGTGCTTGGGGACGGTGCTGCGGGGGTGGTGGGTGCTGTTTCGGGAGGAGCTCGGGCTTTGAGCATGGGCGGCGAGGGTTGTTCCCGCTGGCTGTTATTGTAAATAATAATGAATTTTATGGGTAGTTTTGTCTTTTTCAACGGAAACCGTCAAATGTAACATGTATCTTAAACGGAATATGACACAGTGTTATGTCATGTAAGAGTTAACAATTACTCGGGATTTCTCATGTAATTCATAATTATGCAGGGTTATGAATGTTATTGCGAAATTATTCAAGGTTATGGGTGTAAAAATCCCTAAAAAAATTGTAGAAGTCCCGAAATAATAAGTATTCTTTTTTATTGGTTGATTGACTAATCGGCCAGGTATCCTATTCGGTCACCCTTCTGAAAATCGTAGTCAAGTCGATTGGATAGCAACACCTGATAGATGCATATACATATAGTTGAATTGAGTTAGTGGAACTGGAAATGCATATAGATTCTTTAACTGGATGAAAACAGGATGTTCCATCATGCATAAATTTTTTCTAAATGATGATTTTTATCAATGTCGAGGCCCTAGGATTTCTTTTCACTCTTATAAGTGAATATTTTTTTGAATCTATTTGTATATTTTATGTAGGATATGCAAGACATGAAAAACTGCTATGATAGCCTTCTTTCTGCAGCCGCTGCAACTGCAAACAGTGCGTATGGTATGTTTTTTTTGATAATTGTATTGTTCTTTTTCTGATTGCTCCCTTGTGATTTGTGTTCTATTCTGTTCAAGAAGAGAAATTACATTTGAGGTGTTTTGAATAATAATATATGTATACACTCTAGAATATATTGACGAATCTATCTGTACCACATGGATAGATATTCTGTTCAAGAAGAGAAATTACATTGGAGGTGTTTTGAATAATAGTATATATACTCTAGAATATATTGACGAATCTACCTGTACCACATGGATAGATATCCTACGTGCAAACAAAGATCCCAATGGCACATTATGGGATATCTGGTACCGATAAAGTATTTCATACATTAGTTTTTTTTTAAATTTGAACAGGGTCTGTAAATGATACAACCCTTCCTAAAAGTCCAAGTCGTCCCCACTAATAACACCTGTCGACACATGACCAGTTTGTTGCCACCGGCTGTTGTCAGGGTCTGTTGCTGACAGCGAAAATCCATTCTACCTTCCCTGTTCGTCCTTATCGTTGCCCCCTGAAGTTGCCTTCATTCTGACCTGCAGCCACCATCTAACATGCTTTTGCCGTCACAATTGCTAGCAACTGACATTTATCTCCTCCACCACCACATGCCTTGCCATGACTTTTGTTATGTTTACAAGCCTTTGCCGAATTCTCCTTGTAACATGCCGTCTTTTTCGCATGTTGCTACCTCAGAACTTGTCATTGCATTGATTTGTCAATGCTTACGATCATTTATTAAACAACTACAAGAAGCTCCAGCACCCCCTCCCACCATTCTAATATGTCGCTAGGGTGACTAGAGTTTGGGGAGGAGGTTCCGATCTGCTCTGTAGGACGTAACGAATCGATTTATGGTGTCTCTTGAGACTCCGCTTCGCTGGTTGCTGCTATTCCTGGGCATTCCAACTTTTGGAAGGGGATTTGTTGGGGGCTTCCGTGGGTGATCTGGTGACAATTGTGGCTTTCAATTCTTGATTGATGATTGGACTGACAATGAGCCGTTACATGCTCATTTTCCCTGACTGTTTGCTATGGCAGCTTTTGCTAGGGCCTACGTGAGGGATTGTTGGGAGGTTGATTGCTGATTCTCTCTGTTTCGTTCTGAGCTTTTAGACCAACGCTTTCAAGAGTTTCTACATCTCTGGATGCTATGCCAGTATGCGAGTATTTTTATGATATTAGGGACCACTGGACCTTGGCTGATGAGCATTTTTCTGTCAGAAGGCCTACATGGACTTCTATCGGACGATGATCTTTGATCTTGCGATCGCTTCAGGTAGATTTACCGACATATGGAGGTAGAAGGTGTGACGCCCCTAGGATCCGAGTACTCGGCAAACCAATCCACACACATACATTCCACATTCGAATACCAATGATGTACATGGTAAGCAGGAGAAAAATAACATAGCACATTAGAATTTAAAACTTTTGCTTCTCATTCAACATGCTCACAATCACATTCCATTTCCATTCTCATTCATTCCATTGTCCATTACATTTGCAACATGCAAAGGAAATATATTTTTTTTCATTGCATTCAACCTGTTCACAAGCACGTGTATTTCCATTCACCAACTCCATTACAATCTATTATCCATTTCCATGTCCACAAAAATTACATGTAAGCATAAATATAGATGTCCACAATTATACATTATATGTCATGTTTGTCAAAAGAAACTACAATTAAAGAAGACCATAAAAACTACTACCAACTGTTCCACAAGGAGTCGTGAAGCTGCACAAAAAGTGGTGACTATAAAGTTGCTACTGCAGCGAACCTGCGGATCCACACGTAGGTACGTTATGAGCAAAATTGCCCAATACGAATTAAACAAAGCTATACAACAACAAGCAGGATATAATTTAAATGCGTGCAAAAGAGAAAGAAACTAGGTAACCTGATCTCATAAGGATCATATTTTATTATAGTTATTAGATATGGATATGAGTAACCAAGCTTCGTGGATAGTCTGTGGTCTTGGACTGGGTGAGACCTCACACTATGACTCTAAGGCAAAAGAATGCCTTAGGGTTGGGGTGCCTCCGTAGGCATGCGGTGGGGTACAATGCATCCTAACTAAGTTCCCAACACGTCCACTTAGCTCCACTTCACAATTGATATCCGATTCACAATCTAGATTTCAACCCGCGAATCTTCGCGACTAGCCCAATCCTCCTTATGCACATGAGATTCACGTCCCATTCTCAACTTCATTAACCACATTTCCCGGAACTCCCCTCTTAGCGCTCCCACTCGGAATACCGACCAATGTGGCCTACATTGACCCGTACACGAGTGTTAACTCTAAGTGACAAGCGAAACACTAGCTGGCCAACCATGACTACTTGGCCCGCGCTCGAGCACTGGGCTAAAGCACGCAAGTGCGAGGCCAACACCGTCAGATTAGCACCTCGGTGTGCAAGCAACATGTCCCCCAACCATCGCAGCTACAATAGCAGTTGGGATCGTGGTCATCTAGGCTTCTACCCGGAACCTCAAGGGTACATGTCCCTCCCTTGGTGGCAACTACTCCATCTACTCATTCATAACGAATTCTTATCCCCGGTAAGACACTACATTCCTGGATTCTATCTGATTGATGTTTATATGCACAACAGAGATACCGTCATGTTGTTTCAAAATACACATGTGCATACATACTAAAGAAATCGTTGATCCCGCATTAACTTATTATGCCAACCAAAAGACAAGTCAAGGAATAATATATATTTGAGAGAGAGATGCAAAAGATGAGGATATCTGGTGGTGTTTTATTTGCTATATGTGCCTTCTACTGGCTAAACTTTTACTCCATTTAGATAAGGTCTTCATGAGATAAACAACATCTCTTTTCTGCAAGCAATCTCGATTATGTCTCACGCATTCACAAGCATGAAGGTAAGATACTTTACCACGAACTTGAAAGCTCTACATCATAAAGTGTAAACTCATGCCCCAATGCTCTACAACGCGAAGATCATGCTTTACGCACTTGGATTTTCATCTAAGTGCAGATATAGCTGAGAGAGGTTGACAAGTCTGCCTGATTCTTGGATCCAGCTCTAAGCTAAATCGGAACTTATTTCCGTCAGGTATAGTACACAAAGTTCACGGAAGATATATACTGGCCACTGTAGTTTACAATTAACAGCCCACAACATTAGCTTGCAAAATCAGTAATATCTGTCACTGATACAAACAATAGTTTCAATCTCTTCATACTAATGGCATAGGCATTCAGTACCCATATGCAGGTTTGTCCATTAGGACTCACTTAAGGTCTCGTCATTTCTTCCAAAAGCAGAGGATAATCCAATGCCCACAGACCTCAGTAGAGTGGACATCAAGTATTGTGCCAACCAAGCTTTGGCAAGGATCCCAATACCTCTATAAAATAGCCTGTTAAGACATGTACTAGACATCTCCCTGCAAAGAACTCAACCTATTGTCCAATAGAGGGGTCAAAAATCATCATATTCTTCTTGGATTATGATCCACAGAAATAAGGGACCATGAGAAGGAGATGGTTCCCTGCTCTTCTTTATCGCAATTCTATATAGTTGGTTAAGAATTGATATTACAGTGTATGTTGGGATTCAGAACCCAAGTATAAGGTAAGGACTTTTGTAGATCATGAGGCACAATGGATGATACTCCATCAATGGTGCATCATGTCCACGGCTTAAATAAAAAAAACTGCCATTAAATTTCCCATAACTTGCATCCAGACAGACAGCAGAATATGGACAATGTGTAAGATTTGAGCCAACTGCATGTTCAGTAACACCATTAGTCACAATATGGAACTATTATATATTTGTATGTGCAACGTTGGTCTTTCTCTTACTCGGTTCAATGTATGAAGTGAGCAGTACATCTTGAGCTTCACAACCGTGATACTGAATACTTAAGATTTATAGACCAATCTGTGGGGAAAAATCAAGAGTTAAATATTTTGAAATTTGGTAAGCAAGTTGTAGCTTATCCAGATCCTGAGTATTTTTAGGGTACTTCCGTAAATCAAGTTGTAGCTGTGGAAGGGCTAGGGATTTCGACCAAGCTACTACAGTCCCTAAAACATGCCTCCATATACTCTAGATCACCGCAACAAAACTAACCTCAGAGACTGTAACTCAGGCTCTAACGGTAAAAGCACATGATCAAAAATTTGCATGGAGCCGCAGCAAGAGATAGGGGACATCGTACAAGAGGGGGGGGGGAGAATTCGTGTGGAGCTCGCAGCAAGAGGAAGGAGGATCGTACATCGAAAATCCTGCTGCTTCGGTTCTTGCTCCCACTGAGAATGGCTCACACGACGCACCGTCAACGATCGTCGATTCCGAGGCACTCCGTCGAGCTCCGGGGACGGAGAGGGAGGAGGATTGGAGCGGGAGGTCGAAGGAGGGGGATTTGGGGGAGTTTCGGCCGAGGTTTGTCAATTTGAGGGTTTTTGTGAAGGGCCATCTCGGGTCGGATCTTTGTTCGGGTCGGGAATGGACCCGGACCCCGACTCACTAAATTGACCATAACTTGAGCTCCCGAAGTCGGATTTTAACGTTCTCGGACTTGTTGGAAAGCTATCGACGAGCCCTATGCAATGGACCCGTTTTTCAATTTTTTTGGTCACCGGCCAAGTACAGATTTTACAATTAAGTCCAGACTCGGTCAAGATTTGCGTTTTAGTCCATATTCGGTATTCGGGATTTTCACAGAAGGTCTCTCTGAAGGTGAGGAATTTTTTGGGTTGCTACACATGAATCCCATGTTGACCGCAGAGCGGTGAGCCATGTTTTTCCCTGTTACCAACGACACATGTCAATGATGTCTTGTAGCGAGCGAGGATATTGAACACCTCTTCTTTCTATGCCTGATTGCAAAGGAGGTGTGGGCAGCATCACATGTGGAGCTGGAGTCAACATTTAATTGGGATGGCTTTTGGGACTCGATGGATAATTTGGGAAACCTGAGTGATCATACTAAGGTGTGGGTGGTGTCTATTTTTGGTCCATGTGGCACGGAAAGGAAGTATTTTCCATGGAGAGAGAATGTATATGGAAAATGTTATAGAGCATGCGAACATTTTAAAGATTTTTTGATCTTTGTAACTCCTTTTTGATGCTTATTATGAACAATAGAGAGCTTACAAGTGCGCGTCTACGTGACGTCACACCCTCTTTTTCCTCAAAAAAATATGCCACGAGGATCATCAAGGAGCTCATTTGCCACCACCTCCTTCTTCTTTAGTATAGTTGAACACATATTTGAAAACATGCATGGTGGCACTTGCATCGTAACATTTGCAATCTTTAGCTTTACCCTAAGTGATGACATGTGTAGAGATTCACAATTCATATTTTAAAGGGATATTTACCCAGCGAACCCTGAAATCTTTCAAAATTACCTCTACGACCTTTGAAACATCGATATTCCTCCCTAGACCCCGTAATCTTGCTCAGTCTTACCCAACAAACCCTGCCGTCAATATTAACTATATTTGAGTCAAATACCTGAGTTAGTCTTGAGTTAACCTAACCAATTATCATCGGACGGTTAGGATTAGCCAAAATAAAAAAAAGGAAAAAATAATGTCGGAGCAGCAGGGAGGTGGGGGCGGGAGCCCATCGGGAGGGGGCCGCAGCAGCAGGGCAGAGGTCGGGAGGTGGGGGCGGGAGCCCATCGGGAGGGGGCCGCAGCAGCAGGGTAGAGGTCCATCGTCCTCCTGCGCCTCCTCGCCTCCTCCGCTCCCCCTTCCGACCTCCCCTTCCCGAGCTTCTTCCGACACGTGCAACGACATCTGCAAAGCAACCAGAATTGGAGATTGGCGGTGCACACGTCGGAGGTGGAGATCTGGAGGTAGTCGAGGCCGAGGGCGTCGAGGCTGGCACGGAGATTGGCGGTGCGCACGTCGACGTAGGCGGCAACGCAGCGGTCAAGGCGGGAATTGGCATCCAGGCGCTGCGCGATGGAGAGGAGGTCACGGAGGAGAGGAAGGGGGGTCGGCGAGGCTGTGGTCGTGGAGGAACTCGAGGATGTCGAGGAGCCACTGGAGGGCGAGAGGGGAATGAGAGGAGAGGAAGCGGAGGGCCTCCTCGAGGCGGAGGACGAGGGAGAGGAAGGAGGGGAGGTCGGGAAGGGCGGGGGAGGAGGAGGGTAAGAGGGAGGGCTCGAGGCCATGGAGGGCGTCGAACACGCGGAGGACGGCGGCGGCGGGGCCGACGGCGCGGTCGATGAGGGAGGGGACGGAGGGGAGTTCGGACGGATCCGCTCGGAGCGGGCGGACGGAGGAGAGGAGGGAGGGGAGGCGCTGCCGGATGTCCGAGAGGCGGGAGTCGGCGGAGGAGAGGGAGAGGGACGGCACGGTGGGGTTGAGGTTTCGAGGAGGACGGCGGGGAGGGTCAAATCCAAGGGGAAATGGCAATGAATGTAAATTTAACAAACAAATTAGGTATAATGTAAACAAATATAACGGAAGCCGGTTAGTTTTAACGGACAAATGGATGGGAGTTAACCAGAGGGTCTGCACGGTAATGGTTAGCAAGATTACGGGGTCTAGGGAGGAATATCGATGTTTCAAAGGTCGTAGAGGTAATTTTGAAAGATTTCAGGGTTCGCTGGGTAAATATCCCTATTTTAAATTTAAGAGGGTGATGGAGTCAGGTTTTCAAGAGGTGGTGGAGGAGCACTGGGGGCGTCTTCCTTAGGTAGTTCATATGAACACCTATTTGAAAATGTCATTATGACACTTGCATATCTACATCCACAGTTATTAATGCGAATATGGATCGTGGTTCATGTTTTAAGTTTGAGAAGATGCCATTGATGAGGTCGGGGTTTCGTGAGTTGCCAGAGGTTGGGCTATCCAATTACGAGGGCCATGCTAGTCATATTGAGGTTCCTAAGGTTTTTCCTTCTCGAGTATGTGAAGAGTTTGATGTCTATCTATGAGCAAAGGCATTTGCATTTGGATGTATGTAATATGTTGAGCGATTTGATTGGTTGGAGGTCGGGCTGAGCATCTGGCATGGTCAGGTCGGGCCCACCTCGGCCCAATCCAAGTTCGATTAAGTATGCTAGCCTGCTGGTTGGGCCTTAGCTTGGTTTTCTTTGGAAAAGCCAATGCGAGCCCGACCCACGGACGACCCACTTTGCATCGTTTATGGCCCCTTCCATCTTCCATAAGATTCCCATTTCTAATACCTATCACCTTTTTTGATTAAATAAATCTTTTGTTTTCTTGTCAACTCCCTCCCACTTCTTATATTGCAAACCAGAGATCTGCTCCATTTTTTAGGAGGGCAAACTTACATTGAAACTTGTTAGGTTCCTATGTAAATAATATGCTTAAACCCAACTATCCCGGAAAACAAAACCCGAAATACATCCACCTCAGCCAACAACCTATCCATTTTCTATTTCTGAATTTTTACTTTGGAATAATAATAATATTGACGTTTAATTTAATTAATACCTAAAAAGGAGATGAGAAGGGTACGGACAATGTACATTAAGTGGGATACCTAGACAATGTTGTAAGGCCACCACATTGCAGGGCAAAGTTGGTGCCTAACGAGTTGCGGAGGGAGGGAGGGTGCAACAACAAAGGAGAGAGGTTGTGGTCAGGATGCAATAGCAGCAGAGGGTGCAATGCACAACAACGCCGTCGTCGAGAGGGAGGTTGCTGCTCCTGCAGGAGTGGTGTTGGAGGGTTCGTAAGGCACGAAAGAAGACGGGGGGCAACGATGCTAGGGCACAACAGGGGGGAGGACGTGTGTGGTTGGGTGTTGCTTGATCGAATGGAGATTGGAGGGTTGGAGGGGGACATTGAAATGGGAATTCGGGACCTAAGTAGGCAAAGTCCCCCACCCTAAATCCATCATTCGGGCCAGGGACCACTTCCCTAGCTGGCCGAGCTTAGGTCGGGTCTCTCGCGGGCCTATATCTGGGCCGGCCCACAGGCTTCAAGCTCATGCCCGTCATAGTCTGAACCCAACATCAATTTGGAATTGGGCCAAAATTAAGGCCCAAGATTGCCCGCCTATTGCTCGGGTTCGGGTCAGGCCAGCCCTACCCAATGTTCGGCCCTAGTTGGAGGGCGAGAGGCTTTTGGACCCTCAAGAGGTCAGAGAGGATTATGCAATTGACGGTGATAAAAGATGGGGATCTAAAGGAATTTATATGGAGGCAAGTATTCCACTAAATGGTGGCTTAAGGAGGGTGGTGCGATCTTTCACAAATTTCTTTAGAGAGAAGTAACAACATTCTTAAACTATTTTTTCCGAACAAGGAGGTGGCGGGGTAGAGGACATTTGGGGTAGATTTGGCCAATTCCTTTGAGTGGTTTTCAAGGTTAGATCATGATGAACTTGGAGGTTGGGTAGTAGGTTTAGTACTTGACTATTTGAGCATCAATTTGAGAGGCTAGTGAGGTTGGTCATGCTTCAAGTTATAGGAGTTGAAGTTGGTTTTAGCCTCCTTAAAGCATGAGAGATTGCTTGGTTCAGATGTGCCCTTAATTTTTTATACATGAAACTTTGGCGTATAGTTATTAATGATGTAACTAAGTGGTCTCGGAGTTTATGGATGACAATTGGGGGTTCGAGATGCTGAACGAGTTCTTCTTGCTCGTTACAATCAAACATATGTCGGTGAAATTTATATGCTATACCTAATATATAATATACAATGGTGTTTATCTGATAGATGAGTGTCTCACTGCCCAATCAATGGGCCTTTAGGGGTGGCGAAGGGTAGGCACACCCCTAGTTGGAGCTCGAGGGCAACACCCTCGAGAGAAAAATTAATTTGCAAGACCTACTTGTACTCATGTTCTTTTTAGGAATTCTAAATAAGGCTAATTAACACTAATAATTTTAGGTTTTGTGTATATGAATTCACATGAATCACAAGCATTCGCAACACAACTATCGATGTAATGGTGATAATAGAATTCTAACTATTGTCCTAGATATTCATATTATACAATTAACATGTAAGAAACAATGACAAATAACAAAAAATTCAATTATCAATTCAACAATTCAACTAACAAGCAACAACTACAAGAAATAACTAATTATCGATAACAACTAACACTAACAACTAATTAGAGTTGTAAGAATTTTCTTCATACATGAATAATCTTGTACTTCCTTAACTTGTACAACATCCTCCTTGAGAGGAGTATTTTTTAGATATGATCCGTCTAACAAAATTGAAGCTATGATACCCATTCATTACAAATTCTACATCATAGTAGCATGGAGATCCTCCACTGCCTTTTTTCGTACTTTCCTTTGCTTGAACTTCAAGTTTTTTTAGAAAAGAAAGGGTAAGATCCCAAGATGGGAGCCACCACAAGGTCTATTTGCATTGATGAGAAAAGATTAGTTTACATGGGTCAAGACTGCATATAAAGCTCTACAATGCTCCAAAACATTCTCAGAGTAAAAAGCCATACCGCGAAAGATGCATTCATTTTGCCATACCAAATTGCACACACAAGTGCAAATGGGAGAGAGCTATCTTCGTGCCAGTTGCCGCACAATGCTCGAATGGAGCTCCAAAAGTTCGTTGCGTTCCATGCATCAAGCCAAGATATCCCCGCTCTCCTCCATACCTCGACTGAATGTGTACAAGTAAAGAGAAGATGGTCTTCGTCCTCCACCATGATGTCACATCTGTCACAAGGAATGTCCCCATCCTGTATTATCCTTCCTCGTAGTGGTTTGGAAAGCACCTTCCCATGTCTAGCAAGCCATACCTTGACTCTTTTCGGTATCCTGCTTCGTCATATGATTCTGCTATCAATCCTGGCATCTTCCTGAACGATAGTTTGGTATTCCGCAAAAAATCTATAGGTTTTTTTCCATCGTGAACTTGCCCTTGTTCCATATGAAATGGTCCCCTCCCACCTACAAGATCCTATAGACTCATCAGCTCCGTCACAAAGGCATCCACGTCACATTTTACCAAACTGTTTGTACCGATGCATTTGGATCCCTAGCCAATGCCAAAAGCCTGGGAAATTGTTCCCCAAAGGTCCCACTGCCAGTCCAATCGTCTAGCCATAACCTGACGTCCTTCCCATCACCAAGCACAGGTTGTAATTTAACTGGCATCTCTAGAAGAATCTTACAAATACCTTGTCATAGTGATATACGATAGCTGATGTGGCCACGCATAAGCGATCCAGGGATCCCATATATCCTTCTCATGAGTCGGCATACTAGATCTTCAGACGTCCCCCACAACCTCACCACCTACTTAGCCAACAAAGCCTTATTCATTCCTTCCACTCTCAAAACCTCCAATTTGTCCTTCCTCTTCAGTAGTGTGACTTTATCCCAAGAAACCAAGTGGAAGTTAGCCTTCTTCTTCCCATCCGAGGAGATGAATCTCCTCGTCAACTTTTCCAGCCTCTTCTGGGCACCCACTAGAAGCAATCTCGTAGAGAAGAGAAATGTGGGGATATCCGACATAACATGCTTCAGTAATACCAGCTTTCCTCCTCTCGATAACATCGTCACCTTCCATCATGCCGTTCTCATCTCCATTCTGTCTAGAACCGACTTCTAATCACACACCTTTATCCTACCAGCCACTAGATGTAGGCTTAGATACGCGATTGACAAATTGCCAATTGGGCACCCCAACATCTCGACGACCTATTGTCCCTCCTTTTGCATAAAATCGAAATGCACCACACCAGATTTCTCCCAATTAATCAACATCCTCGAGATGTCACCAGAGATGTCCAATAGCCATGAAGCACGCCTAATCTAATCCATATTCCCCTTCATAAAGCAATATATGGTCTCAGGCAGAGCCCGAGGGCATGGTTTCAGAAGCTTTCGGGTTTTATTGAAAAGAAGGGGTTTAAGAGGTCAAACGCTGATCATTCATTGTTCGTGCAGGGAATACCCAGAGGCACTGTTGCTATCATGGTATATGTTAATGATATACTTGTTATAGGTGATGATGTGCAAGAGATAAAGAAGGCAAAATAATTTATGGGTCATCAGTTTGTTACTAAGAACCTTGACACCCTAATGTATTTCTTAGGGTTAGAGTTTGTTAGGAATGCACAGGGTCTTGTGACCCAAAGGAAGTATGTTACAAACATGCTTGTTGAGACATGCATGATTGAGTGTCGACCATCTACTACTCCTATGGATCCTAGCATGAAATTACAGGATGATGATACTGTTGAGGTTGACAGGAGGAGATATAGAGAGTTGGTGGGAAAGCCTATGTATGCCACTATCACTAGACATGATATCTCTTTTGTAGTAGGTCGGGTGAGATAGTTCTTGGAGCAACCTCGACATGTACACATGGATGCTTATGATATTGAGATATCTAAAATCTTCTCCGGGTGCAGGACTACTATTCAAGAAAGGAGCAAATCTTTTGGTTTCTGCATGTGCCGATGCTGACTACGCTGGATGTCCTAAGGATATGAAGTCCACTTTAGGCTTCGCAGTGTTCGTTGGTACTTCTCTTGTTTCTTGAAAAAGCAAGAAACAAACTGTTGTTGCTAGGTCAAGTGCTGAATCTGAGTATAGGATCATAGCACATGCACATGCATAGATGATGTGGGTTCGAGCAGTGCTAGCATATTTGCATATAGATGTACCTCTACCCATGCAGTTACAATGTGATAATCATGCTGCCCCATTCATTGCAAACAATCCTGCATTCCATGAAAGAATAAAGTATATTGAGGTAGACTGTCATCATACTAGAGACGAGATTCAGAAGGGCTTAATTTCTCCCTCACATATCAGTTCAGGAGATCAAACGACGGATTTTTTTAACTAGGTTTACTCAGAGGACCATTTCGGAAGTGTTCGTCCAAGCTGAGCATGTTCGACATCTATGATCCATCTTGATAGGGAGTATAGAGATATATCTATGTTATCTATACCTTTCCCTTTATTCTTATTTCTTTCGTCTATCTTATGTAATTTACCCATGGGTCTTTCCTCTATATAAGATAGCCTAGGGTTCCCAAGAATAAACATTTCTTCGATTTTCCCAACATATCTACCAAGTATAAAGGCAGTTAGCTCTGCAGACATAATATCATTCTTGACACTGCAAAGTCGGTTTGCAAGGACCTTGGCAATGATAATGTAAACTGCATTAGAGAGGGCTATTGGTAAGTAATTTTCAATTCTTTTTTTTTTGAAATCTAAAACCTTGGGGGAGACACTCTGCGGTGTTCACCCCTAATTTATTAACAAAAAACAAAAAGAAAAAAGTACAGAGCAAAAACCAAAAAAACAAAAGAACTCTACAAGGAACCCAGCTCGCACACCGAGAGGGAACTAAATCAACAGCCAATCACGAACTAGACGGGCACAGTGAGACAAAATATTTTCTTTGTAGAAACGTTGCCCCCTAAAAATAGCTTCATTCCGACCAAGCCAAATTGCCCAAACGCTCGCCAAGGGACGCAAGAGATCACTACGGTCCCTCTCCTTGTTAGACAGTAAAGACTCCCAGAAAGCAGCCGAATCGGAGATTGAAATCCAATCCACAACCGCCGCCTCCCAGAAGCCCACCACCACCGGGCATGTAAAGAAAAGATGCTCCAGAGACTCCAATTCGCTGTCGCACAGAGCACACTCCTCCTGGACCGAGGCGAACACCCTAGCACATCGATCCCTCGTCAAAAGCCTCTTCCTCCGAAACAACCACAGAAAAATACCAACCCTCTCAGGTAGTCTCAAACCCCACACAAAGCTGCAGTCACGCATCAACATCTCCATCCCAAGATGGGTGGAGGAAGAAATCGCCAAATAAGCCTTCCTCGTCGTGAAGGGCCCCCCTCCAGGCCCAGTGATCCCTCCCCCCCGCGGGCCGAGACACACCGCTAATCGAATCCAATAGACGGAAGAAATCGAGAAGCCTCTCATCAGAAAGGTTGCTATGAAGGATGGGGAACCAATCATCCCCGGACCAATAAGAGTGCCTTGTTCAATTCTATTAGGTACGTCCCATTTCGTCAACATAAATAAGAGTGCCTTGTTCAATCGCTCAAACCCCAAATTTTCCCTACTGAACTCTTGCAGCATCTCCATTATATCTGCCGTAATCACCTCCCAGAACTCTCTGTAGAAATACATCTTGAACCCATCCGACCTTGGAGCTCCATTAGCATTAAGCTCGAAAACCGCCTTCTTGACCTCCAATTCCATAAAAGGTACAATCAATGCATCTGCCTCATCCAACATCAACAACTGAAGTCTGAAGAGAGGCTCTAGGGCCGTGGAGGGAGTTACGAATGGTGGCATACTAGTAGTAATTATGCCATCAAGTTATTATTGCCGATCTCCTCCTCCACAAGGGATCTCATCTTTGGTCATCAGCATGTGCTTTTTTATCAGCCACCTTCAAGCACATCCTACGTCAATAGGATTATTATAATCAATGTATATGATGGAATAAATCTGAGAGATGATATTAGACGAGACCTAATGGCTCTCTTATATAGGAGAAAAGCTATGGGTTAATTACAAGAGAGATACTCAAAGAAAACATAACATAAAACAATACTGAACGATACATTTATTTTTAACACTCCCCCTCAAGCTGGAGCATATATATCGATCATGCTCAGCTTGGAACAACACCTCTGAAATGGTCCTCTAGCATGGACCTTCGTGAAGATGTCCGCCATCTGATCTCCTGTTGAACATGAGAGGTTGATATAAGACCTTTCTGGATCATGTCTAATGGCAATCCACCTCGATATACTTTGTCCGCTCATGAAAGGCAGGGTTATTAGCAATAAATAAGGCTGCTTGATTATCACAGAAAAGCTGCATAGGAAGAGAAACCTCAATAGTATGGTCAGTCAATACCGATCTAACCCACATCATCTCTGCACTTTCTTGTGCCATGGCCATGTACTCAGATTCTGCACTTAATCTGGCCACTATTGTCTGCTTCTTTCGTTTCCATGAAAGAAGTGAGCTGCCGACAAAAATAGCAAACCCAGAAGTAGACTTTCTGTCTCTGGGACAACCTGCATAATCTGCGGCAGCGTATGCTGTCACCTCAAGGGATGTATCCCTAATGAATATAAGGCCCGAACCAGGTGATGTCTTCAAATATCTCAAGATCATATGGACGGCATCCATATGCACCTTCCTGGGCTGTTCCATGAACTGACTGACCTTGCTCACTGCAAAAGCAATATCCGGCCTGGTGATGGTGGCATATAAGAGCTTCCCAACAAGCTCTCTATATCTTCTTCTCTCAACTTCCTCAGTGTCCTCATCATACAATCTCATACTTGTATCCATGGGAGTAGTGGCGGGCTTGCACCCTATCAAACCTGTCTCAGAAAGAAGATCCATAACAAACTTCCTTTGAGTCATCACAAGGCCTTGCTGGTTCCTGGCGAACCCCAACCCAAGGAAGTACCGAAGATTGTCAAGGTCCTTGGTCACAAACTGTTGACATAGGAAGGCCTTGGCAGCATGAATGCCTTGCTTATCATCTCCTGTAATGAAATATCATCAATGTAAACTAGAATAGCTACATTACCTCTATGTGTCCTCTGAACAAATAGTGAGTGATCCGCAGTAGACCGCACAAACCCGTGCCACTCTATCAACTCCGATAGCTTTTGATACCAAGCTCTCGGACTCTACTTCAGGCCATAAATTGCCTTATGAAGTCTGCACACCTTCTGGGACTCCCCCTCAGTAGCAAATCCTGGTGGTTGTTGCATATAAACTTCCTCATGTAGATCTCCATATAGAAATGCATTCTTCACATCAAGCAGGTAAAGAGGCCATTCTCGTGAAACAACAACATATAGAAGAATACAAAGTGTAGAGTGTCTTGCTACTGGAGAAAAAGTATCATGATAGTCCACCCCATAGGTTTGGGTGAACCCCCGTGCCACAAGCCTTGCCTTATAGCGGTCCACACTGCCAGCTGCCCTCTGCTTAACCGTAAATACCCATTTGCAACTCACAACAGAGGCACCTGACGGAGCGGAGACCATGCTCCATGTACCACGTGACCGTAGAGCTGCCATCTCCTCTTCCATTGCAAGTCGCCACCTACTGTCCTGAAGTGCCTCCTGATAGGTTCGTCGTATAGTAACAACAGACTTGTGGGTATGTGGCGCATTGGCGACGAGACTTCATTAGGGCAATAGGTATCTTCAGGTCATCGGCCTCTGTATTCTCTGAAATCGATTCTTCCTGTATATCATTTAACGCTCCAATGTCATCAGTAGAAATATTATGTTCATGACATACCTGAGGCGTGGTGGATGATGTGGACGGTGCATGAGCAGAGGGGCGTGTAGGTGGAGGTGGTGGTGGAGGTGGTGGAGGATGAGTATGGGTTGCTTCTGATGGAGTAGGTAGAGGTGGTGGTGCAACTACATCCATTCCAGTATTATTATTTGACAACCTGTCACCTGTAGGAGAGAAATACATGACAGACTCAAAGAAAGTAACATCCACACTCACATAATATTTTTGTCCAACAGGATTAAAACATCTATACCCCTTTTGGGTACGAGAGTAACCAACAAAAACACATTTGGCAGCTCTAGGAGAGAGCTTGTCACGATCTGGAGGGAAATTATGGACAAAGGCAACGGATCCAAAAACTCTGGGAGTGAGAGAGAAAAGTTCCTTCTCAGGAAAAGCTATTAAGAAGGAAACCTTCTTCCAAAGAATAGTTGACGGCATGCGATTTACCAAGTAACAAGCCGTGAGAACAACATCCTCCCAGAAAGAATGTGGAGTACGACTCTGAATCAATAATGTTCTTGTAACATCAAAAAGGTGATGATGTTTTCGTTCAACCACCTCGTTCTGCTGAGAGGTGTAATTGCAGGAAGTTTGATGAACTATCCCAAGAAACTTCAGAAATTCAGATAAGTGTAAAGTGGAAAATTCCAAAGTATTATCAGTGTGTATAAACTTCACATTAGTCAAGAAAAGATTTTTAACTTCAGGAAGAAATGTTTTGATGATAGCACCAGCTTCGGACTTGTGTTTTAACAAGAACACCCAAGAAAGTCTAGAAAAATCGTCCACTGCAACCATATAAAAACGACGTTTCTGATGATCAGGGACACGACTCGGACCCCAAATATCAAAATGGAACAACACAAAGGGTTGATTACCGTGATGATGTGGATGACTCGGAAAAGAGGAGTGATGATGTTTTCCAAGTTGACAAGCTTCACAATCCAAAGCAATACGAGGAGATATTTGTGGAAGCACATGACATATCTTCTGTAGTGGAAGGTGTCCGAATCGAAGATGCCACATGAAGGGAGAAACTGATCCTGAAGGTAGAGTAGCGATGCCAGCACAAGGTGGACGACAAGCTTGTACAAACCTCTCTGCTCACGGCCATGACCAATCACCCTGCCAGTTAGTATGTCCTGAAATACAAACGAAGAGGGATCAAATGTAGCACGTCAATGTAAGTATTTTGTGAGTTGACTAATGGACAAGAGATTCACCTGGAAATCTGGAGCATATAGGACATTCTGAAGATGCATAGAGGGGGCTAGAACAATCTCTCCCTGACCAACAATGGGCAGACGAACTCCATTAGCAATAACCACATGCCTGCTAGGTGAGATAGATCGGAATGTACTAAACTACGTCCGATCTCCGCACATATGATGTGATGCTTCGGAATCCATAATCCAGACAGTTAAATCTGAACTGCTACTACTGTGAACGCAGAATGATATCTGAGGGGCTAGATGATGCTCTGACTGTGGTTGCAACATCAGTTGTACTGGGAGTCGGAGTCGTAGTAGTGGTCATCATGTCTATCAATATGGAGACAATATCATCTAACCGTGGATCCATAGAAGGCGTACTAGAATGATCATTCTGTTCAGCAACACTTGCAGATGCCGGATATCCATGCTTCTGAAAGCATGTGTCCTCAGAGTAACCCGGATAATGAGAACAAGGTCCACGCTGTCGACCGCCTCCACAACCTTGTGGTCCATGCCCCCGAAAGTGAGATGATCCCCCTCTGCCACGAGTAGCAACCATAACAGATGGAGTCTGCTGAACCGTAGTAGTGTTTGTGGTAGTGATCCTGCTTAAGCGCTTGTAGACCTCCTCCATTGGTGGTATTGTCTCACCAGTGAGAAGTTGAGTACGATGGGCATCATACTCTAAGTCAACATTCCGATATGCCTGCTGCTGTTCTGTACTGGTGGTATTAGGCATGAAGCTATGCAATCGCTCAAACATGCCTCTCAGATGAGAAAAGTGTGCGTGGAGCGGTCGACCATTCTGTGTAGTCGTGAAAATGTTGAACTGCAGCTGAAGAATCTTGCTTTCATTCTTGGCTTGACCGTATGTGTCGGCCAATATGTCCCACATGGCCTTTGCAGTAGGTTGGTTAACAATATCATTAGCTATCTTCGTGGTCAACATCCTGGAAAGCCAGATTCATGCATAAGCATCATCTTGTTTCCATGATGCATTAGCCCCAATCTTGTCCGTCGGCTATGAATCGGTCAGAATATGCTCCTTATTATGGCACTGCATTAGGGTTCGAAACTGCATGGACCATAACTCGTAGTTGGTCCTACCCATCTTCACGATAGGCGCCAGACCTTTGAAGGCACCTGAAGATGAGAAAACATCACCCTTGTTTTCTGACATTGTACCAAGTAGCCATGACGCGGAATAGCCGAGGAATATATCACGATAGGAGAAGATCGTCTACAGAACCATAGGAGAGATTAGTTGTATCTGTAGACCTATACAACTATCCCTTGTTCGTGGTGGGAATTCAAGCGCCTCACAGAACACGGTGAATCAGACGGAAGGCGCGAAAGGTGCCTGGGAAGTTGAGGACAACACCAGGAGGATTTCAGGCGTCGCGCACAACCCTTGGTGTTGTCCACAATCGTCCCTGGCGGCGAGGTTTCAATGCCTGGTAGCGCTGTGTGTCGCGTGGAAGCCGCCCGACGGCGGGATATTAGAAGGTGGCAGTGCTTGGAGTCATGCCTGGTGGCGCAAGGAGCGCACGGCCCGCTGGGTGGGGCGGCGAAGGCCGTTGGGTGGGGTTGCGAAGGCTGCTGGGTGTTGCGGCGTGGTGCGCACGAGGCGCGGGGGGCAGGGGGGTGGCGGTGGGAGGGTTAGGGTTAGGGTTTTACGTGGGATATGGGTACCCTGGTTTAGGACCGTTGTTCCGATACCACGATGGAATAAAACTGAGATATAATATTAGACGAGACCCAATAGCTCTCTTACATAGGAGAAAAGCTATGAGTTAATTACAAGAGAGATACTCAAAGAAAACATAAAATATAAAACAATATTGAACGATACATTTATCTCAACAATATAGTACTAAAGTTAAAACATGCAATTGCAACTACCTTTTTGGAAGTGTTACTGATGTTTTGTCAATTTAAATGTAAGATTTAACAAAATTGAATAAAGTATTATCATCCCATTAATAAATCATATCGGAACTTTTTCTGAGCCCAAAAGTTGCTGGCTTATGTGGCACCTGATACGAGATGTGGAGGTGACGGGGTCAGTCCATGCGTATGAGAACGATTGTTCATTTCAATTTGTGTAGGATATATCCTGTCATGGTTCCAGTTGAAATAACTCCTGTAAATATTTTTCTTATATATTTTAATCTTTAACTCTGGAAAAATATTTTCACAAGTCTGCATAGAGTATCATTGCGACTGGGTAGCAAGTTTTCATCATCTAGTGTTGCATGCCTTTTGTTGAAAGAGAGGAGGGGTTGCGTTGGCTTAATTGATTGCTGGTCTAACACCTCAACTCTTTATCTCTCTCAACACCTTATGCAAATTCCATAAATCCAGCTGTGGATATATGATCATATTTTTTGATTAGGATGTTGACTAGGCTTCCCGTTATCTTTCTTTTAAATTGAAGCCTCCAAATTTTATACTTAAAAGCATATTGCCTTTGTGGAATCTGGTATGGCCTTCATGGGTTGGGTTTCCTTCTTAGGACATGTATATTACATGGGTACACCTTATTCTGCATGGGTACCCATGTTTGAGATGCTCCAGCAAAATTCAAACAATATACCAAGGAATTTCTTAACCGACGCTGATAATATTAATGAAATTTGGCTGAATGGAATTCATTAAAGATGGAAGGACCGGTATTTGAATTCTGTACCATAAAAGTGACAAATTTCTTGCAACTCGGTACTCTGACCAAAATTCTTTGGCCTTTCGTTATTATTGCAGAGTTCTCTGAGGCGCTGAGGGAAATGGGTGCCTGCTTGCTTGAGAAAACTGCACTGAATGATGATGAAGAAAGTGGTCGGTTTTTTTTCTTTCTTTCTTCGTGTGATGTAGGGGTGCCTTTAATTGCAAACTATTTGAAGCATGTTTGTTCTGATAGATCTTTTTATGCGATTTAAAATCATAATTCTTATCTAGTACTTTGACTAGAAAAAATGGTGATATATTTCGTAATATTTCTCGTACAGGGAGGGTATTGTTGATGTTAGGGAAAGCACAGTTTGAACTTCAAAAGCTTGTCGATACTTATGTAAGCTATGCTTATATGTTGCTTCTTGGGGATTCAGCACAGCCAAAATTTTGGACCTTGTCTCTGTAGAACAATCTAACAAGTGTTTCTACGGTTACTTTTCCTAGCGTTCCCATATCTTCAAAACAATTACAACTCCATCAGAATCTCTTCTCAATGAACTGCGAACTGTAGAGGTCTGCTCTTTGTTATGTCAAGATCCAGCCATTATTTTTTTCTATATTTTATTTGATAATTCTACCACTTTTTAATGTTTAACCTTTAACCTTTATTATCTGTTGTTTACCCATGAAAGCTTGCAGGATCTATCTATTATTTATAAGTACAAGTTTAGCTTATATCTTGTCTCACAAAGGCAACTCGTTGTATGAAGCTCCGACTATTTGGGGGTTCAGGGAATGGTTGAACCACTTTGGATGTAGAATTATTACATCCTTTTTGGCTGTAAAAAACCCACCAACTGTTTGTGTCTTGCTTGTAGCTTTTTAAATTTTATTCATTCACGTTATTGAGCTATTGTTGGCTAACTATGTTTCTATTTCTTCACTTTCTAATTTGAAGTCCTACGTTTAGGAGTCCCGTCGAAGTCTTTTATGTACTTTTCCATCTATATGGATTTAGGGTTTCATGCTATATAAGAAACCCTACTTCTTGAATAAAATTCATTTCATTCGTTCTTTAATTTTCTCTACTTGATATCAGAGCAATGGTCTAAAATAGTAGTTCTTGTCCTAAATCCTATCCCCACTGCTAGCATCTTCTTCACGTCGGCCACCGTTGCCTAAAGTGAGAAGACTCGCCTCCACAATGACTCATCCACTCCTCGCCATATGTGCGACACCATCGTCCTAGAGTAGCATCACATCTTCCCCTCGTCGGCATCCCCATTATCATCGCTACTCCTTGATGTACGTGAGGTCTAGCAGCATCCTCACTGCCTGTCCTGCAGCTTCCCCACAACCACTACCTCCCTTCTCCAGTGACAACCCATGTAAATAGCAACCCTTCTTGTCGCTATACTCATCGGTTCCACTGCCGCTAGTCCTTACACTTGATTAGATTGCTTCAGAATCTTTTTGATGTTTAATCCGTAATGCAATGTCCACGACTCCAACCACTACCTCATTTATGGTGGTTCATTTGACTTCTATAAAATTGAAGGATGCATGCAACTATGTACTTTAACCTCGGGTCTTCAAGGTGCTCATTAACGGTCAAAAGAAGATATAAATTATGAGGAGCTGCTCAAAGATACATACAAGCTATATATTATTTCCTAGATGAAAGACAACTACAAGTTATGGCATAGATGACCAACAATGTCTAGCCTTGCATCGCGATCGATTTCATGTACAAAGGAGACAACCAAACCAGACATATGTGGGATGAACTTGCTCAGAACTGTTCTCAATAGATGACTACAATCCCACTTTGCAAATATCTACATGCAGATTTGGTCTATTTCTTAGGGAGGTTCCTATCTAGTGAAGTAGTACCAGCATGTGAGTAGCCTATATGAGAAATTCATTATCTTTTAACTCGTCTAATATGCCAAGCAAGTGACAAAGTAATCATAATAGCAAATTTATAGGTTTGTTGCATGACTACATCCTTGCTAATTAGACAATGAAGGATCATTTCCTCACATATGGATTGTATTTCTCTTAGACAATCAAGACTTACTCCAGATGTAGAGAGCACTGCTTTTCTCGTGACACCCAGACATGGTGGTCGCTATAGTTCTCAAGGAGATCAGGGCCATGACTCTAACCATGGTTGTGCTGCAACTATCGTCCTAATCAATGCCACAATTACAATCACCCTTCTGATAGGTATTGGACAAAGTTTAACATACCCTCCCCAATATTTCTATTTACCATGTAGAGATATTAATATGTCCATGTATTATTTTTATGGTTTATATTTATTTCTTCCATCTTATATAATTTACCCATGAGCATTCCCTATATATAAGAGAACCCTAGGGTTCTTCGGAATACATCGATTTGATCTTTTTCCAAGGCGATGTGGGACATTCTTGCATCCACCTATTCTTAAGTAAGGAATGAAATGAAAATCTTGCAACTACAACATGACATCTTCACAGTCAAACATAATGGACACCCTCTTCATTCTCTACATGTCTCTTCGCGGCATGTTCGATAAACTCCACAGTTTTATGCCTCTTGGTGCTACCCCTGAGAAACATAAGGATTACATGAATGCCACCATGGTTGGTGTATTTCTAACATTACTTGATCCAAAGTACGATAATGCTTGATCATAGATACTTGCAGATGCTACTATCCCCCCCATGGGGGAGGCTTACCGCAGACTCATCAGAATCATTATCCCTCCGTCTATCTCTAACCATACCTCTTCTGCGATGGCCGCCTCCTGTGGTAAGGGAGGCTCTTCTTAGTTTCGTGGTAGTGGATCTCGTAGTAGAGGAGGTCATATTCGTCAACCATGCACATATTGCCACCGTACAAGACACTCATAGGATCCATGCTACTCCAAGCATAGTTTTTCCGCATCTGCCCGTGTAGTTAAGCAGGCCTGAGCCTCCTGCTGCTTCTACATATGGTCGGAGGTTTGATGACTTTATATCTTGATTGCGGGAGATTATGTCCCTTGCTGGTTCTCATCTTCTCCGTCTGCTTCGACGGTCATTCAGATGTTGCAGCCTTTGCTTCTGCCAATACCTCATATAACTTATATGCTCTTTCCAGTTGTCATAAAACCGATATTACAGAATGAATTATGGATTCTGGGGTATCCCATCACATGTACAGAAACATGAGTCAGTTTGAGGTATAGAGACAGATCCCCCCTGGCAGATCAGTTATCTTCATTCTCCCATTGCAGGATGAGGAGATCAGTTTGATGCCTTCAATGCGTCTACCGAATGTGTTGCATGCCCCTTATTTTCCCATGAATTTATTGTCTATTAGTCATGTTGGGAGAAAAACACAATCTGTTTATTCCAGGAACCCTAGGCTCTCTTATATAGAGGAGAGACCTATGGGTAAATTACATAAGATAGACACGAGAAAAATAAAATAACATAAGCGGTACATTAGAACATCGAAATATCTCTAAACTCCCCTTCAAGATGGAGCATAGATATTAATCATGCTCAGCTTGGATGGACACTTCTGAAATGGTGCCCTTAGCAATGCCTTAGTAAAGATATCTGCTGTTTGTTCTCGTGAGCTGACATGAGAGGTAGAAATCAAACCCTTCTGAATCATATCTCTAGTATAATGGCAATTTACCTCAATATGCTTGGTTCTTTCATGGAATGCGAGATTGTTTGCAATGAATAAAGCAGCATGATTATCACATTGTAGCTAGGAGAGGTACGTCTATGTGCAGATCTGCTAACACTGCTCGCACCCACATCATTTCTGTGCTTGCTTGAGCCATAGCCCTGTATTCTGATTCAACATTTGACCTAACACCACTGTTTGCTTGTTGCTTCTCCAAGACACGACACCACAAACATAGCAAAGCCTGAAGTAGACTTTCTGTCCTTGGGGCATCCTGCATAGTCTGCATCCGCACATGCAGACACGGAAAGAGACACGTCCTTCCTAAATAATAATCCTGCCTCTGGAGAAGATTTTAAATATCAAAAATCATGTATATAGCATCCATATGAACCTGTCGGAGCTGCTCCATGAACTGACTCACCCGACTCACTACAAAGGAGATATCGGGTCTAGTAATAGTGATGTAGAGGAGCTTTCCAACCATCTCTCTATATCTTCTTTTGTCAACATCCTCCGTATCATCATCATATAACTTCATACTAGGATCCATTGGTGTAGTAGATGGTCGACACCCAATCATACCTGTCTCAGCAAGCATATCTGTAACATATTTTCTTTGGGTCATCACAAGACCCTGCGCATTCCTGACAAATTCAACCCTAAGAAGTACCTTAGAGTACCAAGATCCTTGGTAACAAAGTGACGACCCAGAAATTCTTTTGCCATCTTGACCCCTTGCACATCATCTCCTGTAACAAGTATGTCATCCACATATACCATAATGACTACGGTACCTCTATGTGTTTTCTACACAGAGTGAATGGTCTCTGCATTTGACCTCTTAAAACCTTGCCTTTCAATCAATCATATCTGAGAGCTTCTGAAACCATGCCCTTGGACTTTGCTTAAGCCATATATTGCCTTATGCAATCGACACTCCTGTTAGCACTCCCTCAGCAGCAAACCCAGGTGGCTGCTGCTTGTAAACCTCCTCCTGTAGATCACTATATAAAAAGGCATTTTTAACGTCTAGCTGAAATAGAGGCCAATCGCGTACCGCATCAACTGTAAGAAGTACACAGAGAGTAGACTGTCGAGCCACTGAAGAAAAAGTATCCAAGTAATCAACTCCGTAAGTCTGAGTAAATCCTCGTGCTACTAATCGTGCCTTCTAGTGATCTAAGCTGCCATCTGCGTGATATTTGACAGTAAACACCCACTTGCAACTGACAATGGATGCTCCATGAGGTGGTGATACCAAACTCCAGGTACCACGTGAACGTAGTGCAGCCATTTCTTCTTCCATAGCTAAACGCCAGCGGCCATCCTTCAATGCCTCTTGATAATTTCGTGGAATGTCCATGACAGATAGAGCCACCGTAAATTTCTGAAAGTCCCCGATTAGGCGATGAAAGGACACATGAGAAGCAAGAGGGCAGGAAGCCCAAGACCGCTTCTGCTTCTGAACAACAATAGGTAGATCCAGATCATTGGACACCCCCTGCATTTGTGAGCTATCCCCCTGCAATGAGCACTGCACAGATAATTCTTCGAACCCATCGTTAGAAACATCGTTATCAAAACAAACCTGGGGCGTAGTGATCGATGGGCGTGGAGCATGAGAAGAAACAGTCCGACGGGTGTAGAATTTAGGTAATGGTGGTACAATAGGAGGTGGTGGAGGAGGTAGTGGTGGAGGAGGTGGTGGTAACTGACTCACAGGAGGTGGAGGCATGTAGACCCCTCTTTAGACTCTGATGAGGCCAACCTGTCATCTGTAGGTGAGAAATACATGACATACTTAAAAAATGTGACATCGGTACTGATATAGTATTTCCTGCGCAACGGATCATAACACCTATATCCTTTCTGGGTCCTCGAGTACCCAACAAACACACATTTGACAGCTCTAGGAGAAAGCTTGTCAAGACCTGGAGACAATTAATGGACAAAAGCCACAGAACCAAACACACAAGGAGTGAGTGAGAACAATTCTTTCTCAGGGAAAGCAATAGAGTAAGGAATTTTCTCACCCAAGACAAGCGACGGCATGCGGTTGACCAAGTAGCATGCTGTGAGAACGACATCGCCCCAGAACGAATGTGGGGCACGACTCTGAATGAGAAAAGTTCGAGTGACATCAAGTAAATGACAATGTTTCCTTTCTGCAACACCATTCTGTTGAGAAGTGTAAGCACAAGATGTTTGATGGATAATATCACGGGATGAAAGAAAGTGGGACAAAGCACGAGTACAGAATTCCAAAGCATTATCAGTTCGCACAATTTTCACAGATGTAGAGAATACATTCTGCACTTCATTGATAAAGTTTTTGATTACATCCCCAGCTTCAAATTTATTTTTCAGAAGAAATACCCAAGACAAGCGAGAAAAATCATCCACATCAATTAGATAAAAACGGTGTCCCTGGTGATCAGGAACACGACTCGGACCCCAAATGTCAATATGAAATAAATCAAAAGGGGAGCTACTACTCTGACTCTGACGACTAGGAAATGCAGAACGATGATGCTTTCCCAACTGACATGCCTCACACTGGAAAGAAGATCCTGGTTAAATTTGAGGCAACATATGACAGAATTTCTGAAGAGGGAGGTGACCAAACTGTAGATGCCAGGTATAAGGAGAAATGGGTCCTGTTGCAAAAGATGAAGCACCAGCATAGGGAGTCCGAACAAGACGATAAAGACCACCCTGCTCACGACCACACCCAATCACTTTGCCCGTAAGAATGTCCTGAAAAACAAGAGACGATAGGTCAAAAATAGCTCTACAGTGCAAGTCTTTTGTAATATGACCAATCGATAACAAATTCATAGAGAAATCAGGGGCATATAACACGTTCTGTAGACGCATGGAAGGTGTTAAACATATCTCCCCTTGACCAGTGATTGGGGAATGTGTCCCATATGCAATAATAACAGTTCTTCCTGGTGGAACCTGTTTATAAGATATGAGCTGATCTCTGTCTCCACATAAATGGTGTGTAGCCCCAGAATCCATAATCCAGTCAGTAATCTCAGAGCTGTGATAGGATGTAAGAGCAAACATACTACCTGAGGTACTGGCCGTGGCAGACGTACTGACAGACGCAGAGGCAGCAACATCTGATTGACCATCAGAAGTGGAAGAAGAAATAGAGGGCATGATATCCCGCAGTCTACCAAAGTCATCAAATCTTTGATTAGAAGAAGCAGCTACATGGGTTCAACCTGCTCTGCAACACGTGCTGAAGCCGGAAAACCATGCTTGGAATAGTATGTGTCCTCCGTATGGCCTGGTCGATGACAGTACTCACATGGATGACGAAGGCGACCTCCTCTACCACAAGGTCCACATCCTCGGGAAAACGAAGATCCTCCTCGACGTCGAGAGGCTGCCATAGCCGAAGAAGACTAGCTCGCGGCGACAGATGGAACAATAATCCTGCTAAGTTGGCATCCACAAGAATCTGGGAGCGAGCAGCATCATATTCCGGATCAAGGGATGTTAGGAATACACTGACCATGGTAGCATTCCTGTATGTCTTCTGCTGCTCTGGAGTCGTTGTTAGAGGCAAAAAACTATGGAGCTTCTCAAACATCCCACGTAACGAGGTATACAATGAATGAAGAGGGCATCCGTTCTGCTTCATTGTGAATATGTCATGCTGAAGTTGGAGGATTTTTGTCTCGTTCCTCGCTTGAGAATATGTTGCTGTAAGGATATCCCACATCGCCTTAGAGATCGCCAATGATGTAGTACATCATTGGCGATCTCAATCGTCAATGTACCAGAGAGACAAACTTTGGCATAAGCATTGTCAGCCTCTCATGAGGCGTTTACTCTAGTCTTCACCAATGGCTCATCCTCAGTAAGAATATGCTTCTTACCACTCGACTTCATCAGACTCATGAACTGCATAGCCCAGAGCTCATAGTTTGTTCTGTCCATTTTGACAATAGGTGCTGGACCTCTGAATACGCCGGTAGATGGAACATCAACCTTACTTTCTGACATGTCGTCGATGGAGAAAGACTAGGAACGAAAGACTTGCGAAGATATTTGTCTACACAGACATGTGGGGATTTGGTTGCACGTGCAGACTCAAACTGCAACCAACCCCATTAATGAGATGAAGGCTGCGCGAGAGGAAATGCTGGATCACGCGCGGATGGACAGGGTTAAACCGTACATGCCTCGTACAGGCGGTGCGGGGCGATGCGAGGCTGGGTGCCCGCAGCTGGAGGCGCACAGGCCGCACACATGCAGGACAGGTGGCCTGCGGCGGAGGGGCTAGGCTGGGAGCGCGCACAGACCGCGTTGCGCAGAGGAGCGAAAGATTGGGGGCCTACGAGGCGTGATGTTGCGATGCGCAAGGGCGAGGCTAGTAGCGCTGCGAGGTCGCACGCCTGCGAGGGAGAGGCGGCGCGCGCAGAGGGAGAAATATGCGGCGTGTGGGCTTGAAGGTGGGGCCAGGGTTAGGGTATGAGAGCTTCAGTGACCGGTCTAGGACCGCCGCTCTGATACCATATTGGGAGAAAAAGACAATATGTTTATTCCAGGAACCCTAGGCTCTCTTACATAGATGAGGGACCTATGAGTAAATTACATAAGATAGACATAAGAGAAATAAAATAACATAAATGATACATTAGAACATAGAAATATCTCTACAAGTCATATTACAGAGGATTTACATTGGTATGCTATTTTTGAGCCATCTTCCTTTGTATTTCAGAACATTCTTATTGGCCGGGTAATTGGCTATGGCCGTGAGCAAAGCAACCTCTATCGACTAGTCCATACTCCATATGTCAGTCTATCGTCACATCCTACTGGATCAGTCTCTCCATTTATGGGGCACCTACGTTTTGATCACCTCCCTCTTCAGAAGATGTGTCTCGCTCTTCCTCAGATCTCACATCACTTATCATTTCAGTACGAAACTTGTCAGTTAGGAAAGCATCACCGGTCTGCTTTCTTTAGTTGTCATGGTCGGAGTAGTAACTCTTTTTTAGAATTGGTTCATATAGACATTTCGGGTCCGAGTCATGTACCCGATTACCAGTGACATATTTTATCTAGTGGATGATTTCTCTCGTTTATCCTGGATTGTCTTATTAAAGAATAAATCCGAGGTTGGAAATGTGATATAATCGTTTATCAATTAAGTAATGAATATTTTTTCCTCTATAGTCAAATTTATGTGCACTGACAATGCATTGGAATTTTATACTCTTGCAATCCCAGAGTTCTTCTCATCTCACGGTATTGTTCATCAAACGTCATATACCTACATGTCTCAACAAAATAGTGTTGCAGAACGTAAGCATGGCCACTTACTTGATGTTACTTGAACACTTCTCATTCAGAGTTGTACTCTACATTCGTTATGTGGTGATGCGGTTCTTACTACTTGTTATCTTGTGAATCACATGACATCGTCTGTATTGGGTGAGAAAATTCCTTTTTCACTTACCTTTCTTGAGAAGGATTTGTTCCCACTTACTCCTTATGTTTTTGGTTCTGTTTCCTTTATACATCAGTTATCTCTTGGTCTTGACAAGCTCACTCCTAGAGCTGTCAAGTGTGTTTCTGTTGGGCACTCCAGGACACAGAATTGATTTAGATGCTATTATCCATTGTGCAAGAAATACTATGTTAATGCTAATGTCTCATTTTTTGAGTCAGTGATGTATTTTTCCCTATCTCAGACAGATGACTTCACCTAATTCCGATGATGATGTCTACATGCCACCTTCTCTTACGAGTTCATCACCACCTCCAGATACATTTGTTGCTCTACCACCACCACCTCCTCTTATACCACCACCCACTACCCTTGTTCCACCTTTGCCTCGCTACTATACTCGTCGGCCGACTCCTGCTCATAATCCTAACCGGTCATCCAACATGCTCCAGGTTTGTTCTGAATACATTGTTTGTACTGATGGGTCTAGCGATGTGTCTTAGTAGCAACCTTTGCTGGATGATGGCATGCATATTGAGGAGATTCCTAACGACTTGGATGTCCCTATTGCACTTCAGAACCAGAAGCATGTGTATGCATCATATCCTCTCGCTTCCCATGTTTTGTTTAATCACTTAGCAGGGGATTTCAGGAGGTTTGCAGTAGATCTATCTGTCGTGGAGACGAGAGATAGTCGGTGGCGTCTTGCCATGGAAGAGGAGATGGTCGCGCTATAGTGCGTGGCACATGGAGCTTGGTCCTTGCAACTGCAGGAGCATCTATTGCCCGCTGCAAGTGGGTGTCCACTGTTAAACACCACACAGATGGTAGTCTTGATCGTTACAAAGCCAAATTAGTTGCACGTGGGTTCACTCAGACTTATGGGGTGGACTATCTGGATACATTCTCGCCAGTTCCTCGTCTTACTCCCGTCGCTCTCCATGCCTCTAGATCTTCATATCTTAGGGTCGAGCTGTTTAGTCACGATCTTTCCCTTGACAAGAGCTTGCCTTGAAGAAAGTAGTTTTTTGCTCGTAGTTTAGAGTGGCGCTGCCTTATCTCTTTCAGGTTGTGGTAATCAAGGGGCCTTGGGAAGCTATTGTTATATAGGTAGGGATGAAAACGGATCGGATACGGACCGGATATGCATATTTCCATATCCATATTTGCTTCATCTCTATCGAATAAGAATAAGGATACATATAAGATTCGGATATGCATTATGGAAATCATATCTTTAAAAATACGGATACGAATCCAAATCAGATATTTATCGAATCCGAATTGGGATCGAATAAAGAACGAACCCGAATACGGATCGAATAAAGAGCTAATCCAAATATGAATTGAATAAAGAGCCCGAAGTTCTCAGAGGGGAGCGAGCGGGACGACATGACGAGGGAGCAGCGCTCGTGGCGTCCGAAGGCTCAAGGGGTTCAACGCCGTCAAGGAGTCCAAGGTGGCGTACAAAGGGACTCTCGCGGTGACGCTCACGGTCAAGCTCTCGGGGAAGTCGCAGCTTGTGGAGCTCAAGAAGGAGGGGGTGGTGCATGGGTGCTGGTCACACGTGCAAAAGCAGGGAAGCGGTGCTTTCGCTGTCAGGGGCGAGGTCATATCGCCTCTGCGTGTCGAGATCCTCCTCGCTGCTTTCTTTGCGGCAAGGTAGGTCATCGCATGATTTCATGCAGGGTTTCTCGCGCTGGTGTCGGTTACAAGAAGACTCCTGGGCTCCTAGTTGCGGTCCTCGCGTTCGTGGTTCGCCTGCCTTCATGGATTCTCGTTCGTTTGCTCAAGTGGTGCGTGATGGCGGTGGCGGTACTTCCTCCAAAGGGCCGGTCGGGGGATGCGCTCCCAATCCACCACCAAGTTCTTCTGACGTGGGTGGTGGTTCGTAAGTCTTCCCGGAGGCGGTGGTTCATCATCAAGGCGGCGGGGTGGTGGTCGAGGATCACATGCATGCCAGGAGTGGTCCTGCGGTTGGCCAGAAGGGTGGATGCTCCTTTCAGATGCCGACGGCTGCGAGGTTCAAGGTTGATGATAGCTCGCCGAGTGCTTCATTTCGGGTGGACTCGCAGGACATTCGCTCGAGGAATTTGGCGGTTGTTGGTGTTCTGCAACGACCTAGAATGGATCGAGAGGAGATTCGCACAGGTATCTTAAAAATCTTGGGTGACGACTTTTACGGGGATTTCTTCTTTCTAGACGACTATCGATGCTGTGTTCGCGGGCTATCCCCGGAGCAACGAGAGAACCTTCTTTGTCTGGCCGATGATTCGCTCGTGAAGTGGCGACGTTTGCGTGTTGCGGATGGCGCGACCATAGGATCCGAAGTTTGCGTGGTCGAAGTTCGAGGAGTTCCATTCCTATCGCGCACGGTGCATTGCCTATCCAAAATTATTGGCAGCTGGGGTCAGGTGTTGGCTATTCTTGACGACGGTCTCGCTCCGGGCTCCGATTGGATGTGTACGCGACTACTCGTTGAGTGCTCTTCGACGTTAGGCAGCTCTCTGGCTGGCAAGGTCTTGTTCGAAAAGCTCTGTCTGGGGCGTTGGACTTTCAAGCTCGAATTCTCCTTCCCGGCGCCGGCGGAGCCGCCTGCCCGATCGCCCTCGCCGATCCTCCTTGGTGGCGGTTCGTTCTCCGGCGCGGGCCTTGACGGTTCGCCTTCTACACGCCACGTGTCCATCTGCAGGGATTTTTTCGAAGCGGCGCGTCTGCATGGCGCCTGTTCGGGGACGTCGCCTGGATTTCCTCGGGACGCGCGTGCGGGTCGGGGCGCTCCTCCTCACGTGACTTGGGCTCCTCTCGAGGACGATTCGCATTCCTCTGCTACTTCCATTGTGTCGGCCAACCAGGTCCACGTGGACGTCTCGGGGCTTGGCTTGGCGCTTCCTGTTTCTTTGTCCGGCCGCGATCAACAAGAAGTGTGGGCCCTGGCGCGGGCGGGGCCTGACCCGGTTTCTCTATCCGGGTCCGTTATATGGACCTCCGATTACCAGTGCTCACAACCCATTTCCTCGGTGCCCTTATCCACGGTGCTTCATCTCGAAGATTCTATCTCTCCGCCTTTATTGCTGACGGCTGGCTCGGTTACCTCTGAGAGAACCACTATGATCCACTCTCCGTCGGAGGATGCTGGTATGATTCTTCCCCTCGACGTCCATGGCTCTTATTCTACTCCGGCTACTTGTACAGATGGCGGATCTCTGGACTCTTCATCAGGCGATATGCTTGCTTATTCAAATCTCACTGGTTCTGCTTGGAATGCTGTGATTGATTCCCCGTACAGGTTTGGAAATATCTACACTCGTCGTCAACCCCTCTCCCTCGGGGTATCTTCTATTTCTTCCAGTCAGCTGCTGCGCGAGGCGGTGGCGGAGGCAGCAGGACTTCGCCAAATTGGAAGACGCTCTTCTCGGGATTAAAAGTGGATTTGGTCTGGTTTTTGTTCGAGCTTTTGGGGCCTGATTTGGTGTTTAATGAAATTGCTATCTTGGAATGTTCGTGGTCTTGGTGACCCTGATCGTCGGCGTGCTTTGGGCTCTCGTTTGGTGGAATGAGAATGTGACATCGCCCTCCTTCAAGAAACGAAACTATCGGGGGCGGATGAAACTGTTTGGAAGTCCTTTGGGGCAGGGGGCTTGGACGAATTTCGTTCGCTGGACGCGACTGGCGCTTCGGGCGATATTATTTTGGCTTGGCGGTCGTCGAGATTCTCCTTTTCTTCTACTCGTGTCGGGCGACATTCTATTTCTGTGGTACTCGTAAGGTCGGATTCCAATGCTTCACTGGCTTTTACTTGCGTATACGCACCTATATGCCATATCGCTCGACGAGAACTTTGGGAGGATCTGCGCTCCGATGCGGTGGCTTTTGGGGATACTCCTTGGATTGTGGGAGGCGATTTCAATGTTACTTTGCATTCGCATGACCGTCCTCGTGGTCGTGGGGGTCATGATCCGGGCTCAAGCGAGTTTTTGGAGCTCATTCAGGAGTTGTCTCTCGAGGGGCTGGTGGCAAATGATATTAACTACACTTGGAGGAATAACTCCTCTCGGTCCCGGCTCGACAGGTTTTTGGCAAATGGTCGGATGATGGAGCTCTTCCCTCTTTGCTCGGTTTGCTCTCGGCCGCGTTCTTTTTCTGATCATAGTCCCATTGTCTGGGATTCTGGTGAATCCTCTCGCCCTCGTGGCCACTTTCGCTATGAGCGGAGTTGGTTGCTGGAACCAAACTTCAGGGACATTGTGCGAAATCATTGGTCTCAGTCTATCTATGCCGGCAGTGCTGCTCATCAGTTCGATCAAAAACTTTCTTCCCTTTGCTGATTACTGGCGTCTTTTAAAATTAATACTCGTCAGGCTCGCTTAATCGCCCGTAACGAGGCTGATGACATCATTCTTCGCCTGGATCGTTCAGAGAACGAGCGAGAGTTATTGCCCGCGGAATTGGCCATTCGTGCTTCGGCGTTGCAGGTGGTCTCCATGGAGGACAGGAAAAGGGCTATTGAGTGGCGTCAGCGCTCGCGCTTGAGATGGATCAAACATGGGGATGCGAACACCGCTTTCTTTCATCGGGTCGCCAGTGCTCGAAAACGTGCTAATACCGTCTCTTCCCTCTCGGTCGATGGTTCTCTAGTTCAGGGGGAGAAGGAGTTAGGCGTGGCTTTGGGATCTTATTTCAAGATTTTTTTTGACCGTCAACCTTCTCGTTCGTGGCGGTGGACGGGCCGTGGGGCCTCCGTCCTTGCGCCTTCGGAAGCGGCGTCGATTTCTCGGCCTCTATCGCTGGAGGAGCTCAAGGGGGCGGCTTGGGACCTCAACGTCGATGCTGCCCCTGGGCCTGACGGCTTCCCTATATCCTTCTATAGGGATTTTTGGGATGTGCTCGCAAATGACGTATTCGACGTTGCCCTCGAATTTTGTGAGGGGAACATGGGCTTCAACAAAATCAACAGGGCTAATATTGTTCTTATCCCCAAGACCCCTTCGGCCAACCGTATTGAGGATTTCCGACCTATTTCTATTTCTAATGGCATCTACTTAATCATTGCTAAGGCTCTTGCTAGACGGCTTGCGCCACTCCTCGACTCGCTCATCTCGCCTTCTCAAGCTGCCTTCGTACAAGGGAGGCAAATCTCTGAATGCTATGCGGTGGCCTCCGAGATCGTTGATGTTTGGCACCGTAATGCTACGAAGGGGCTGCTGTGGAAAATTGACTTTGCAAAGGCATATGATTCTCTGGATTGGCGCTTCTTATGGTCGGTATTAAAGCGGCGGGGCTTCCCGCCGATCTGGATCTCTTGGGTTCGGCAGTGTGTTACCTCCGTCTCTTTCTCCGTTTCTTTAAATGGGCGGCCGGTTGGTGGGATGTTCCAGCCTCGCAGGGGGGTTCGCCAAGGGTGCCCCTTGCTCCCCTCCTCTTTGTTTTGGCAGTGGATGTCTTGCCGCGTATGATTGATGGGGTTGCCGAGGCCGGTCTTACCCGCGGATGTTCTTTGGGTGCGTATCATATTCCTCTTATACAGTTCGCTGACGACACATTATGTTTTATCGAGGGCGGTCAGGCTAATGCCTCGGGGATGGCTACTACGCTCCAACTTTTCTGTGAGATGTCGGGGCTCCACATCAATGGGAACAAATCGAAAGTCGTTCCGTTTGCTATGTCGCAGGTGGAGGCCGTGGAGTGTGCTCGTGCTTTGGGCTCTTCCCCGTGCGGCCTCCCCCTGGAGTACCTTGGTCTGCCTCTCTCGGTTGGCCGTGCTCGGCTGCGTGATTGCCGGAAGGTGGTGGAGAAGATGGAGGCTCGTCTGGCTGGCTGGCGCGCGGCGCTTCTCTCCAGGGGGGTCGGTTAGTTCTTCTTAAATCCGTGCTCTCCTCAATCCCAATTTATTTCCTGTCCGTGCGTGGCTTGCCAAAGAGGGTTCGGGAGCGATTGGAAAAATGTATGCGGGGTTTTCTTTGGGGTAAGAAGGGCGATGGGAGAAGGGGGGTCCATTTGGTGGGTTGGGAGGTTGTCTCGCGTCCGAAGCGCGATGGGGGCTTGGGAGTGAGACGCCTGGAGGTGGTGCGCGAGGCTATGCTTCTCAAGTGGGCGGCGAAGGTGTGGGGCAGGAACGATAATTTCATGCTGAAGTGCCTTAGGGAGGCGGCGGGGATTGATTTATTATCTGCTTCTCGGGGGCGTCCCGAGGGACACATTTCCTCTTTTTGGCGTGATGTTTTGTCCGCTTTTAATCGCAACAGATCATTATTCAAGCCTATTCTGGGTGATGGGAAATCATCCCGCTTTTGGTCAGATGATTGGTCCGGGAGGGGAGCTTTGCAATATTTGTTTCCTCACCTCTTTGCGTTGGTGGCCGATAATTTCGCCACCGTGGCTTCCTGCTGGGCCGATGGCTGCTGGTGCCCTCTATTCGTTGCTAATTTATCGGATCAGCGTCTGCTCGATTTCACGTCCTTGATGGCTCTTCTTTCTGATGCTCCCACGCCCACTGGGGGACGTGATCACTTCGCTTGGAAGGAGGATACTTTCTCTTTGCGGAAGGCGTACTTCGCTCTTCTTCCCAGCGCCGTGGGGGTCAATGCGACCCTGCTGAATCATTGCAAATTCATTTGGAGTCTCAATCTGCCGGAACGGGTTGGTATATTTCTATGGCTTCTTCGGCGAGGTCGGCTGCTTACTCGCGACCGTTGTGCTATGATGTTTCCTAATGTCTCGCAATTGTGCGGGCTTTGTGGTACGGAGGTGGAATCCAGCGGGCACCTCTTCTTCCATTGTGAACGTGTTCGTGCCATCTGGGACGATTTGGGGTGGCTGAATATATCCAGCTTTGATGCTTTCTGCGACAGTTTGATTTGCGCCAGGGATCGGTCAAGGGCGGACCTGATGGTCCCGATTGCGCGTCTTTGGAGCATCTGGTTGGGAAGAAACGAGGCTCTATTTGCTCGGCAAAGGTTCTACAAGGAAAACATTTGTATATCGGCGTCTCGCTTTTGTCAAGATTGGTCTTCTGGGTAGCGTTGTTTCGGGTGTGTGGGGGGTATCTCTTTTTTTGGATACCTTTACCACTCGTTTTTATTTTCTTCATCCATCTTGTAAGTACTCCCTTCTTTACTTTTTAATAAATTGGGGCGAACACCGCTGAGTGCTTCCCCCTTTTTTGAGCGTCAAAAAAAATGAATTGAATAAAGAGTGAAATCCAAATATGGATCCAATAAACATGGAATCCGAATATAGATCGAATAAAGACCACATGCGAATATGAATTGATTTTTTTTATCTAACTTCATAATGATTTTAAAAATGGTAATGGAATATAAATAAGTTGCATCGTGACAAAAGGAAGCCTCGAGGTGACCTACATTCTTGACCAGAAGCAAAAAAAGGATAGAATTTCATAAGTTTTTATTTGTGCTCATCTCCAAAGAAACAAAGATTTATTAATATCATTAATATAATATATTGTATTATATTATGTATAATACTAATATAATAGCATAGGGTTGCGGCTTCTATTATATTAACTAATATATAAAATAATATTAAATATTGTATTCGGATATCCGGATCCGAATCCGGATATTCAAGGCATTACCATATCCATATTAATATCCAAAAAAATTTTACAACCCATATCCATATCTGATCCGTATTCCATTAATATTCGGATACGGATGTCCATATCCACTAATTTTTCGAATATGGTAAGTGTTATAAAATAGAAAGCGGAAGCGGAATAACATAATAAAGAAGAATAATCACGAAGAACACAAAGATTTTTTATGTGGAACCCTACTCCGTGAGGAGCGGGATGAAACCACAGGAGAAGCCCTCAACGGGGCGGATATTCTATTAGAATTTCTCAATGAGTACAGGAGGTCTGGGGCTCCTTATATAGCCTTCCCAGAGCCTCCAAGTCCCACTGGTGGTCCATGTGGGACTAAACACTGGATGGGGGTAAATGGATCTTCTCCAGGATCCATTTACCCTGCTACAACATAAAGGGCGCACAACCAAATACTCTAACACTCCCCCTCAAGCTGGAGCATGCAATGCTCAGCTTGGACAAACAGAAAGAAATTCAACTCAACTCTACAGGACACTACGGACAATATCAACCCAACTCGCACATGCTGCAGTCGAGGACGTTGCTTCTCATGCCGTGTAGGTGAGGAGGACGAACGGGCTGGAGTGTGAGTCAACTGAAGACTCGGAACCTGACCATCGAGTCTGAACTTGCGCCTGAAGTCTCCTCGTCGGAGAACTGGGTCTCTCCCATCTGGCTCAGAGAATGGTGCACTGCTCTGGTGTACCTATGATACCACATGAAAACCCTTGCCAACATATGGCATAAGGAATGGTCCTCTGCTCTGGAGTCCCTATGGCTCACATGAAAACTCTGGCCTGACAACTAGAAGGCTGATGGGGACCTCTGACAAAGATGGCAACTTATGCTCATCTGACAATGACCGCACACTCGTGCGTGTCTGAAACTGGAGACTCGGAAGACAATCGTCGAGTCTGAACCTGGATCTGAACCGTAGAGTCTGGAATCTGATCGGTCTGGAAATCTGAATCTGCATCTGGAATACAAGACCTGTGACTCTACATATATACTCCCCCTTTCTCCCATACTTGTCGGAAAACAGACAAATCGACAAAGTTGGGAGAAGACAACATAATGGGGAAAACGAACATCACTTGCGGCTTTTCATTTTTTTTTAAGCCGTCTCTCCTTTTTTTTTTTGCAATTTTTTTTAAGCCGTTCTCATTTTTTCGGCTTTTGCTTTGCACATTTTTTTTTTTGAAAATGCGTACGGCTTTTTTCCATGTACGCGCCCTTTTTTTTTTTATCGACCCACTTGGGCCCAACACTCTCTTCTCTTTTTTTTTTTCAAAACAACTTCCGGCCCAGTTGGGCACTTACAATAAGAAAACACAAGAAAAAAAAACACGTTTTTTTTTCTTTTTTTTTAAGGACCGCGGAGCCCTTAGGGTTCCTGGGAACCCCTCTTCTTTTTTTTTTTTTTCACATGCCGCCGCCGCCCAAAGATTCCGCCGACAGGGCCCTCGCCTGGATGGAGATACTCGAGCGCGCGTGGCTGCGGAAGCGGGAGAAGGTCGCCGCCAATCAGCAGCAAGCGAGCCAGCGAGGGCGGCGCCGCCTATAAGGCCTGGAGGAAAGCATCGTGCGTTCTCGCGCACTGCCTGTTACATCGAGCCCCGCCTGGGGGCTTGCTGGAGAAGACTCGCGTAGCCTGGAGGCACCTGAAGGGCTGCGCAGCCGATGAACGAAGATGATGTGCGCACCTGTCGTGCGCCGCTGTAGAGCTCGGGACAAAGGGGAAGAGGCTCCGCCTACATAGATCTGCGGCTGAATCGTGCGTAGGTCTGGGATCGCGTGATGAGGACGGGAGCTTGGGGCCTCGAGGGCTGCGCAGGAGATTGGCAAGGAGGAATCGCCGAGGATGGCGTCGCGCCGCCAGGAGCGCACAGGATGGGGCTCCGCCTGGTGCGCGAGCAGTGCTCCTGGTGCGCCTGTTGGATATCGAGGGGCACCAGTGTGCCCGATGTGGAAGAAGACCGCTGTCGCGGAGGCCTGGAAGGTGCTGCGCCTCCGCATTCTGGGGGGGCCTGGGGATGGGAGTGCCTGTGCAGCGCGGAGAGGGAGGCGCCCTCGTGCGAGAGGGCTCTGGAGATGCACCTCCGCCTGGAGGCGTGCTACTGAGACGCCGCTTCTGAAGATCAAGATCCGGGAGGATCGAACAGAGGGCTGGATCTGCGCCGTTTGGGGATGCCGCCTGTTGGATATGCCTCGCTCTTTGACGGCAGAAAAATAGGGTTTCAAAAAATGAAACCCTAGACATAAATCCAGCCGAAGAACAAGAATGCCATGAAAAAATATCTCGAACACGAACAACAGATCTTTCACCATAAAACAAATCTGGAACGTATTCCAAATGAACATAAAAGAAAATCCTCAAGAATCGACCCGCTCTGATACCATGTTATAAAATAGAAAGCGGAAGCGGAATAACATAATAAAGAAGAATAATCACGAAGAACACAAAGATTTTTTATGTGGAACCCTACTCCGTGAGGAGCGGGATGAGGGGCGGATATTCTATTAGAATTTCTCAATGAGTACAGGAGGTCTGGGGCTCCTTATATAGCCTTCCCAGAGCCTCCAAGTCCCACTGCTGGTCCATGTGGGACTAAACACTGGATGGGGGTAAATGGATCTTCTCCAGGATCCATTTACCCTGCTACAACATAAAGGGCGCACAACTAAATACTCTAACAGTAAGCGGATATTCGGATATATCTGTATCCGTTTTCATCACTATTCATCCTTGTTAAAAATTTTAGGGAGCCACTCCATATTTAAGAATGACCAATATTTATGTCAAATAGGCTAGATTCCAGGGTTTTTATTGTGATACCGATGATATATCCCTATCATGAAACCCATATTGGTCCTACCCTTTATTTCTTTCTTGGATATCGACAGATATCTCCACATATAATAGATATTTTGGGATATTGATGGGTGTCCTGAAATTTACATAGGTTTTGAATGCAATTTTTCCTTTTGGAAAGATATCTCCGATATTCGTTCCCCATCTTATAATGTGTTGTTGTTAACTGCAAGTTCTTCTTGGCTCTAGAGAAAGCTTCCTTAAAGTGGTTTTCTTTATTTTTAATCCAATATATTCTAGTTGTTTCCTACAAGTCTGAGTGAAAAGCTGAAAGCCTACCCTTGGCTTAGCCAAGTTGGCTATAAGGTGTCTTAGGTTTTTGGTGTATTATTGGGGTTATATTTTGGTGCTTTGCTTGTTTGTTCTTGAGTTTTTCCTGTGTTTAGGGTACAATTTCTTGTGTTTATTGAGATCTTAGGGAGATATCTTGTAGGGTTGTATATGGACTTGTTCAGATTTTACTCTAGTTTAAATATTGAAATATTTATGTTTAAATGTCTAATTGGATATTAATAACGTCACTTAACTCATGGTCTTAGTTGTCTTCAGATAAAATTTTACCTTGTTACCGATTAAAATGCATGCCTCGTTGTTTTTAGAACACGTGATTATTAATTGTTAAGAAAGATGTACTTTATATTTTGTGATTGTACTAATTTTATGCTTTGTTTTTCGATCTCTAAGTTTTCGGCACCTAACATGGTATTATATAGACAATATTATGATATGTACAATGTAACATATATTATTATCACAAGTAAACCTTATAAGAGTGTGTTTGTATGTTGCTTATTGTTTTAAGAATTAAGATGATTTTAGTTTGCGAGAAAGTCCACTTTTAGCAACATTTGAGATTTCGATATTGCCGATAGTGTTGAAACGTTTGTCCTTTGGTATTTTCATCATAAAAAAAGATTAATTGATTTATGCCCAAAATATTAAGTTAATATATGGAATAATTGTTTAATGTTGGAGTGTCGTAGGTACAATATAATGTGTACCGTATTATGCTCATTTTTTTGAAAAAATGTGCCTCGAGGCGCAAAGGCGATCGAGGCAGAGGAAAAGAGCCTTGAGGTGACTGCCTCGAACCCCTTGGCTGAGGCGAGCGCCTTAGATGACCGAGGTGGTCGAGATGAGGCAAGGCGGGGTAAGGTAGTACATGAGGCATTATGGGTTTGCCAAGTATTTTTTAACAAAATTAATTCTATTGGTAGTTTCATATGCTTATAAAGGCCTAGTTGTTGAGGATATGTTTATACAAGATGAATACTTAAGTTTGACCTCTTTCTTATTCATATTTACCATTAACATGTCCAATTACTTCAATGAACTCTTAATATTGCACCCTTAAACTGCGTGACCCCCGTACCGGTAGGGTATGGTGGCACAGGAGAACATCGAACCGTTCCTTAACTAGTTTCAACAAAGCATACATTTGGGATTCAAATCATAAGATTGATATCAACATCTCGGATATCTTTAATGACAATTATAGCCAATGACTCCCTTTTGGATAAATATTTTAGTGATCAATGATTTCCTTTTTAATTGGGTAGAAATTTAGTAGAAATATTTATGGATTTGACATATACTTTTTTCATGCTCTTATTTTCATAATTTCGTCATATATTAATATGTTATATATTATATGTCTATCAGATTTGATTATTTCATCAATAAATATACTTGTTATCTTTTTTGTTATTATTTTCCTATACAAACTGAGGCTTACGCCTCGCCTCCAGGGAAAACGCCTCATTCTGCCTTCGTTTTTTTAAACCTTGATCATGCTATTGATCCAGTGTTCAAATTCAGAGTGTTTGATAAGATCAAGCTAATGATGGCAATAGACACATAAGCAACTCCATAAGCTTATTTTCTACTTTATCAAGTCAGATTGTAATAATATAGATCATAGTTTAAAGTTGTACAAACCCTTTAAAACAAAAAATACTCATTCACACATTTCAAGTACTATTATACCAATCCAAATCCTTATGGGTTGTCGTACTTGACTACACATTGGCGCTATGATTCAAGTAGTGTTGCACCAAGACATTACAATATGCATCGATGCAAATACTGTTAAATGCACTGATATCTTGTCATAGTGAAACATATCTTGACTAGTTCAAAATCAAGTGTTTTCCTTACTGTTACACCGATACATGTCCGAGCACACCGATACACTTTTGATTGTTAAACTTTTGAACTTTAGTTGTTTCAACGTGGCTTGATACCTAATTGAAGTTGCACCGGTACATAATTTTGTACACCGGTATACATTAGCTGTTGAACCATTTTTATATTATGTTTTTGTATTATTGCACATATACATGCTAAAATGCACTAGTACACCCGCGAAGAAAGTTATTTCTGCATATATTTCTTGATATGTTGAATTGAAACTCAATAAAAAGGCTACTCATTACCATTCCACCACAAACCAAGAGTACAAGTTCTCTACTCAATACTACTACTCTCTACTCTTGGAATCGTTTTGTGTGCTAAAAAAATATATTCTTGCAAAGCACTCTCAGTTCTTCACGACCTTCAGCTTTGCTCTCTCTTTGAAGCCTTTGACTACGGCTTCAGCTTCAGTTGCATTTACATTTTGCAGCGTTAAAAGGCTTTATTAGAATAAAGTATTTTACCTTATTCTTGGCTAAGCGGCATTCTTGTGAAGGCCTTTCTTCACAAAAAAAAAACATTATCGTGAGGTTTTGTACCTGGAAGCATTGTCTGTGAAAATGTTTCTTTTTGTGTTGAAGAAAAATACCGGTAAGGTGTATGCTTGTAAAGGTTTCAACTATGCTAGAATTAGTTCTGATAGGGAGAGTTTATAAGCCCTGGATAGGGCAAGCATATGCATGTAACGTAGCCCTTGAGTAGGGTAAATCTGTATAAATCATTGTGTACCGTGTTTTGCCTTTTGTTGTTTGCTTGTAGAGTAGTAGTTTTTATATTGATCATTATTTTGTATTTGACAATATCTCCCATATTTATTTATTTTGTATTGAGCCATTCTAGGTTAGGTTGTTAGTTGATCATACTCAAGCTATGCTTCCATTGTATATGCGCGCGTTGCGTGAAGTAAGTCGGTGTTAAAGGGACCACTGAGTACAACACTCAAGAATCTTGTTTATTTTTGTTTTTTACCATGTGATGTGATAGCTACCCTAGAAAGAATTCTTGCCTTTTTTTTCTTATAACGTATCCTTTGGGTTGCTGGTCATACATATCCAATAAAAACCATTTTTACCATTTGTTGGTGTCATTGGTCACCAATGGCATTAACACGGGTGATGTGCTAAATAGAATTGCAAAAGGCATCTTGTGCCAAGGACGTCTAACAACTCTAACCAAGATGGCAATAGGAAGGACTGTGATGTGGGTATCATAGCTTGAAATGCATAGTAGGTACTCTCCTATGTGCCATGTGGAATGCTTAGACATCTATTACCGAGTAATATGGCAACGGGTTGAACTTTTCAGCCATAAGAGATTTGCTTGCACAGTTTCCTTACCATTAGGTTCTGTAGTTTACCAGCATGACAATGATTATTCTTTCTGAGCCATCTTCTCATGCCGCTTGTCATTTTACTTTTGTTGGGGATCTAAATTCTTTGCTTAATGTTTTATCCCAGTATTCATCCATGCTACTTTCTCAATTTTATATTCATGATAAATAACTATATTTTCTACTTGTACTTGTACGTTTTCAATTCTCTTGAAATGTCTGTGTGGTTGCAGGACATGAAACGTCAATGTGATGAGAAAAGGTATGTTGCCAACTTAATCTCTCGATAGTGTTATTCTCCATGCTTCAACTAATCTCTGTTGTTACAGAGAGAGGTATGAATACATGTTAGCCACACAGAAGGAAAAAGGCAAGCCCAGAAATAATAGAAGTGAGGCTTTTTCGTCTGACGAGTTAAAGACAGCTCAGGAGGAATATGATGATGAAGCGACTCTTTTTATTTTTCGATTAAAATCCTTAAAGCCAGGGCCAATCACGAAGTCTTCTAACACAAGCTGCTCGACACCATGCCGCACAGGTTGCTCTGCTAATTATATAATTATGGGGTTTACGTAATACTCCTGTAAATGTTTCATGTTACACAAATACCACTGTATTTTACACAATTCCATGCATGCCCCTATAAGCATTTACTTTACTACATGCCTCCATATTTGTATAGTCAAAATTTGATGTTGTATAAATTAACTCCTGATTTCTTTTGGGTCATCAAACATTCTTAAATTCACCAAAGTGATAAACATGGATTAAAAAATGCACCTAACACTGAAGCAAAAACTGTTGGAGTATTAAGTAGTGCGCCTATTATGTTGTAGCAGGGTAAATGGATCCTGGAGAAGACTTTCAAAACAAACTATTACAATCGAATCTCGACAAAATAAAGAATATAAAAGCAAGCTCTCGAGAATCGACCCGCTCTGATACCATGTTATAAAATAGAAAGCGGAAGCGGAATAACATAATAAAGAAGAATAATCACGAAGAACACAAAGATTTTTATGTGGAACCCTACTCCAGAAGGAGCGGGATGAAACCACAGGAGAAGCCCTCAACGGGGCGGATATTCTATTAGAATTTCTCAATGAGTACAGGAGGTCTGGGGCTCTTTATATAGCCTCTCCAGAGCCTCCAAGTCCCACCACTGGTCCATGTGGGACTAAACACAGAATGGGGGTAAATGGATCTTCTCCAGGATCCATTTACCCTGCTACAACATAAAGGGCGCACACTAAATACTCTAACACTCCCCCTCAAGCTGGAGCATGCAATGCTCAGCTTGGACAAACATAAAGAAACTCAATGCTACAGGACACTACGGACAATATCAACCCAACGCGCACATGCTGCAGTCGAGGACGTTGCTTCTCATGTCGTGCAGGTGAGGAGGACGAACGGGCTGGAGTGTGAGTCAACTGAAGACTCGGAACCTGACCATCGAGTCTGAACTTGCGCCTGGAGTCTCCTCGTCGGAAGAACTGGGTCTCTCCCATCTGGCTCAGAGGAATGGTGCACTGCTCTGGTGTACCTATGATACCACATGAAAACCCTTGCCAACATATGGCATAGGAATGGTCCTCTGCTCTGGAGTCCCTATGGCTCACATGAAAACTCTGGCCTGACAACTAGAAGAATGATGGGGACCGCGAAACAAAAGATGGCAACTTATGCTCATCTGACAATAAGACCGCACACTCGTGCGTGTCTGAAGCTGGAGACTCGGAAGACAATCGTCGAGTCTGAACCTGGATCTGAACCGTAGAGTCTGGAATCTGATCGATCTGGAAATCTGAATCTGCATCTGGAATACAAGACCTGTGACTCTACATATATACTCCCCTTTCTCCCATACTGATCGGAAAACATGACATCGGCCAAGTTGGGAGAAGACAAGATAATGGGGAAAACATGATTATTCCAAAACTTTCTTGCGGCTTTTTCATTTTCATTTTTTTAAAAGCCGTCTCATTTTTTTTGAAACATTTTTTTGAAGCCGTTGACTTTTTTTTTCTCGGCTTTTCATCAACATTTTTTTTTAACTATGCGTACGGCTTTTGAGATGTACGCGCCTTTTTCTTTTCTTTTTTTTTGTGTTTTTTTTAACAAACTCCTCGTCTCCCTTTTTTTTTCATCGATGCCCCTCTCCTTTTTTTTACATCTCTCTCTCACTCTTTAAACTCCCAGCCCTATTTTTTTTAAATAAACACCTTCGGCCCATATGGGCCCAAACATGTCTCCTGGAACCGAGCCCTATTGGGTTGTCCCCACGCTGACAATTACTAGGGTTCCCAGCAGGGAACCCTTTGCACGCAGAGATACCGGAGCCGCCGCCTTGAGGCCCCCCATGGGACTCGGTCGCTGCTGGAGAGGAACGCGCGTGAGGGCATATCACCTACTCGAATCTGGTGCCGCGCGCGCGCGTCTTGACTGCGTGCCTGGCGCTGGAGATCACCATCGCGTGCGCCATCGCGGGATGGAGAGGAACAGGCGGAGTGCGAGTGAGGAAGACTGTGCCTGGAGAACAGATGCGCCAACAGGAAGAGTGGACCGCCGCCCGCCGCGGGAGGCTGTCATCGCCGGGGGAGAGGCGCCGAAGCCTCCATCGCCTGGGATCGGGTGGGAGGAGGAGGCGCGAGGAGGAGGCCTTCGCAGGGATCCGCGCCGCCAGAAGATGCTTTCTACGCAGGGGCTGCCGCGCCATCGCGATCTGGAGCGGGTAGGGCACGGCTCGCTGCCCGCGATCAGGGGGATGAAGTTGGCGGCTATAGACTTGGAGACTTCGCCTGAGTGCGCCGTCGCGGGAGACTGGGGTTGAGGGTGGCGGCGCCGCTGAGCGGAAGGGGCTGCCCCGCCTGGGCAGCTTGAAGATGATACGCCGAAGGGAGAGGCTGCGAGGGGAGGACCCGCCACTGGATGTTGGTGATTCGAGAGGGATATTCTCCGCCTGAAACTTGAGATAGGGCCGGCGCACAAAAAAATTGGGAATCGATTGTTTCCCAGGAACTGCTAGAACTAGGGTTCCGAGGATACCTTAGATCTTGAACGAACTTTATAACATGAACAGGAACATGACTCCTTCAACGAATAAAACTTTCAAAACAAACTATTACAATCGAATCTCGACAAAATAAAGAATATAAAAGCAAGCTCTCGAGAATCGACCCGCTCTGATACCATGTTATAAAATAGAAAGCGGAAGCGGAATAACATAATAAAGAAGAATAATCACGAAGAACACAAAGATTTTTATGTGGAACCCTACTCCAGAAGGAGCGGGATGAAACCACAGGAGAAGCCCTCAACGGGGCGGATATTCTATTAGAATTTTCTCAATGAGTACAGGAGGTCTGGGGCTCTTTATATAGCCTCTCCAGAGCCTCCAAGTCCCACCACTGGTCCATGTGGGACTAAACACAGAATGGGGGTAAATGGATCTCTCCAGGATCCATTTACCCTGCTACAACATAAAGGCGCACACTAAATACTCTAACACTCCCCCTCAAGCTGGAGCATGCAATGCTCAGCTTGGACAAACATAAAGAAACTCAATGCTACAGGACACTACGGACAATATCAACCCAACGCGCACATGCTGCAGTCGAGGACCCAGCTTGAGGGGGAGTGTTGGAGTATTTAGTGTGCGCCCTTTATGTTGTAGCAGGGTAAATGGATCCTGGAGAAGATCCATTTACCCCCATTCTGTGTTTAGTCCCACATGGACCAACAGTGGGACTTGGAGGCTCTGGAGAGGCTATATAAAGAGCCCCAGACCTCTTGTGCTCATTGAGAAAATCAATAGAGAAACACGCCCCTTAGAGGGCTTCTCCCGTGGTTTCATCCCGCTCCTCACGGAGTAGGGTTCCACGTTAAAATCCCGCGTTCTTTCTTGTTCTTATTCTTTTTCCATGTTTTTGCTTCCGCTTCATATTTTATAACAAAAACAAAAGTGCAAAGAATTACATTATATGCATGTTGATGTAACCTTTCAAATCCTTCACTTGCAGCATGGATTCACAAGGACAACTATGTCTACTATTATTAAAAATAACTATTTTTTCGTAAAAAGCACATTCTTGGTGCATCTGTGTAGTAGATCTCGAAATAGCCGTTTCTGTGAGGATATTTTGTCTGGGCATTTAAGTAAATGTTCCTAAATTTTGCTTTCCTGATTATTTTGTTAGGCACTATTAAATTTGTCCTTGTGTATTGGAAGCAGTTAAGCTTCTTTCAGAAAGGAATCAGGACCCTCGAGACAGCTGAACCACACGTTAAGCTAATTGCTGATCAGCAACACATAGATTATCAATTCAGTGGACTTGAAGATGGTTCTGATGATGGTTATGACATGGTGAATGAGGGAAATGACGATGGTGAACTGAGTTTCGATTATGGGTATGATCATCCTCAAGAAGCCATGTCATCAGCTAGAAACTCAATGGAGGTAAAAATTGTGTTCCTTGTTTTTGCATATGTTTTCTAATTTAATGACAATTGGCCTTTTCTGCTAGGTGGACATGTTAAGGTTGTACAAAGCACCTGCTATGTTGTTGTTGGGAAAAATAGAAAAGATGATTATTCTATGGAATCTTAGGCTCTCTTATATTAAGGAGAGATCTATGGGTAAATTATATAAGATAGACATGAAGAAATAAAAATAAGAAACCAATACTCAGAGTACATAGAATTATCTCTACACTCCCCTTCAGGATGGAGCATAGATGTCAATCATGCTCATCTCAGAAGAACACTTCTGAAATGGCCCTTTGAGTAGTGCCTTGGTAAAGATGTCGATCGTTTGCTCTCCTATGCTGACAGGGAGGTAGAAATTAAGCCCTTCTGAATCATGTCTCTAGTATAATGGCAGTCTACTTCAATATGATTCGTTCTTTCATGGAATGCATGATTGTTTGCAACGAACATGGCAGCCTGATTATCACATTGTAGTTTTTGGGTAGAGGTACATTTATATAGAAGTCTGCTAGCACTGCTCGAACCCACATTATTTCTGTACTTGCTTGTGTCATAGACCTATACTCAGATTCTGCACTCGATCTAGCCACCACAGTTTGTTTCTTACTTTTCCAAGAAACAAGAGATTTGCCAATGAATACTGCAAAGCCAGACATAGACTTCCTGTCCTTAGGACACCTTGCATAGTCTGCATCAGCACATGCTGAAATAGAAAGAGTTGTTCCTTTCTTGAATAATAATCCTACACCTGGAGAAGACTTTAGATATCTCAGTATCATGTATATAGCATTTATATGTACTTGTCGGGGCTGCTCCATGAATTGGCTCCCTCGACTCACTGCAAATGTGATGTCAGGTTTAGTAATAGTAACATATAGGAGCTTCCCCACCATCTCTCTGTATCTCCTCTTGTCAACCTTTTCTGTATCATCATCATCATATAGTTTAATGCTAGGATCCATAGGAGTAGTGGATGGTTGACTACCAATCATGCATGTATCAACAAGCCTATTTGTAACATACTTCCTTTGGGTCATCATAAGACCCTCCGCATTCCTAGCAAATTCTAACCCTAGAAAATACCTTTGGGTGCCTAAATCCTTTGTAACAAACTGACGTCCCAAAATTTTTTTTACCATTTTTATCCCATTCACATTGTCTCTTATAACGAGAATATCATCCACATAAACCGTGATAACAACGTTACCTCTAGGTGTCTTCTACACAAACAGTGAGTGGTCTGCATTTGATCTCTTGAACCTGTGACACCCTCGGATCTGGACACCCGTTTACGCCGCATTCACAATACAATAATCCCTAAACATTGCATTAAGTATGAAATTATAGGAAAAAATTTTCGCGTCTTGCTTTTGCATATGACATTCACATTCAATAAATAATTACAAAAACAACAACAATAATAGTAACATGTGCCACCAATATTCCATTAATTTTCATAATTTATACATGTACAAAAGAGATGTCAGTGTATACATATATCTCAAAACATGTGCATAAGAAAAAGAAAGCAATTACAATATGAGTTGAACAAAAATTACAACAAAAGCTATATCGTCTAGTATAAACCCGATCACCATGAATCATCAATCCACTATTGTGTTGCAGACTCCTTGCTTGCCAAAACTTGTAAGGAAGAAGAGAATGTCACAAATGTGTGTACAACTAGCAATTTAACAAAAATAGCAAGTAATTTACTATGTGCAAAAGAAAGTAAATAGATAAGCATGTATGAATGAAAATCCACCACTACCTGCATAGAAAAAAGATTTTTCAAATTATTTAGTATGTTTCCTTCCTGATTGCTCAATATCCCAATATTTCTCATTTATAACATTTTCCTATAGTAAGTGAGGTTGGTAAGTATATATTATTTTTCTTATCACTGAGATCAGATTATGGATCTTAATAAGGAGTTGGTGGGGTGATACATTATTTTACTCTTAAATTATTGATGATGGAAAAGATAATATAATAATCGGGTTTTCAATTCTATCTATCATTTTAAGTCTAGTCGATAGTTTGTGGTCTTGGTTTATATATAACCTTACACCATGACTATAAGGCGTATATAATGCCTTATGGGTTGGGATGCCTCCGTAGGCATGCGGTGTTGTGTAATGCATCCTAACTAGATTCCCAACACGTCCACTAATTTATAGTGATTTCGAATCCAACTTAATTATAGTCACTTCCAACCAATTTAACTATTCATTGATTTCATCTCTTAACATAGATACATTATAACCCAACCAACTTGATTGTAACTCCTCCAATCCTTTATTGTAACTGACTCATATGTAATCCTAGATGATTTAGACGTAGTCATAGATGATTCGGATATAGCATCACCAAGCCTGTTGGCAGAAAGTAACCAAAAATCAAGCGGCGAGGTAGCATCCTAAGAGGCTCTTCTGTCTTGCCATCTTATTGGAAGTGTGGTCCAATAGAGAGGAAGATCTACTCCAAAACTCCCAGAGATGGGTGAGAGAGACTCCGGAAAAGTCACTCTAGACGAGCCCGACCGGTAACGGGCAAACGAGCTCGTACGAAAAATTAAAAATCGAGGATCCTCCGCATGGGTATCCTAAAATCGAGAGTCAGCGGAACTGGTCAAAAGTCAGGATCCCAACGAGATGTAAAAATACTGTGAGCTCGCGTTAAAACCGTAAAAGGATTGGGCCCACGCACTTGGCGACCGCTGCCCTAACTGGGCTTCCTATCTCCCGCCCAGTTGAGGGTCACCGTACCCTCGCACAGTCACATAAGGGTCACCATGACCGGCACTATTAATTATTAACATCATCGATTCACCACCATTTTCGCTTACTTCATTCTTCATCCTTTCTTGACCTTTGCTATGATTGATTTAGATCTAGGTATCTTGTCACAATTTATCATTTGTGATGTTGTAGATTATACTTAAGAATTAATTGATTGAAGGATTAATATTCATAATGATCTTAGGAATCATTTGTTGGAAGCAAATAGAAAGGTGCCCATATCCTAATATTTATATTTCAAATATCTTCTATACAGCTATGAACAGTAACTTAACGATGGTCTGAAGGTAGAAAGTTAAGCAATTTGAAAATAAGTACTCTGTATGTGACATTTGAATTAAACTATAATTAATTTGCACAATACAGTTATTTGAAATTTTAAATTTCCCAAAATGCTGATATTTTTCCTATTGGAATTAACTAAGTTTGTGTAGATGTTCAAATGCAAAAGATATTAATAATGCTTTTTTACAATAATGATTACAGAGAAATTATACCAATTTCCTCGAGAATAATCTTGAAACATCACAATTATTGCATTACTTCCGTCCAAAGTGCTTATATCTACAAAGATACCACAAAATTTCTTTTTATAGCCCCAATTCTCCCGGTAGAGCATTTCCAGTTTAGATGATCTTCTGCCTTGACTATTACATTCAAAAATACAATTCGATATTAACTTAATCTATTTTTTTATAGTGATGATACGGTCATTACATTTACCAATAATAATTTAGCTAAAAGTCAAGCCCCTCTTTTTTTATAGTGACATGTTATTGTTGAAGCAGAACAACAAATTTTCTGCGATATATATATGTGTGTATATATATATATATTACAGTGAGCAGAGAGCAGTACAACAGATTTTCTGCTATATATATATTCTTTTTTTTTTCTTTTACAGTGAGCCCCAGAACAACAGATTTTCTGCTATTTAAAATCAATTTTTTTTTATAAATGTTCATTTCAAGTGAACAGAGAGGCTATTAAATTCTAAATTTCTCAAATAAAAAAATGTTTTTTAGCACAATCCTTTAACAATAATGAGAAATGAAATTTGCTGAGATTTAGGAATTGGTTTTATATGATTTCAAATTCCAAATTTCAAAATTTCAGGGAATTTATGGTGTAGAACTCATGCATACAGCAAGTGAAAGGGGTAGTGATTGTACCTAAAAAAACTTCAAAACTTAAAGATAGAACTGTATGTAAGGCTGGAATTTGATCAAAGAAGCAGCAGCCCAGGGATGTTCTTGAATCAACAAGAACTTCTAGATGCTTGGAACAGCAGCCTGCCGCAATTGCTGCAACCTAAATTGAAGAGAAGTAGATGAGGCTTTGATGGAAAGAAAAAGGGATAAGGAAAGAAGAGAGGGGAGTTCTCGGCTGAAAGTTGAAAGAAAATGGGAAAAAAATATAAGGGGAATGGCTGGTATTTATAAGGTGGAGTGGAGCCTTGGAGAATGGCCACGTGGACGAAAATTTGGGGCAAGTGGAGTAGCCTGGAGAGGATACCGCTCTATACAATAAACTGTATAGATTTTTTTTTAAAATATTTTTTTATTTTATATTCTTTCTCACTTATGTGAATAATCAAAATTCTCCGTACTCACGCCTCGAATTTTCCGATTTAGGGGTACAACATCTTATTTTGATCGTCTCTAAACGATGATCAATATGTGTATAATATTGACATACTTTTGATCAGGTTTGGATGCTCGAAATTTTCGAGATACAGTTTCGATTTGGGGTTAATTTTACGATTTGAAAATATCAAACAACCTCCGATCGATGGACGGTCGATTCTGTTGGTCTTGTTTCGTCAAATCAGATTTAATGACGATCTACAAACTTGCTGACAATCTCCTTTAGCAGCAAACCTCGGAGGCTGCTGCATGTAGACTTCCTATTGTAGATCTCTATTCAAAAATGCATTTTTAACATTTAATTGAAACAAGGGCCAATCACATACCACAACAACTGAAAGGACCCGTAAAGTAGAGTGATGTGCAACGGGAGAGAATGTGTCCTTATAGTCCACGTTGTAGGTGTAAGTAAATCCGCAGGCTACTAATCTTGCCTTTTGATGATCAAGGCCCCCATCTGCATAGTGTCTAACAGTAAACACCCACTTGCAACTAATGACAGAGGCTCCATGAGGAGCAGACACCAAACACCAGGTACCACGTGATTGTAGGGCAACCATCTCTTCCTCCATAGCTACTTGGCAACAACTATTGTTCAGGGCCTCCTTTTAATTCCGGGGAATAGACACAGCGGAATAAAGCAACTGCCAAATCTCTA
>JAZKJV010004199.1:0-144375 GCA_037367405.1 Ottelia alismoides | reverse complement strand
TGAAGAAGATATATGGATATTCGACGAAGTTTATATAGGACGAGGCCGCGCTGTGGGCTCCAGAAAGGAGACAGACCCGGCTTTTTGCGTCATTTGAAAAAAAATAAAATTTTTACAATATCGGTTTTTACAATAAAAAACAAAAAAACAAAAAAAATCAAAAGTAGCAGGCAAGACCCTCCCCACCCGCAGGCGGCGCCCACCACTCTTGTCGTCCAACATCACGACATCGTGGAGGTGTGTGTCGCCCCACACGAAGGCACAACCATCCCAGAATCGAAGCGCCCTCCGCCCTCTTCCGCCTGATGAACCTTCACCACAGCTACCTGCTGTTTGCCATCATCGCCCCCTCACACGTTGTCCACCATCTGGGCGGAGCTTCCCACACCATCCCCACTTCTGCCATCTAGAGCTGCACCCACCGCCTCGCCATGAGCTCGCAGCCTCTACGAGCACTGCAGTCCGTCTGCCATTTCTGCCCGCACGGAGGAGAGGAGCCCTTCTGATGTAAAAGTGCCTGGTTCGACCACCGTTCGTGAGTCATGCTTGGAGGAGAGGAAAAGGCGGTGTGGCACGCCTCTTCCGCCACGACCGCATGCCTCGCCATGCGTTCGTCGCTCACTCGCACATCCTTACTCCGGTGGAGCACACCACCGCCGTCGCCATTCCTCCACCTGAAGACCGAAGCCGTCACCGCTCGAGTGCCTGGAACGAGGAAGAGAGAGAGGCAGCACCCTCTCCCTCTTGTGTGGATCAAGAACGAACATGAGAAGCCCTAAATCTCGAAATCCTTTGGTAAATTGCAACTACACCCATGGTGTTTTCTCAAATTAACACAAAATCCCTACCAACAGTCTAGTCACGTGCCCAGGGTAAATTGCATCTTTGCCCACGTGACAAGTCACGGAATTGCCCTGGTTAATTGTCGTTAATTATCATACATTTAAATTATTATCATTTCGTTGTAGGCAGGCAATCGGAATCGATCAAGAAATAACCACAAGAAATTTTAGTCAATTTTATCAATGCGATTTTATGTTTATTTTACTTGGGCAAGTCCCAAGGTCGAACTCAAGGAGGCAAAGGAACGACCTAGAAATTTGTCTATCAAAGTTCGAGCACGGTTTTCGAGGCGGACTTTTTTTAATTTTTAATGCAATTTTGGGATGCGAAATGCAAATTAGGCCAATTTTAAGGACTAGAAAATGAATATCAATCAAACAATGTCCGAAAATATGAAACTTGGCCAAGGTGACAATTATGAAGAAATCAATGCACTGTATTATTTTTGGAATTTTTGGATGCAAAATAATCATTTTATGAATTTATGAATGCAAACGATGTGAAATTCAATTTTTAATTATAATAAACATTAAACCTAACTATTTTCAAGGGATAAAATTATCCAAGGTCTATCACTAGGTGATGGATCTCAGACAAATCCTAAACCTAAAAAATACAAGATTTAATACCTATTAAAAATTAAATATTGAATATGAAAAATGATTTTTAGAGGGCAAATGATGCATATAAATGCACTTCTTTTTGGATACAATGTTAAACACAACTAATTCTACAATCCTTGATTTTTCGGAAATTTTTTGAGCTAGGTAAATTAGTTATTAATTTCCAAGCACAGAATGGGTAAAATATACAATTTTCCACAAAACAATTAATTATTAATTAACCACATATCACAAAAATGTCAAACATACGCCAAAATGTAGAGAATTAGTTGTAGAACAAAATACCTATTTTTGATAAATAAAATAATGCAATGTAGCCATTCAAAATGGAGGGGGAACATAGGGGTAGTAATGCAATATTACAATAATTAAAAATAAAACAAAATACAAAGATGACTAATTGTGATTACCGAAAGTGTTGGGGTGAATTCTGCAAAATTGCCAAGAGGTCATGTACCAAGCACGCGATCCTTGGTCGGCGGGGGCTGATATGCAAATTTACGAAAGTAGCTGGGCGATTATGCAATTTTCCTACACGGTCATGTGCCTAGCACGTGACCCTGGGGTAGCTGGGCGTTTGTGTGAATGTGCAGGTCTTCAGGGTACCGGTGCAATTGTTCCCTCCCGTCACGTGCCTCGCACGTGGGGATGGCCTCAGGGCTCCTGCCCGGTGGTGGCGTGCGGCGGGGAGAAGGGGCGGTGCTTCGCGGTAGAGGAGGCGCTGCTGTGGCCGCCTTGAGCTGGTGCAACTTGTCGATGAAGACGACTCCCGGCACCTGCCAGGAGGTGTCAGCGAAGGGAGTACGACAACGGTGGCGAAGCCACGACAGAGGGGCGGCCGCTGGTCGATGGTGAGCTCTAAAGTAGCTAGCGTGGCAGAGAAGCAGAAGGCGGTGTCGAAGGAGAAGTCGTTGCGAAGGCAGGTGGTGGGGTCGAAGCTTCTGGAGGCGACCGACAGGGGAATCACGGTGCCGATGATGAAGGTTGTCGATGGGGCTTCTGGGAGTTGGTAGCGGTTGAAGGTTGAATGTAGTTGATGAACAGAGGCGGAGAATGAACGTCATGGAGGTTGGGTGTTGGCTTGATGGGAAGAAGTCTGGAGCGATGGCAGCAGGCTCGAGGCCGTTCTGGAACGAAGCCTGGGGCCTTGGATCTCGCTGGAGAATGATGCCGGGCTATCACCCCGATGATCGTTTTAGAGAGCAAATCGACGGATATTGAACACAGGAGGTGGTGCATGGCCACGTGGCGGTAAGAGAGGCGGGTGGAGTTGAGCACGTGTAGGGCATGTGCTTAGGCGGCACGTGCTCCGCATGTACGCATCTTTTTTTATTTTTATTTTTATTTTTTTTAATAAATAAAATATATAAAGCCCAAAAATGGGTGACACATGGCGACTCCAGGAGCTGCCACGTGTCAGCCCCACAAAAATCGAAAGTATAAATATAAAGAAAAATACGTAAAAAATAGTAAAAGAACCTTGGATTAAAAAATTTTCTTCACAAAAGTTGCTCATCTCGATGATATCTACAACTTTCATTAAGGCACCAAAATTAAAATCGATCATTTGTGTAAAGTGATATTTTGGGGTACCCCATGTACACAGAATACCTCAATTTTTGGGTTTTATATTTTTTGTCATTTTTAAACTAGATAAAATACGAAAAAATATGATAAATCAAAGACAAATATTTATATATTAATCTATTTTTTTGGATTTTTATTAATTAAGAAAAAGAATAATTAAAATAAAAGATGAAAAAGATAATTTTTATATAGACAATTAGTGAAGACTCGGACTCAGTTAGTTTCTTTGATTTCAAGCTCAGCTTGGATTTAGATTTTTGTGCATTTTAATAAATCTTTCATCAAAGAAGACAATTGAAAAATAAATAAAATAAAATGTGTCAATTATGTACATAAAATAATAGGTCAAAAACTGCTAAATACAAAATGTACAAAAGAGACCCAAAACCCAACTTTCACATATGAGCTCCGATTCACTTGAACTTGGTCTTGTTTTGAAGGTAATTGAATGTACATTAGTTCAATATTGAGTAGGATCAAATCGGACAATGGATGGGGAAGATATCAAGGTTTTAGTCTGAAAATCCTAGAACTAGGGTTTGGGTTTTTGGTCCACTTATTTGGGTTAGTGATTTTTTAGTATTTTTTATTTATTTATATTAATAATATGTACACAGTGGAGATGGGTTTGGGTCAATTGGAGTTAGCATGAATTAGTTAAAACTTGGGGAAGTTTAGGCTATTTACAAGTCAATTTTGACTGGGATTTTTTTGGCTTCTTATTTTGTGCGAAAATAAGTGATAAAATGCAATTCTTATCAAAACATGTATGAATGCTAATTATACAAAATAAATGAAGAAATGGCAATGATTTTTAGGGATTAGAGCTTAATTAATGACTTTTAGAGTGATGAATATGAGATTCATCATCCCCCTATACTTAAACAATGCTCGTCCCTGAGCATCAAAAGCAATGCCATGAGGTGAAATGAGATCGGGTTCCATACCAAGACCACGAGATGAAGGTGAAAATGAAACTAGACCTGACCTTTGTATTATTAGTTTTGGCGGAACTTCTGTGAGACTTAAAATTTTAAAAATAACAGCCTTTGAGTTCTACACATCATTGTCACAGTTTCAGCTCAGAAGTCATCTCAGATCGATTCTCCTCCCAAAGCATACCCCATGAACATTGAACAATCGACTCATGTTTGTGAAAGATTTTACCTCTTCCCATCCAGAATGCCAGACTACCATGCAAACCTCCTCTCCAGTAACTCATCCTCCGGGAGTCAGGTATTTCCTTCTAAGGTTCGTCGTGTTGTGTTCATAATCAAAATTGGGGAGAAGTTAGAAGAAGGAGAAAAGAACTAGAGGGTGGACAGTGTAGTCACCTCTCCTTGTGAAGCCGGTCAGTTTAGCCAAGTCTCCACCAAGATCTGTAGGTTTTCTCTAAGCTTAGACCTTTTTGGTCATATATTTATGTGGTAGTGGCTTCTTTGTATTTGGATTTTTGGTAGCTCTGCATGGATCTTGCTGTGCCCCTACAGATATAGTATCTTATTTTCTGTACATGTTTTGGGGTCTTAGAAAAAATTGTTCCCAGTCGTCCATCCCTTTCTTGGAGCTTTATTTCAACCCGTACTCCGGTCTTTAGATGTCCACGCTACCAGAAAAGAAACACAGTCTTCCAACACCCCGTCTGAGTTGAGCTAAGTGCATAGTGTGAGAGTACAAATTAATTCCCTATTCAAGAGTCGTATCCAAAATGAAGAGACCAGGTTAGACACTAAGAATCAAACGCTGTACATTGTCACGTGGAACTTGAAGAATTAAGTCAAAGACCTGAAGCTTCTTGGTCAAGTTCCTCTGAAAATTAGGTGGACTAAGGTCAAGTCCAGACCACTCTCGATTTCTGCTCATAACTTGGTTCAGAACCCAATGACTTTTCACAGATGCAAATGAATGTGGTGCTGGATGAAGTGCATGTGTGTGAAATGCATACACAAGTTTCTTTTCTTTTTCTTTTGAAATTTGTTTTATGCAAAAATGAATAAGAAGCCATTTTTTTTTCAAAAATTTTTGGTTGGACAAAGTTAGTGTTAGTAGCAAAACTCTTTTTCTTTTTCTTTTTTTGTTTGTTTGTGTTGTTGTTGTTGTTTTTCCAAGTTAGTTACCTACCCCGTAAATACCTATAGACTTACACGAAAGTACGAGATATGGGTAAACATATACATAATATATATACACATCCCCTATACTTAGTGAGTGTTGTGTCCTCAGAGCACAAGAAGCGTAAAGAAGACATAGCTCGAGCTAAGCGTAAGAGAGTGAAAGAAAAAGAAATAGATCAAGATACATCGGTCCGCCCCCCTATACTTAGGTTGTGAACAGTCTAAGTATAGAAGAGGAGCGAAAATGAGGTGGTTGGTATATGTGAATGAGGATAGTATATACAGATGGCATTGGTTCCCCCTATACTTAGGCTCTGGTCAGCCTAAGTACGGAAGAAGGGTGGAAATGTGGCGATCGTGAGAAGGAGTTTGATGAGGGGAATGGTATATACATATGGCATCGGTCCCCCCTATACTTAGGCCTTGGCCTAAGTAGAGGAAGAACATGTACGAGGAGACCGATGTGGTCGGGAGGGAGGGTAGGTAGCCGATGATTAATGCAGTTATCGTCCGATCTTTTTGTGAGCATGTGGTGGGAGATCGTAATGATAAGAAGGATATGAAGCATATGATTCCCAACTATTATCAGTGTTATCCTCTGAGAAATCATGCTGGATAGAGATGACACGTATGAGTCAAATGAAAGATAACCATCATCGGAGTTATCCTCAGAGGAATAGTATTTGAAAGTGGAAGCACTCCAGATATTCTTGTCTTTTAGTTTCTTCAGTTGTTTTCTCAGAATTCTTTCCTTCTTGGGATCAAGCGATTTATCCTCGGATGAATACTCTGAAGCACCAGTCTCGGTTAGCTCATAAGAAATTATTCCAATATATTTAATGAGACCAGGAGAATCAGATTTTGATGAATAATAGTGAGGAACGAGAGTCGTCCAATGGGAATCAAAGTTTGGATCCTTGCGATGGTAGGGTTTTAAGACTGCCGAACAGACCTCACTCATGTATATTACCTTTTCCGAACCTGATGAGGAATCATCAGACGATTCCTCTTCCAGAAGGTCAAAGGTGACTTTCTTTTCAGATGAAGGAGCATTCATTTTATTTTGTGAAGGTGTTGTTCCACTTGAGTCTCCATATGAATAACAATTGCAATTTTCTCCTTGGTCAGTGTTCGTCCTGCATGTTTGTTCTTAGTCTTCTTAATGTTGGTGCATTCCTGAGTTGGAATGATTTGGTCAAGGTAGTCAGAGTAGGTTGACTTAAGGTGAGCCCATGCATATGTCTTAGGATCATATAAAAACACTTTTCTATGGTGAGATCTACATGAAATGAAATAGTGGGGAGAGTCTGCATGTTCGTTCTCAATTGACTTGACGTTAGAGCATTCTTGTGTCGAGTTGATTTGATCAAGGTAGTCAGAATAGGTTGACTCAGGGTGAGCCCATGCATAAGTCTCATGATAATATGAGTCATCTATCCGATTTTCCATGGTGAGAGCAGCTGCGAATGGAACAGGAGGGAGAGTCTCTAAACCAATAGTCTCATCAACAATCGCTATCTCTATTGTAGCAGCGGGGTAGGGCTCATCTACCGCTTGGTGGTTATGACTATTTAGGACTTCGTGGGTTGCCTCAAAAAATCGTGGTTCCTCAAAGACTTGTTGAGATCGAAGTGCGCCCAATGCTGTAAAGTTGATTTCCCGAGTCTCACACTCAATAATTGCCTTAGCCAATGCTAAGAATGGCTTTCCAAGAATAATCTAAGACTAGGTGAATTCTCTTTGATGCTCAATATCAATGATCGTGAAGTCTCCTTTGCGTGGAACACCTTGGAATGTAATGATGACCGAAATGGTTCCTCTCGACCACTTTATCGATCAATCAACCAATTGAACGATCTCTCGTATCTTCCTGATAGGTCCGAGTTTGAGCTCGTGGAGTACAGAGGTTGGGAGGATATTAATTGGTAAGGTATCATCAATTCGAGCATGAGTAAATATTGTGTCTTTGATTCCACAGTCAAATCTGGGCAACCGCTTTATTATGCGGCTCTTGATTTTTCTCCTCAACACCAAGGAGGTGGCCATTGACAAAATATATCTTTCAGTCTTTGTTCTTATCCTGTCTGACTTTTTCATCATTAATTTGTCCATTACAAATCCTTTAAAGTCGAGAAAGTGTTCAATGGCCTGTATAAAGGAAAGTTAAAAAATCAATCTTTTCTCTAGTGCTTCTCGTACAGCAGGATCCAAATTCTTCAGATCTTCCTCAGTTTCAATTTTTAAGTATTTTTCTGGAATTTCATTTTTTGGGTGTTTTTGAATATTTCAATTTTTTTGGTATTTTCTGTGTGGTGTGGTGATGTGGTGTTTTCCATAGATGAGAAGGGGCTTTGATGTTTCGAGTAAGAGGCATAGTCATCCCTAGGAGAGTAATATGCAGAAGTGTTACTGTTAGAGTCGTCCCTAGGGCGAATGTTGTCTATGAGTTTCTGAATATCCTCGGGGTTCTCAATATTAGATCCAATTATTTCATCCTCCACTTTTGTACCCGAGCTTCCATAAAATAAACTGAGTCGGTCAGTAAAATTTCTGAATTTTCCTCCATTAATTCATATCTCTTAGTGATCCTCGAAATGTCATCCTCCAAAGAATTTTCAGGAGCAGTTTGTGTAGTTTTATGAGTATTCTTTTTTCCATCTTTAGATCCAATCATTTCATCTTCCATTTTCATGTATGAGCTGGGAGAAGATCCTCTCAAAGCATGTCTTGATTTGTTATCCTCTGAAAACTTCTCCTCTAAAATCATGGAAGGAGTCTGCTCAATAGTATAGAAACCATATGTTTTATGGTGTGATTCAGGCATTTGGAGTTGGTCTGAGTAGAGTTCATTCCTTTGATCATGATTGGTCGGACCCTTATACTGTGGAGTCAACGTAAAGGGTTTATGTGTTTCGATGTCATCAGTCCAGTCGTCTGTATGAGTGTCATGTCTGAAGATGGGGTTGTTATGCTCAATCCAAGATGATAGTTTCTCATTTGTGTTCAAGGTTGGAGGAGGTGGAAGATGTGAAGAAGTTTTAAATTCGATCAATCGGTTATAATCTACCATGAATGATGGATTGACATTTACATAATATGAAGGATGGATTGTATGATCAGAATAGAGAGGATTGACATACGAAGAAGTGGATACCTCAATCGGTTGTTTGTTTGTATGATCCGAATATAAAGGATTGTTTTTCATGACGTAGATCGGATTTGTTGGATTTATTTATGGGTGAGAGTCTCCTATGGAAGTTGGATGATGTCTAGTTGGAGGAGGTTTTGAAACTTTGGGTCTAACTGAGATGAATTCATTTTCATAGTATAGAGCTCTGATGGATACTTGGATAAATATTCCGCCATTTTTGAAAGAGCTGAAATGAATGATGATTTGGGTTTGACCGAGATGAATTTATTTTCATAAAATAGATTAGATGGATAATCATAAAGAAGTTCCATAATATTCGTAGGAGGTTTATTGGCTGACATAATGAATCTATTTCAGATCAAGAAAGGAGAGTGATGGCATAAATGTGCATTTTTTTGATATTCGAGATTGGTTCACACACACAATACAAACACAAATCAAACCCCAAGTTCACCAACTCACACAATGAAGCCGCAAGAGTTTGGCAATTTATCTTTTCAATTTTAAGTTGGTGATAAATCAATCTTGGAAAGAATTTAGTGAGCTTTTAGGTGCCGACAATTTTCTTAATGACTGGCCCGAATTCTTACAACTAGTTGCACATACTTTCAGCCAGAATGGGTGTAAGTACAGACTGTAAAACGACTACCGTGTTACTTAAGAAAGGAGCCTTACGTAGTGTCCTTTAAACCACCCACTCGGCTAAGGAAATCCAGACCGTTTACCGGCTACTCGTAGATCCTCATTGAGAAGTAGCTAATCATATTTATAGAATCAATAGTCAATATGAAAATCCAGATTTGGGCTCTAACCTTAAGTGTCCTCTCTCACTCACTCAGACAAATAAAAGAATCCAAGGTCGGGGTTGCTCTCCCGCAAAAAAATCTTGATTTTATGGGTTATTTAAAATCGGATATATTTAGTAGTCCCAATTTTAATTAGGCGATCACTAAAAATTTAAGGTGAGCACAAATGCACGTCTACCATCTAGTCCCAATTTCTTTTTAATTTTATGTGACAAAATAGGAAGGAGAAATTTGATAAAAGCCGATGCACGTGAAAAACGATGATGTATGCTCAGATAGAAGACTTACAATGATTCCTCGCAATCTACATGTGGGATGCAATACAAGAATTGAAAGATCATTCTAAATGAATGCAAGCAAATAAAAACCGCACCTAGCAGAAAGTTCTATTAGACGGGACGAATTTAGTTAAATTTGACTAAGTTGAACAATTTAATGTGCATCTCAATTAAGTGAAGTGTGGTCCTAGGTTCTACGAGCACAATAAAAAATTATAGAAGCTCTAATAGCCGTATGTGCTATCCTAAGCGCCACTCAAGTCGGGCCCCATCCTCACCGAAGAGTGAAACAGGCCACGACACACCACAAAAAAAGTTCAAGGTCTTGTTACACACGCGAGAGTCCAAACGGACACCGCTATAAATGAGAAAATAATTAAAGAAATTAAAATTGAAGAAATAAATCCTAGACTCTACGCTCTCTCACGAATCGACTCTATTTTAATTTTTAATGTGGCTTTTAGGAAGTTGGTGAAGATGCTTTGATTTTCAAAAACCGCTCCACGTATGCTGGGTACCTCACAAGAAAAATAAGACAGAGAATATAAGAGAGTGACTAAAAAAATAAAAATAAAAAAGCAGGAAAATAAATGCTCAAAATAAAATAAAAATAGATGCTGAAAATAAAATAAAAAATAAATGCAGGAGAAAAATGGAATTTATACAATGAAGATTCAGGGGTCAGAGCTACCCGAATAAAGAAATCCGAACAAAAATTTTTAGACAAAAAACAAAGACGTTTGCCTCCCCGACAACAGCGGCTTCTGATGGGTCCAAAAATTACCCTAGTTAATTGTCGTGAATTATCGTACGTTTAAATTATTATCATTTCGTTGTAGGCGGGCAATCTGAATCGGTCAAGAAATAACCACAAGAAATTTTAGTCAATTTTTATTAATGCGGTTTTATGTTTATTTTACTTGGGCAAGTCTCAAGGTCGAACTCAAGGAGGCAAATGAACAGACTAGAAATTTATCTATCAAAGTTCGAGGATGGTTTTCTAGGTGCTCTTTTTTTTTAAATTTTTAATGCAATTTTGGGATGCAAAATGCAAATTAGATCAATTTTAAGGACTAGAAAATTAATATCAATCAAACAATGTCCGAAAATATGAAACTTGGCCAAGATGACAATTATGAAGAAATCAATGCACTTTAATGTTTTTGGAATTTTTGGATGCAAAATAAATAATTTATGAATTTATGAATGCAAACGATGCGAATCTCAATTGTTAATTACAATAAATATTAAACCTAACTATTTTCAAGGGATAAAATTATCCAAGGTCTATCACTAGGTGATGGATCTCAAAAAAATCCTAAACCTCAAAGATACAAGATTTAATACCTATTAAAAATAAATATTGAAATATGCAAAATGATTTTTTGAGGGCAAATGATGCATGCAAATGCACTTCTTTTTAGGCATAATGTTAAACACAACTAATTAAACAATCCTTGATTTTTTTTGGCAATTTTCAGAGCAAGGGTTAATTAGTTATTGATTTCCAAGCACAGAATGGGTAAAATATGCAATTTTCCACAAAATAATTAATTTTTAATTAACTACAAATCACAAAAATGTCAAACATATGATAAGATGTAGAGAATTAGTTGTATAACAAAATACCTATTTTTGATAAATAAAATAATGCAATGTAGCCATTAGGGGTAGCAATGCTATATTACAATAATTAAAAATAAAACAAAATGCAAAGAGGACTAATTTGTAATTACCGAAATACTGGGGTGAATTCTACAAAATTGCCAAGAGGTCACGTGCCAAGCACGTGACCCTTGTCGGCGGGGCTGATCTGCGAATATACAAAAGTAGCTGGGCGATTATGCAATTTTCCCATGCAGTCACATGCCTAGCACGTGACCCTGGGATAGTTGGGCGTTTTTGCGAATGTGTGGGTCTTCAGGGGTGCCAGTGCAATTGTTACGTCCCGTCGCACGTGGGGAGGGCCTCGGGGCTCCCACCCGGTGGTGGCGTGCGGTGGGGAGAAGGCGCAACGCTTCACGACAGAGAAGGCACTGTTGTGACCGCCTTGAGATGGTGCAACTTGTCGATGAAGACGACTCCCGAAACCAGCCAGGAGGTGTCAGCGAAGGGAGTACGGCAACGGTGGTGAAGCCACGACAGAGGGGCGGCCGCTGGTCGATGGTGAGCTCTGAAGTAGCTGGCGTGGCAGAGAAGCGGAAGGCGGTGTCGAAGGAGAAGTCGTTGTGAAGGTGGGCAGTGGGGTCGAAGCTTCTTGAGGCGACCGGCGGAGGAATCGCGGTGCCGATGACGATGGTTGTCGATGGGGCTTCTGGGAGTTGGTAGCGGCTGAAGGTTGAACGACCCAGATGAACGGAGGTGGAGAATGAACGTCGCGGAGGTTGGGTGTTGGCTCAACGGGAAGAATTCCGGAGCGTTGGCAATAGGCTCGAGGCAGTTCTGTAACGAGGCCTGGGGCCTTGGATCTCGCTGGAGAATGATGCCGGGCTATCACCCCGGTGATCATTTTAGAGAGCAAATCGGCGGATATTAAACACAGGAGGTGGTGCAATGGTTTTATAGGGGATGCGAGGAGGCCGAAGATGGCAGGGGTTGATTGGGGATTTGATTGGGTTCGTGAAGATGGAAGGCGATTGGGGAGGATTCGGGGAGATCAGTGATTGATCGTGATGGTGATTGAAGACCAGATATGGGATACAATCTCGGAGATAGGCGGTGACCGGTCATGGAAGGGAAGACGGCCAGAGATTGCGGGGAAAGGCGGCGCTCCCAATTGGGAAAGGGGGAGGAAGTTGGTGTACAGGGACCATCCGATCGGTTGAGACCGGACGACCCTGCTACGACCACGTGGCGGCAAGAGAGGTGGGTGGAGTTGAGCATGTGTAGAGCACATGCTTAGGCGGCACGTGCTCCGCATGTGTGTGGTTTTTTTTTAATTTTTTTAATAAGTAAAATATATAAAGCCCAAAAATGAGTGACACGTGGTGGCTCCAGAAGCTGCCACGTGTCAGCCCCACAAAATCGAAAAAATAAATATAAAGAAAAATACGTAAAAAATAGTAAATGACCACGGTTCGAAAAATTTTCTTCACGAAAGTTGCTCGTCTTAATGAGATCTAAAACTTTATTTAAAAATCAAAATCGATCATTTGTGTAAAGCGATATTTTGGGGTATCACATGTACATAGAATACCTTGATTTTTGGGTTTTATATTTTTTGTCATTTTTATACCAGATAAAATACCGAAAAAATATGATAAAATCAAAGACAAATATTTACACATTAATCTATTTTTTGAATTTTTATTAATTAAGAAAAAAGAAGAAATAACATAAAAGAGAAAAAAGATAATTTTTTATAGACAGTTAGTGAAGACTCTGACTCAGTTAGTTTCTTTGATTTCAAGTTCATTTTGTATTTAGATTTTTTCGCACTTTAATAAGACTTTCATGAAAGAATACAAATGAAAAAGAAATAAAATAAAATGAGTCAATTGTGTACATAAAATAATAGGTCAAAAATCGCTAAAATACAAAATATACAAAAGAGGCCCAAAACCCAACTTTAACATATGAACTTTGATTCAATTGAACTTGGTCTTGTTTTGAAGGTAATTGAATGTACATTAGTTCAAAAGTGAGTAGGATCAAATCAGACACTGGATGGGGAAGATATGAATGTTTTAGTCCAGAAAATCTAGAATTAGGGCTTGGGTTTTTGGTCCACTTATTTGGGTTAGTGATTTTTTTGTATTTTTTATTTATTCTTGTTAGTGATACGTACACAGTGGAGGTGGGATTGGGTCAATTGGAGTTAGCGTGAATTAGTTAAAAATCTTGGAAGTTTAGGCTATTTACATGTCAATTTTGGCTGGGATTTTTTTGTCTTCTTATTTTGTGCGAAAATAAGTGATAAAATGCAATTCTTATCAAAACATGCATGAATGCTAATTATGCAGAATAAATGAATAAATGCCAAAGATATTTAGGGATTAGATCTTAATTAATGACATTTAGAGTGATGAATCTAAGATTCATCACCCCGTATTTATTTCTTATTACTTTTTGATGCAAAAACTTTAAAAATTGCATTACAGTCCCTGTAATCACATACTTTATTTTGCATGCTTTTATCATTAGAATAAATGTTATTTTTGTTTAATAAATTCTCCAAAAATTATCTTAGACTCTTGATGTATGTCTCTTTCGATTGTAATTTTTTCATTGCATTTTATCGTCATTTGTTATTATTAAAAAATCAAAAACATGGCATTTTTCCCTATTTGAAATTTGAAATAACATAAAAATTCAAATATTACGTAAAAAATTCCAAAAAAATAGATTAGTTTTCTTTTTGTGCATTTTAATTTCTGTCCATTTTTTCATGAATTAATTATTTTTAAAACCCCCAAAATTGCTAAATTCTCAAAATCTTAAAAAGTCATATAAAATTATGAAAAATCCAAAAATGTGATTTCACTTCCTGTTTGTAGATAATTAATTTTGGTTTTTAGGAGAAATAATTGCAGCAATTTTTTGTTTCATTTAGTTTTTTTAAATTGCAAAATAATCATGTTTCCTCATTGTTTGCATTTTCCCCTATTTTTATTCATTTTTAAAAATACTAAAAAAATCTAAAAATATCTGAAAAATTACAAAATAGTAAAAAATCTTCAAAAATAAAAATATTTTATTTGGACATTTTTTAGCATTTTGTTGATATTTGAAAAATCCAAAAAATGCATTTCTTTTCTGTATAAATTTGTTTTAAAAATTATTTTTTTTGAAAATTAAAAATTTTCAAAACTAAAAATCATTAAAAATTTGAAAATCAGAAAATAAAAAGATAGAAATAAAAAAATTAAAATTTTTTTTAAATGATAAAAATTTCACAAAAACCAAGATAATTAGCATTTCAGATTCCCTTTTTCTCTTAATTGATTTTTTTCGATTATTTGAATAACCCTCGGGAATTGTAGCCTCCTTGAGTTCGATCCTGTTGCCATATATGTTAATTAAATAGAAAAAATTCTCTTGCTATATTTTCTACAATTATTGGCTGAGAAGAAAAAAATAAAATTTTTGTTGCGGGATTCTTTGGGTCAATGGCACATTTATTTCATCTAATTAAAATATGAGAAGTTCCCTATCAACAATAGACAAAATGGAGGAGTCTTATTGACCTATGGTTTGGAATGAATCCAAACTATGTACAAAGGATCTAGGCTTAGCTGTGGATTAGAGTTGATAGATGTTGAATTTGGCGTGAATAATCGAAGGAAAAAAGTGGAGATATGCCCGTGAAAAAAATCAATGAATAGGGTGTTTATTGCGTGTTTGACCCATATCTCCCCCTACTATAGATCCTTATCGACCCAGTCATCATGATGCTTAGGTATCGTGGTTTAGGGTTATAAAATACCGTTGGCATTTTATTTCTTTTTCTTTCGTTGTTCTTTTATTTTGGCTTTAAACATTGTATTTTATACAAGATTTATACAATGAATAATAAATGTTAATTCTTGCAAAATAATGATATTTAAGTGCATTTAGCTAGGGAATAAAGGTCAAAATGAAAGAATAAAGGTGATGAAATGGAGATTCATCACCTCTCCATACTTGCCTTTGCTAGTCTTTAGCAAACACTTATGCCTATAAGTGCAAAGAAGAGAATAAAGAAAAGAAATAGAAAGAACTTGGATCGATTTTAACTATTAAACTTGTCCACATAAAATCAATGTTTGGAGCTTAAGTCGGTCCTTTGGATTTTAGGTGTGGTCAGAACCTTGTGTGGGAACCGGATTTGAAATACAACAGCTTATGAGAGTCACAAAACTTTGCTCAAGTCTCCCTAATAGCCATGTTAGAATAAATCAACTCATACACAAACCCTTATGACTATGAATGTATCTTGGAAAGTGTGTGTGTGTGTGTATGTGATATGTAGATCTCCTCGGTTGAAGTGGTAAAAGTCATTCTTCTCTAACATGGTGACCCTAATTTCCCAATCCAACGATTCTTTCCTGAGAAGCGGGGTATTCCCTTCTAATTACAACCGACTCCAGAAGAGGGGGTGGAGATAAGAATAGATGGTAGCCAGTGTAGCTACCTATCCTAGGATGCTTGACCTGTGTAGCCAAGTCATACGGCTATAAGGTCACATGAATAAGACTTTGAACCTCAAGATTTTTTATTTGACTATACAAATATATACATACTTCGGCAGGCAGTTTATTTTCATTAAAGCATGCCCACTTTTTTGGAGTTTTTATTGTATTTTTTAATACAATATACATCAGAATTTACATAAGGATTTTTTCCTCTTGAGGCAGTAGACTACCTCTTTTGAGGCTTTATTACAACCCACAACTTCTATCTTTAGACCTCATCGTCACTGGATCGGGTTGGGGTACAATGACCACATATATGTGGCTTCCGATGTTTCCAGTGACTTGTGTCTCATGTCGGCTAATCCATCCCTCTACTTCAATAGAGGTGAGAAAAGTGCAAAGTGTCCGTGTACAAGCTAGGTCATTATCAACAAGAGTTGTGCGTGTGCTCTGAAAGATTCTACTTAGGCAGTTAGGACATCATTGAACCAAGTCTCGTATTTTCAGAAAATTAAGTCTAGCAGACCTGAAGTGCCTCAATTCCAGTTCCCATAAGGTTCTTGTGGTTAAAAAATTAAGGTCTAACCAAGCTCCAATCTTCGGATTTTATTTAGACTCATTCAATCATCAAACTCAATTCAAAAAATGCAAATGCTGTGTATAATGATAGGAAAATATTTTTGTGATGCAATTATCTGATTTTGAACTTTTTATGGGTTTTTGAAAAGATTTTTGCAAATATTTTTTGTATTTTTAATTTTGTAAATTTTTTAGTGATTTTTCAATAGCAGAAAGTTTTGGTAAAGAAATATGTGCAAGTATTTACACGGGCGTTCTTATTGGGTATTTACAAGAATTTAGGTGAAGAATTTACAGATTTGTATATACAAGGTTTGTAAAGGCTCTTTATTTGTTTGAATTATGTACACAGTTCTCAAAATAATTTGAAAATATTTTCACAAATATTTTAAAAAATTTTATTTTGCAAACTAATTTGACAAATATTTTTTACAAACATTTACAAAATTTGAAAATTATTTTGTAAAGGTTTTTCAAATAGTACGTTTAGATTTTTCAAAGTATTTTTGCAAATATTTTTCAAAATCATTTGCAAATAGATTTTCAAGATATTTTATTTCAAACAAAGAAGGAAATTTTTATAAAGGTTGAAAATATTTTACAAAATAATTTCCAAGCATTTTTCAAAATATTTTCAAACATTTTACAAAAGCATTTTAACCTAATTTATTGATCAGTATATACAAAAAGACTTTAAATTACTTTTATACAAGTGGGGTATTTTACAAATAATTAATTAAATTTTAGCCATATTTGTTGAGAACATGAAAGTATGAGTTATGGCTAAAGTATATACAACGTATATACGACCTCCTATACTTAGCTTGAGTTGTGTCCTCATAGATCGAAGAGAAAAGAAAAGACATAACTCGTACTCAATATAGAAAAAGGCTATACTACAATGACTAAAGAATAAAGGATCAATGAATGAGAAATCAAACTCCCCCCATACTTAGGATGAAATAATCCTAAGTATAACATGTTGTATATACATGTAGGGAGGATTGAGGATGGGACAAACTAGATTAGCGACTCGTCCTATCTCCCCCTATACTTAGGGTAAAATATCCCTAAGTATATACTAGAAAATCAACAATAGAGGAGACAAGTGAGAGATCAAATAATCAACAACGGGACCCAGTCATCCATCCTTATACTTAAGATGAAGCATATCCTAAGTATAGAGATGATGACTGAGAGGAATGTAAGAAAGAATGAGAAGAAAGAAAATACACAGAAGAAAATAAGAGAAGAAAAGAAGAAAAGAAGAAAATTAAAGAAAAAGTTTTATAGGAGCATTATCTGAATCTTTGGATGTTGTTGGAGTTATGGATGATGCATCATTGAAGATCACTTGGACTAAGTCGACAACGGACATGAAAGTGTCATAGTCGAGGTATGCCTTCAATAACTGACCATTGACGGTGAATGGTTGTGCATCAGATGACAACTTGAATATTACAAAGCTTACATTGTCACACACTTCTTTCACTCTGAATGGCCATGTCCATTTACTTTTCAATTTTCCCAAGAATATCTTCAACTTTGCATTTAATAACCATACTTTCTATCCAGTCTCGAAGGTTTTTCGTATGATGTGCCAGTCGTGCCAGCGTTTAACCTTCTCCTTGTACATCAATATGCTATCATACACATAATCTCGGAATTCTAGGACTCTGTTCAGATCTACTTTTCTTTTCTGACCACCTCTATTTTAGTCTAGATTGCAAATGTTGACTGTCCATAGTGATTTGTGAATTAGTTTGATGAGCAGATGGCATGGTTGTCCATACCCAAGATGATAGGGAGACATGCCCAAGGGAGACTTGTAGGCGGTCATGTATGCTCAATGGAGCCTAATAGTTGGGACCGGTTCTTTCTGTCCGGCCTCACAAGCTTCTGTAAAATTGTCTTGATTTCTCTATTTGAGAGCTCTACCATGCCATTAGTCTGAGGATGGTAAGGAAAAGGGACTCAGTGCTCGATGTTGTACTCCTTTATTAATTTCTTGACCTCTTTATTTATTAAGTGACTACCCCCATCGGATATGAGAATCTTTGGTATCCCGAACTGTGAGATGATGTTTTCTTGTAGAAACCAACATGCTATAGGCTATCAATGATTTGGTGATCAATCTCCATTTCATTACCTTTATTTTATCATTTTGGCCTCAAAAACTCTATCCAATGCATGAAAATAACATTATTTTTATACAAGTTAACATTCATTATTTATTCTATTTATAGTATATAAAACACTATTTTTAATGACAAAATTATAGAATAAAGGAAATAAAAGAAAAAGAATAAAATACCAAGGGTATTTTCCGACCTTAAGCCTTGAGACCAAGTGAAGAATTGATTTGGTCGACAATAAATAAAGTAGGAGGAGATAAGGGCCAAATATGTAATAAAAAGCGTACTTATTTATTCTTAAATAAAGTATTTTTGGGACCCATTTTATTCTTTGTTATTTATATCTCAAATAAAGAAACTTTGTACATTAAATTTGTAGATAATAATGTATAAAAAAATACAAAATTTAGTTTGCACAAAAATAATACTTAGTATACATTTTATATCTTAAATATAAAGCCAAAATCTAAATTTCCCAGACCAATATCTCCTAAATAATTAAAATGTATCAAAGTCACCTTTAATTGTATATCTTTTAATAAGCTATTTAATGAAGGTGATTTCATATTATTTAGAGTTAAGATGTGAAAGTTAGATTTTGGACCCTATTGTATATAATACATGATTAAAATATTCATTTTTATTTATTCTTTATTATTTTTATAATTTAACAGAGTAAAATCATAATGAAAACACAAAATAAAATAAGTATATATAAATACATAGATGAATATACAATACTTATACCTATATAATGTATACCCCTATTTATTTAAGTATACAAATAAACATCAGAAAAATACAATAAAAATATATTGTGTACATAAAAATAAGTTGTAAATATATAAAATAAGAGAATAAAATAATAATATCAAAAAAATAAAAAATAAAAAATTCAAATCATAGATGAATATACCTATAAATATACCCTTAAAAATTAACTTATAATAAAAAAATCAAAAAATAAAAATCATAATAAAATACCACATAAAATAATAAATAATTTATATTTTATAACCAAAAATTAATAAAATAATTTACTATAATTAATTAATTATTTTTGAATAATAAGGACTATTTTATCTTGTAGTGTCCCCCTAGACCAATCAGGCCGCAGGGAATGTTGACCTTGGTCAACTCCCTTTCTTCTCTCTGACTTGCATCAAACACCTCGAGCCCGCTACCTTCTCCGCCTCCAACCGATCGATCTAGATCTCCTTTTTCCCTGAGTCCTTCATGGATTTGGTTCCCATCATTTACGTGGCCCATATGCACTCATTAGATTCACTCGATTTGCATCGAGTCATTCAATAATCCCACTCGAAAAATCGTCCAAAATTATGTGCATAAATAAGACCCTAGCTCGAACATTCCATTTTTATCCCTCTTGGAGCCTCGACCATGTCCCTGTATGAGTGAAGGAAGTCTATAGTGATAGAGGATGTCTTCCCCGACCTCAGATTCATCGGAGTAAGGAGAGGAGCAAATCCACGATGGTTCTCTGGCCACCCTGCTCCCTACTTCATTGCATGTATAAGGGATGCATCTTTTTAGTTCTTAGATAGATTTTAATATCAAGATATCAATTCATATTTCAGTTTCACATTTAATCCATTAGGTTTAGTTGTAGTGTAATTGTTTCATTGCCAAAACTGCTAGGGCTCCATCCAATCCACTGAATTCCCGACTGTCTCCGTTTTCGCTTGCCACTCCATTTCGATCCCCAGCGCATTCTTCATTAAATCGACCCATCCGGACCACCCAATTTTAATTTAATCAGTGAATCAAGGTTCGTCCACCACCTCTCGCTGGAACCTCGCTGCCCATCTTCATCCTCACGCATCCCAGCTTCATTATAGGTCGAGGTGACTTACCTTGAGCCACTGGATCTTTTCATGCAGTTGCTAAGGCCAAAGGACCCCTCCTGGGACTCAATCGCACATGGACAAGGATCCCCAGGTTCTCCGACTTCGACCAAACTCTAGGATCCCCACAATAGGTCTCGAACCATTTTGTAAGTACTGCTCGCTACGGATGACCTCCCTGGAGGTGTAGGGCCCAAGAACATCGAAGAGGACCACCGGATAAAGGAGGGTTTACGGATCGAAGGTCGGGGGATGCCCTATTCTTCCCTGTTCTTCGTGAGCAGCAGTTACCATCCGATTTGGGGAGGCACCCTAGATTCACCAGCAGTTGTTGGATTAGCACGTGCATGACCATCAGATCCTCATCTTGAATCTAATCTCAAGCATCCATGGCCCAACCCTCTTTTGCTGTATAACGCACAACATGTGGATAAGCGACGGATATCATCCACACGATGGCATGCCTATTGGGGGTAAATTACAAATCTCACCCCCATAGTTTTTGTATTTGATTATTAGTTTTGTAAAAAATAGATAGCCTAAATAAATGTGGACATTTTGCATAGATATTATAATCAGGTCCAATCTAGCTTAGCTCACGTGTCGTCCAACGTGTGCTGGGAGAATTTCATGTATACCCTAGCAGATTGTTGAATTTATATTTAGTCCATTAAATTTGAAGTCTATTTCTAGGAAAATAACACATGAACCCTTTTCCTTAATTTTATTTGCAAATATGCCCTTCCCAGTTCATGTACTTTTGGTGCTTGAATTTCATTTATTAAAAATAACATCCGTGCTCTAAAAATTATGCAAAAATAGGGTTAGATGTCTGCTAGCATGTATTTTCACATTCTTTATTTTTGTGGCATTTTAGCATTTTTATTATTTACTAAAAATCAAATGGGCACGTTTGAAGGATATGGTATAAATCCTCAAGCGCATCACGGAAGCGTGACCGTCGTATCGAATACGACGAGGAGCGATTAGCCGCACTAGTTGCTCGATGCAGCGGAATTTAAAAAATTTTCATGCGACGAAACCACATGATCCAAGAACACTTCTCTGATCATTTCGTCTAAACCACAAACAAGTAATAGGATTACCTCTTGAAGCGTGGTTGCGATCGAGTCTCTAAACGGAGAGACCTCCTGTCTCAAGTCTGATTCGACGGAGGAGATGCTTGCGAGCGCGGGGATGAATCGCATACTTCTCGCAATCCATGTTGATGATCCAAGCGGTGGATCTCCTGATCTCGACACACGAGATCCGACGTCTTCTTCACGAGCGAGGCGCACCGAAGGAGACAGAGATCCACGAGCAGACTATCGGGTAGCATAACGACGACGCTGTGGCGATGGAGAAGCTCTCTAGGGCATCCATGGTGGACAACCAAGAGAGGGAGAGAGAGTAGATGTGTATAGAGAAAGAGAGAGAGATGTGCTTCTCAAGCATTGTGTGTAAAGAAGAGCAATGGGGTGCCTCTCCTTTTATAGGGTTTTGGGATCCATGGATCTCAATCCATGGGACATATAAAATCAATGGATGAGATTGATTTATATCAATCCAATGGTCAAGGTTGTTGTTGGTAAAAACCAACAACTTGTGATTTAATTTGGATCAAAATATATTTGATAAAATCAAATATAAATCAATCCAAATTACACCAATAAATAAGGAGAGAATATACATGGAGATTACATCTCCCATGTATAATCAAGGTGGACGGCCACCCATTCCAAATAGGACATGGGTGCTGCCCACTCCCTTCCATATGGAGGCAATCTCATGAGATTGCATATCTTAATGGAAATCTCTCATTATTTATTTCCAACAACTTTTATTGGGATTTATTCACAAAAAATAATTCACAATTAATTTTGGGAATATTGCAATCTTGACATTGGAAATTTGTGAATCACATTCACAACCCAAAACAAAATATAATTTACATTTTCAATTAATTAGACAATGTGTATCCAATACACATTAATAATTAATCAACAAATATAAATTATAATTTGCTCTCTCTAATACATTATAAATCACATTTATAATATATTATGAATAATTGGATATTACTATCCACATTATTCTTATCCATAATAATTAAATCACATTTAATTATATTGGATAACTTATTCTCTTGTGCCCAAATAATATGAATCATATTCATATTATTCACATTTTTGATAATCAAATCACATTTAATTATCTAAGATAACTCTCCTTATAATATGAATCAAATTCATATTATTCATGATAACTAAATCACATTTAATTATCCATTTTCTCAATGCTCGGATACACATATCAACAATAGAATTACCCATGAACTCTTTCAAGGATAATGCACTTTCTCCGCGAATACTTGGAGATAATGACAGGGCGATTGTATTGTTCCACGTATAGTGACTTGGATATTGAGATTACGTCTCAAATCCATATCTAGGGCCTCTCGTAGATGCTTGATTAAATCAAGACCGCAGATCTAATCTTCTCATTGAATCTGAATCACATTCAGATTAATGTCCAATATTTGGACTAAGATCAGATTACTTCTCTACTGAAAGGAGTCACTAAAATCCAGACCCGTTTCATCACTCCTTAGGAATGGAAGCGTCATGGTTATACAATCGTTTATGATCACATCACCCTCAGGTATTCCCAATACCTGTACATCCTGCATACTGGAAGACTCAGAATAAACCCGAAGTATTAGATCAACTTTATACTGTCTACTTCAGGGTTTTATCAGTAAGTTTCTCATTTTGATCATTGGGAGTTGGTATCGATCATATACTTTCCAAAAGCATATATCATACCTAGGTCTTGATCATATACTTTCCAAAAGTATATATCAAACCTACAAATTCAGTCAAGCTTCCAAAGCGAGGCGACCGTGCGCACGGAATTCGATTCTTCCCAATATCTCATGAGTGAGCTTATGTCTTCCGGTTTAGTAGTGAACCTGTATGATCCCTTTGAGAGATCATATTACTCATATGCCCTTATATGCACACTAGCGCGCCGGTGTATGGACCTTGATTAGGTCATCAACCTATTGGTCTGCCAAATGTACATACTCAGACATATAGTAACACATCTGTCTCCGGTCAGAGGATGCGTGCCTATATCATGACAACATACGATATAGGACTTTGGTTATCTCGATCTCGTTAAGTCAACTCTTTGACCTAACTAATTTGACACCTCCGAATCTCTATTCCTATGCAGAGGACCTGCATCAAGAGGTCGGTCAGATATCAGCCTAACCGAGAAAGGATTGCCATCTCCTACTCAGGCTGGAGATCACATCTTAATAATCATTTGACGGTGCCTGATGATTCCTCAATCTAACTCATTAGATAATCATCCAAGCACCAGCCTCTATGATTCAATAATTGAATTAACAGCTGTATGATAATTAAGATGGCCACGGTACATAACCCTAATTGTACTAAGGGACCTATTATGCAAATTATTTATTCTTCATTTCAGATCAGGGAATGATATTTGCAATAACATTTATTGCATAATGGCTCACCGTGGGCTTGCATTTCCAACAATCTCCCACTAGCCCAAAGAGCCATTAATGGGCTAATCATTTAAATCCACACTCATATGACAATCATAGGCTATTCAGAAAATAGCTAGGTAAGTTGATCAATCACTCTGTTCCCAAGAGACTATGCCAAGTCCTTTTACGGCACTTGCATATCCCCCAGTAACAGTGCTTACATCCAATGCGAATGTTGCATCTTATGCAACCAATACTCAATTTTGTTATAGTGTCCTTGACACTATAGCTCGATTAATTATTATAACCAGTATGCCCATAATTCTTATCAGAATACCTTTATTCCTAGAGATCTCTATCTCCTAAGGTATCTACAGTTAAGACCTTTTAGATCATTATCTATAAAGTCTTGATTTCTTGAAGAGAAGACTTTGAGATCACTATCTCAAAAGTTTTGCCTTCTATGAAGATATTGTTATTACTGCAATCAAGTGTTTTATCACCATAGTAGGATTAGTAACAGTTTACTACTCCCAATGCATGGTAGACATCTGGCTTTTGTACACATCTAGCATACACCCGGTTTCTTGGAACTGATGCACAAAGGCAAGCAGTTTTCATTCACATCCTCAACTCTTTGAGGTGCTATCCGTTTAGATAGGTCAGTACCATATCTTAGGGGAAGGAAGCCTTTCCTGGAATTTTACAAAAAATGGAATAAGTCCAAGGTGTACTACTAATGTGATAGTCCCAATATCCTCTTCTCTTTGCTTTTGAACGACTTCAGAATTAAGATCTAAGAGGTATCCTTGAGATCGTATCTCAAGGTATGGAACAACCAAATTATAAAACACTTATTATTATCCTTATATCATTCCAAATGAATGGCACTCCCACTAAGCTTCACATGGTTCATCAAGGTTTTATCTGAAATCATAACATTTATAATTTCATGTTCAAGAAGCTTATTTGAGTCCAAAGATGGAGTTCTTTAGCTCGCACACCTTGCTTTCCTCAATCATGAAGCCCTGGGGCTACTTCATATGAATATCCTTAGAGAGGTATTCATAGAGGAATGCAATCTTGACTCACATCATGAAGATGTCATAGTCAATTTGTGCAGCTATAGTTAGCAATATTCTGATGGGTTAAAGCAAGGTCACCGGAGAGCAAGTCTCATCGCAAGCGATGTCTTCTCTTCAGTGTGTAGATCATGGCTACGAACCATGCTTTGAAGGTCTCTACCTTCTCATCAGGTTCCCTCTTTCTCTTGAAGATCCATTTACACCTTAATGGGTCTCATCCATATAGGTGGATCCTCGAGGGTCCATATACAACACTTGTATATGAAGTCTACATTAGAATTTTATTGCTAACATCCATCTTTCCATGTCATGATCCTAGGGAGCTTCAACATATGAAGTCCAATCATTTTCAGACTTAACTGACACATGGAATACATCCTCAAACTTATTTGAATAAGTATTAGTGTTTCATCTTTAATTGTCTATTTAGTTTCCGATTTTAGGAGTCTCATTATCTTCTCAAGATTAAACGAGTTCCTTTACTTCATTTTCATCTTGATTCTCAAGAGAGTCATCCTATAAGACTCATATTCTCAAAGATGAGATCTTTTAAGAATCTCAAGGTCATAAAGTAGGTATCCAATACCATCTTTTATTTTCCTAATGAAGTAGCACTCTCCAGTGTCAGATTCCAGCTTAATCACATGGAACCTTATTAAGGATATATATAATGTAGTCTCTACCACATATATATATATACTTGGAAACTAAGAGATAATTATGCTAAGATTAATCATTGATCAAATCATGTCACACATGATCAATTTTATCTCCCTACAACTCCATTGAGGTAAGGTTCATTAGGAGGATTGAGATAGGAATGATATTCATATCTGTATAAGGTATTCTATGAATTCATCTAATAGGTACTGAGTACCTAGATTAGATCAAATTCATTTAATCTTTCTTCAAACTTTGGTTCTAAACCAAAATTGTGAAATCTTTGAACATTTCAAAGGTTTCTAAGTGAAGAGAAGAAATCTCATATCACAAATAATCATCAATAGATATCACATATCCATAATGTTTACTATGATATAGATGATTCACATACGTCAATATGTATGAGATCATGAATACCTTGACATCTTACATCTTTCCCAAAGAAGGGTGTATTGGACATTTTACTTTGAATACAATATTCATAAGTATGCAAGTTTTGAAATTTTAGACATTCTAAAGCTTCATCTCTTACTTATCCATTGATCTCATCAATAGACATATGTCCAAAACATGATGTCGGATCATTGTCAAATGATCTTTATCCTCCTATTGATCTTTAAAGGTTTAATTTTCAGTATTAGAAATCTTAATGAACAATTCATTAATTTTCTAATTTAGTGGAGTCCACTAGATGTTAGATTGTTATCTGAAATAACCATCATAACTCTTTATGATAGGTTTATTCCAGGATTCATGTTTATTTCCAACATTTAGAAATAAACTATGAGTGTATTCTAATATTCAGGTCTCAGATACTGATGAATCTACGTTTCATCATCTTTATTCTATCATTTTGGCCTTAAAAACCCTAGTAGATGCGTGTAAATAGCATTAATTCATGCATTTTAGCATTCATGTATAAGTGTGTAAATATTGTATAAAATGCGGTTTTTAGTGCCAAAATTATAGAATAAAGAAAAGAAAAGAAAAAGAATAAAATATTGTAAATATTTTATGACCCGAAACCCCGAGACCTAGGCATCTCGATGACTAGGTCGACAAGGAATAAAGTAGGGGGAGATAAGGGCCAAAATGCAGTGTAAATACCTATATCTTCCATTGATTCTTTATTCATTTTGGGACCTATTTTTGGTTCCACTTTTTATTCATCAAATAAAGAAACTTTGTACATGAAAGTTGTAGATAATTTTATAAATAAAAATACAAAATTGATTTCACAGAAAAATAATGTACTGATAAAAAGTTATGGTCTGAATAAAAATCCAGAATCCCAACTTCCCAGACCCGTATCTCACAAATGGAAACTACAAATGCAGCATACTCACCTTTAATTATATATAGAAGAAAATAAGCTAATTAATGGCGGTGGTTTCGCATTTGGCGGAGCTACGGTTTGAAAGTTGAGTTTTGGACCCACATTGTATACTTGGACATATTAAAATATTCAATTTATTATTTATTTATTATTTTTATAATTTTATAATTTTATAATGTTGTAAATAATACTTATAATAATTATGTGTATTAAAATCAGAATAAAAATGCAAAGAAAAATAAAAATAAAAATGAACATATATATAGAATACATAGGTACACTACCTATATCCATACCTATACATTATACCTTTATATTTTATTTAATATACAAAACTTTTCATAAAAATAAAATAAAAAAAATATTTGTGTAGATAAAAATATTTTATAATTTTATAAAATTATAAATAAAAATAATAATATTAAAAATACCTAAATAAAAATAGAATACTTAATTATATAGATATATATACAATAAAGGGCATAAATGCAAACTTGTAAAAAATACGTCTCATTAAAATAAATAAAAATCACCATAAATTAATTAATAAAATAATCAACATTTTTTATTTTATAATTAAAAATCAATAAAATCGTTTGCTATTTTAATTTGATTTTAGAAATCTTTTTCTCCAGGTTTTTCCTTGTTGGTCCACGTGGACCAATCAGGGGGCTAGGAGAGTTGATCTCGGTCAACTCTCTGCCCAACACCTGGGCTGTGTCAGAACAAGAGTTTTTCTTGGATTTCGCGGATTTTTGGAGGCCGATTCTTTCACCGTTTGAGGTCGGTCTCTTCACGAGATATGTAGCCCTATGACTGATCATCCACGCCCACCTATTATCTCGGGGATTGGATCAACGACGCACCCGTGATCGCACCTCGAAGTTCGTCCCTTGGCCAAGTTTCAAAACCGCATTCCTTTCTTCCATTTCACTTTGAACCCCATTTTGACCAAACTAGAGCCTCGCCAAGCTTTGTTCAGGACTGGAGGCGTGACAGGCCTCCTCCAGCGGCTTGCGTGGTGCTCCGGTGACGTCGAGTGGTCGGCTCCACCTATCTCCGGCCATCCATGGCCGTGAGGTTCAATATCTCCTTCGCCCCGGCCAAGTGAGGTGTTTTCGTTCTGAATTCTTGTAGTTTAGATAGCTATAGGGCCCAGCTTCAACCTTCTGCCTTTAGATTGATTTTTCGTTAAGTATTTAGCGTAATCCCGCAATCAAACACCCTTGCCGGAGCCCCTCGAGCTCCGGCCGACCTCTCCTTTCCATTCCGCCATATCGTCACGCTTTTTCTGCACCTAAATAGACCTGGGACCGTCTACTGTTGGTTGTACGTTTTCATTGCAGGTCCCAGGTCTTCAAGGACCCCCTCCTGGGGTCGAGTTTTGCTCGGACCGGGAGCACCTGGAGCTCGGCGCTGCTCCATGCTCGCCGGCCATTACTGCTGCTCCCCCGCACCCGCTGAAGCCATCATTCGTCAGGGAGCAGCCGCGGGGATCTTCCAGGGGTGTCGGAGAAGTCGCAGGTGCGGGGAAGCTCGAGCTTCGGCCGATTGAAGCTCGCCAAGCTCGGGTTCGTCGTCGTTCTTGCCGGTTGCTCCGCATCCGTCGGATTCGGCCTGTTCTTCCAGGCCTCCCATCTGCCGTTGGATGCAGCGCGCCCTCCAGCCGTCCGATCAAGCAAAGATGATCTAATCCAGGCCCTTAAAGCCCAACTGTTATTGGGCTCTGCGGAAGCGCCACGTGGCGTAAGTAACGCCCAGCCCGCCGTTGGATGCGCACCTGCTTTGGGTATTTTGTCCTTTAACCCAGAGCATTTTTTGTAATTCCTACTTAACGCTGAAACTTTCATGTGAAGTATTATAGTTTTGTAACTTTTGCGTAAAACCCCCCCTGATTTTGTGGTACTACATAGAGGTTCCCGCCAGGTCACGTGCGTTGCGCACGTGACTTGGCGATTTTTGCTAGGACCTCCCGGGACTTTTGCATATTTAGTTTTAATACTAAAACTTTTGCTTGCAGTTCACATAGTGTTGGAGTTTTGCATAGAAGCCCCCTTCGTTTGTGAGTATTGCAAATAAGTCCTCCCCAGGCGCGTGCTTAGCACGTGCGTGGGTGGCCTTTTTGCAATCATTTCCTCGTGCTTTTATGATTTTATATGTAGTCCAATAACTTGTATGTTTAGTTATAATATTGCTGTGAAAATTGCACAGAGGCCCTTGGATTTTCTGATAATTACACAAACGCCCCTGCAAACATGATTTTTCCTTAAGCTTCTAGTAATTTTTGCACATGTCCATAAAACCCAAAAAAATCTCCAAAAATTATAGTAGAGTCCTGTTGCATAGTATTTTAATGGCCTATTTTTATTTTTCATATATATTGTATTTTATTATTTATTAAAAATCAAAAACATCCATTTTGAGCACTGTCTAGTTTATAAAATCCATAAAAAATATAAAAAATCTCTAGAAAAATTCCAAAAAAATATATTTTGTTTCTCTTAGTGTGTTCTAATTTCAATCCAAAAATCACTAAAAATTACAAAACTAAACTCCTAAAAATTGCAAAACCTTAAAAACCCTTATAAAAATATTAAAAATTCTTCAAAAACCCTAAAAATATAATCTTGGTGTCCAAATTTTCCTTATTTTATTATCTTTAAGTGAAAATTAAATTGGAGAATTTTTGCTACTGTTTGCTATTTTATTTCTCCATTTTAGTTTCAGCCTTGCATTTTTGCCACTGTTTTCTTTATTTTGACAATTAAAAATACCAAAAACATTCTAAAAATTACCCAAAAATCACAAAAACAGTAAAAAACCTAAAAATATCAAAAACCTTTTATTTCTGAATTTTTGTTATTTTTGCACTTTTTATTAAATACCTTGCCTTGTCTTTTATTACATTGTCCTTATTTTCCCATATTAAAAAAGAAAATAAAAAATATAAAATATAAAAAGAAAATAAAAATCAGTAAATTAAAAATCAAAATACAAAAATATAAAATTAAAAATTAAATAAAAAAAATATAAAATTAAAAACCCACAAAAAAATTAGCATAGTAGACACTTGATCACATTCACACACATTTCGAGCAATTTTGCCCCGTTCTAGCCTTTCTGCTCCCTGTGTTCGACCTCTACAATTCTTGCACTATACACATCTTGTTGTAGAGTTATAATAAATTTTAACTCCGCACATTTACTTTCATTGCTTGATTTATCTGTTGTGGGTTAATTGTTGATTAATTCGGGTTTCGTGAGCGGACGCTCAGCGACACTGTAGTCCCGCCTTGTGTGGACTATTTTGACCCTCGCAAAATCCGAGTTATCAGATACATTCTCTAAGACTAAGGGCTCCCACTGAAAATATGAAGTATATTGATCCAATGAAAATTGTTGCAACAATTGCATCACTTCAAACATAGATGACCATTAAACCTTAAGATCAAATTTCTAATATTCTAATACACATGCAACAAATTGCAAGTGTCATTAGAAGATTGAGATACAATTATTAGACTTTATCTTATCAAATAAGCAAGTCAATATAAATGATTATATGCAGATTAGTCCGATGTACTATCCGATTCCTTCTCTAAGGATTCTAGATAGATTTGATAGTCATACTATCAACACATCAACTTATTGCAGTATTGGCATACATCCAACTCTTTGGATGTCATATGTAAATTACAGAAGTATAGTCAACTCTTTGACTATACTTCTAACTTGGGTCCAACCCATGCTTCCACTGCGCTCCCTTTATTTATAAGCAACCATTGCTCAAGACAAAGGATCTCTTACGTTAAAATCAAAAATTTCAATATAAGAGTATTTCAAAATTTATACATGCTTCATTCAATTCATACAATATGAATATTTTGAAGCTTCATGAATGACTAGAGTATAGATAGTAGAATGATGACACTCATCATATCTACATCCATTTAAACTCTTAAAACTTAGGTTCAGGTAGGTACTCAAACAATTTGAATACATCATCTCCTATAGAGCCACCATTCTGCATAATGCAGAGAACCATGTCATTAATGATTATAGGTCGAGAGCACATATGTATGACAGAACATCTTCTTAGATTTTATAAGGATTATATAAAAATTACGATCATTATCGACATGTTACTTCAAAAGTACATTCGATGAGATCAAGACTTATAGAGACATACAAACCCTAGGGTTTTAGTCCTATTGTCTTATTTAATCATCATTCCTCATTATTATGAGGAAACTTGCACATTGCAACCACATACATTACGTGTCCAATTGCAAGTACAATATCTGGATCATAGGTCCAATCCATGATATTCTACTGGTTATTATTGAGTATAACATTGAGTGGGATTAAAGAAGGATTATCTGAAATAAGAAATTTGCGTAAACATATATAAATATATAATTTTCTTTGATTTAGGAATTTTTTGTATCAAAGTTGTCTTGCCATGTCAACAATGAAAGTTCATTCCCTTAATCACTTTCAATGTAAGAGATATACTTACCATTATATCTCAAGCAAGATCTGGGATATCCTTCCTTATCTTTGTTACATCCCAATAATATGAGAACCTGTAACTCGGATAAAAAGAAGCGGGAACATATTCCGCCTTGCAAGTCCAACTTGCATCTCCCAATTCGGTCTTTAACACCCGAGCCCACCACCCCTAAGGTGATGTTGACCCGTCATTAATTGAATCAACCATCAACAAGAATACAACTCGCTATGCTCAATCCAATATCGCCCAAATAATATGAGGACCCGATATTGGGGTCACTACGCATACATCTTTACTCTTTCGAGAAGCGACGAGCTCGATCCAAATGGATCATATGCAGGAGCTGTCACTTCGAACAGGCGTCTCCTACATACAATATCTGGCGACGGAACCTTTCGCCTTGACGAGAGACCATGGATGTCACTTATGTGATCCTCCATATCATATTCAAATTTCAATTAATTATCATGAATCATATTCATATAATTAATTCTTCCAAGGGAAATAATAACTCTATTCATAATAGATTGTTCTTAATTGGATATAATTAATTCAATCTTATTAAATTAATTATCAATTCAATTCAATCAACAAACTTGATTTTACTTGAATATATGGTATTATCTCAAAATACGTACTAATTTGAATTTTAATAATTAGAAAAAAATACATCATGATCTCTCAGGCATCATTCGTTCCCTACCCGCTGTCATGGCCAGTACCGGCGGGAGTGGGATGGACCGCATACATTGCAACCCGCTACCCCAGCGATCCCCGACTAGACACCATATCTGCCTCGGGAAAAAATAATACCGAGCCAATCATTTTGTACTTGAGATGATCACCGGTTCTTCAACCGAAATTATACGATGTAATAATAATCAAAACATTTTTGATTATAAGGAAATTTGCTAGACAAATTCCCAATCCTATTCAAGCAAGGAGTTTGATGATTGTGATTCCAATTTTGATCTAGATCAAATCTAATCAATTATTGGTTGAGGCCATGTTAATTAAGGAAATAATCATCATAAAATATTTCTTAAATATTTTTCATAATTATTTCATGAAATTAACAATTAATTTCACTCATTGACAATCACATGGTTCTTGATTAGGAAAGTAATTTCAGCAGTGACCCCTACTTACTAAAATTAGCATATCTCAATCAATTTAAATCCACATTAAGCAAAGTAAGTTTCCATAGTTTGCTAATTCGATTTATAACAGAACCTATGTGATTTGAACGCATTTCGAGGCATCTCTAAATGGTAATTATCTCCTTAATTACGTTATGATTCGTAGTACCCGTAATAGTGAATACATGTTCATTAAAACGACCATATCTCGAGGAAACGGAATCCAAATTACGTAAACTCAGATCCTATGGTTTCCTTATTTAATGGGAAACAAAATCCTATTGCTATTTTCGTGTTTAAACAACTTAAACAGGGCCAAAAAATTGCACAAAACAGAGATGCGAAAAAGAAACGCGATAAAACTTTCGCAACCCTAACGAACCCAAGTCGCCTTCGGTTTTATGGATCGTATCCAAAACCTTCGACCTAAGGCTCTGATACCACTTATAGAATATGGTTAGAATCCTCAAGCACATCACAGAAGCGTGACCGTCGTATCGAATACGACGAGGAGCGACTAGTCGCACTAGTTCCTCGATGCAGCGGAATTTAAAAAATTTTCATGCGACAAAACCACATGATCCAAGAACACTTCTCGGATCATTTCGTATAAACCACAAACAAGTAATAGGATTACCTCTTGAAGCGTGGTTGCGATCGAGTCTCTAAACGAAGAGACCTCCTGTCTCAAGTCCGATACGACGGAGGAGACGCTTGCGAGTGCGGGGATGAATCGCGTACTTCTTGCAATCCATGTTGATGATCCAAGTGATGGATCTCCTGATCTCGACACACGAGATCCGACGTCTTCATCACGAGCGAGGCACACCAAAGGAGACAGAGATCTACGAGCAGACGATCGGGCAACATAACGACGACGCTGCGACGATGGAGAAGCTCTCTAGGGCATCCATGGTGGATGGTCATGAGAGGGAGAGAGAGAAGACGTGTAGAGAGAAAGAGAGAGAGAGATGTGCTTCTCAAGCATTGTGTGTAAAGAAGAGCAATGAGGTGCCTCTCCTTTTATAGGATTTTGGGATCCATGGATCTCAATCCATGAGACATATAAAATCAATGGATGAGATTGATTTATGTCAATCCAATGGTCAAGATTGTTGTTGGTAAAAACCAACAACTTATGAATTAATTTGGATCAAAATATATTTGATAAAATCAAATATAAATCAATCCTAAATTACACCAACAAATAAGGAGAGAATATACATGGAGATTACATCTCCCATGTATAATCAAGGTGGAGGGCCACCCATTCCAAATAGGACATGGGTGCCGCACACTCCCTTCCATATGGAGGCAATCTCATGAGATTTTATGAGATTGCATATCTCCATGGAAATCTCTCATTATTTATTTCCAGCAACTTTTGTTGGGATTTATTCACCAAAAATAATTCACAATTAATTTTGGGAGTATATGAATTACATTCACAACCCAAAACAAAATATAATTTATATTTTCAATTAATTAGACAATGTGTATCCAATACACATTAATAATTAATCAACAAATATAAATTATAATTAGCTCTCTCTAATACATTATAAATCACATTTATAATATACTATGAATAATTGGATATTACTATCCACATTATTGTTATCCATAATAATTAAATCACATTTAATTATATTGGATAACTTATTCTCATGTACCCAAATAATATGAATCATATTCATATTATTCACATCTTTGATAATAAAATCACATTTAATTATCTAAGATAACTCTCCTTATAATATGAATCAAATTCATATTATTCATGATAATTAAATCACATTTAATTATCCATTTTCTCAATGCTCGGATACATATATCAACAATAGAATTATTCATGAACTCTTTCAAGGAAAATGCGCTTTCTCCGTGAATACTTGGAGATAAGGACATGGCGATTGTATTATTCCACGTATAGTGACTTGGATATTGAGATTACATCTCAAATCCAGATCTCGGGCCTCTCATAGATGCTTGATTAAATCAAGACCACAAATATAATCTTCTCATTGAATCTGAATCACATTCAGATTAATGTCCAATATTTGGACTAAGATCTGATTACTTCTCTACTGAGGAGTCACTAAAATCCAGACCCGTTTCATCACTCCCTAGGAATGGAAGCATCATGGTTATACAATCGTTTATGATCACATCACCCTCAGGTATTCCCAATACCTGTACATCCTGCATACTGGAAGACTCAGAATAAACCCGAAGTATTAGATCAACTTTATACTGTCTACTTTAGGGTTTTATCAGTAAGTTTCTCATTTTGATCATTGGGAGTTGGTATCGATCACATACTTTCCAAAAGCATATATCATACCTAGGTCTTGATCATATACTTTCCAAAAGTATATATCAAACCTACAAATTCAGTCAAGCTTCCAAAGCGAGACGACCGTGCGCACGGAATTCAATTCTTCCCAATATCTCATGAGTGAGCTCATGTCTTTCGGTTCAGTAGTGAACCTGTATGATCCCTTTGAGAGATCATATTACTCATATGCCCTTATATGCACACCAACACACCGGTGTATAGACCTTGATTAGATCATCAACCTATTGGTCTACCAAATGTACATACTCAGACATATAGTAACACATCTGTCTCTGGTTAGAGGATGTGTGCCTATATTATGACAGCATACGATATAGGACTTCGGTTATCTCGATCTCGTTAAGTCAACTCTTTGACCTAACTAATCTGACACCTCCGAATCTCTATTCCTATGCAGAGGACCTGCATCAAGAGGTCGGTCAGATATCAGCCTAACTGAGAAAGGATTGCCATCTCCTACTCAGGCTGGAGATCACATCTTAATAATCATTTGATGGTGCTTGATGAGTCCTCAATCTAACTCATTAGATAATCATCCAAGCACCAACCTCTATGATTCAATAATTAAATCAACAGCTGTATGATCATTAAGATGGCCACGGTACATAACCCTAATTGTACTAAGGGACCTATTATGCAAATTATTTATTCTTCATTTCAGATCAGGGAATGATATTTGGAATAACATTTATTGCATAATGGCTCGCCGTGGGCTCGCATTTCCAACAACATTTTTGTTCCTGTCTAACTTAGAAAATACCAAAGAATGGAGAAACACTTTGAAAAAAAATCCAAGAATATATTTGTTGATTCTTTCATTATTTATTAATCCCAGACCAAAAATACCTAAAAATAGAAAAAGAAAAAACATAAAAATTAAAAAGCTCGAAAATCCAACAAAAATGTGAAAAATCACAAAAAATCCAAAAAATAAGTATTTTTATTCTCAAATTTTCCTAATATTAATATCTATTTATTAAAATTGATTTGAGGAATTTTGGAATTTAATTTGCTATTTTTAATCTTCAATTCAATTCTGTCTATTTATGTAAACCCTAATTCAGATGTTTTTTTTAAAAATCCATAAAAATATAAGAAAATTATTTGAAAAATAAAAAAACATCAGCAAACTATTTAAAACCTAAAAATATTTTATTTCATGTATTTTTTTATTTTCATTAGTATTTATAATTATATTCCCCTATAATATATATAAACTTATATACTTCTATATTATATACTTAACTAAAAAAGAAAAAAAAGAATTTTGAAAATACATAAAAAAGATATATTATTATTCATATATAAATATATATTATAAATATCTATGTACATGTAAATGTGTGAATACCTTATAGGTGTATCTTTACCTATGTGTACATACATTTATATATGTATATATAGATTTTATTATTATTATACCTATATATTCATTATTAATTTCATTTAATATACATACATATACATACATACATACATACATACATACATACATACATACATACATACATACATACACACATACATACATACATACATACATACATACATTTATACATATATATATAGGGGACCTTTCAAATGAGGTGGGAGCTTTTTTGAAATTGTAAGGGTCACTGTGAATTTAGTAAAAACTCAGTAACAGTTTTGTAAAAGTATAAACTGCACATTGTAAAAAAATGAATTTTGTAAAATATAGCATCCAAATTTAAATTAACATTTCCATCTAATATAACAATATTTTCATAATTTTATTTCACTATACATGTTGTGTTAATATTTATTGTTATATGTATGAAACAAGAAATTGTAAAATATATTGGAAAGGTGCCTAAATTCAGGGTGGCTCACCATGTATATGGTGAGACCACGTCTCATTTGAAGTTTCTCCTATATATATAAACCCACATAATGAATAAAGACACACATGTACATAATATACATTGATTAGAAATAATCATAGGATACCTAACTTGCTCTCAATGGATCGACCTCTACTTACTTGCATGCTATATATTTTGTGTTGTAGAGAATAATAAATTTTAACTCACATCCTTGCTATTTATTGATTAATTTATATTGTGGGTTAGTTGTTGATTGATCGAGGTATTTGTGAGCGATCGCCTCAGCGACACTCTATCTTTGCTCTGTAGAGAGGATATTTTTAGACCCTCGCAAAATCCCTTTCATCAAATGGCGTTGTTGCCGGGGAGCAATGTATGTAGCCTATTTTGTGTATATTCCTTTATTCCTTTATTGATTTAATGATTCAATTATTGATTCATTTCTTTGTGCATATTTATTAATTCATTTATTACTTATACATATCTCATTTTGATTCATTTATTTTATTATGATTATTTGATTATCTGTGCTAATACACCTCTCTTATTGTATTTGTTGCGACGACCCGCTACATGAGGACAACTTCTTAGAAGGTTGATGCAACCAAGCTTGATGGAGACTGTTCTTCAGGCATTGACTAGTTGGAGAGGTAGCAAATGTGGCAAGGAGAGTCTACTTAGCATAGACTTAGATTAGATTTATTTGTTGGTGAGAGAGAGGTCTATTCATTCATTTGTAATAATTAAAGATTTGGACACTACTCTAAACAACGAGGACTAGTAACTGGGCGTCTGTTTACCTGGAGGCCTCATCGCAGTTTTCCCTTGTTTTCACTGCCTTCTTTATTTTGTTTTCTGATGTTTTGAGTTTTCCGCCTTTTTTATTTTGTTTTGTGTGAATAAGCCCTTAGTCTGTAGGTTGCTTGTATCAATAATTAGGTCCACATCCCTAATAAGAATTGCATGCTCCTATAGTTCCTTGTGATTAGATATAGTCAAACAAATAAATGTTGATTATTTGGACTTGAGACTGCATGCAGAGAGAGGTCACATACAAAGCTTGTAGGACTCATTGCGACGAGCATCCAGTGACATCGAAGACCGGACTTTTGGTCTCTCTTCTGAATAGTTAAAGTATGGTTTTTCATGTTTAATAACAGCTACTTAGGGTGATTTTGTCGAATGCACACCGCCATGTAGATAGGTTTAAAAATTTTGTTTTGGATGCCACATGGAGAGAGTTCGGAAGCACTGTAAGTCCTCTAACTCTACATGCATCATTTGATATAATGTTGAGATTTCCATCACCGAATCGACTTGCACATCTTTTTTGCTATCTCCTTATGATATTGAGCACCTAGGACTTAAAAGAAAATCTACAAATTATTAGGAGTTTGTATGCAAAAAGCTCAAAAAAGTGAAAATCTAAAAAAACTAAAACAAGGGGACTGCTAACTAAACTTTGACCTCAATTAAAATCTGTAATGGACTTCATTACCTTGGGTTCATAAAGCCCTCATTGTTTTCAGGTACCTTCGGAGGGGACCAAACCCCTCTCATGAGCGAGGCACGACCCGCTAAGGATTAGAGCTAAAAACCAAATCTGTAACTGCCTTGTGTATCACCTGGATTTCCAAAATAATTGCGCTTCTATCGTACATGATTGAGTAAGGCCTAGTCAGCGATGTTGTTCCCTCCTTGTGTGGAACATTGACTTGATCTGAAGTACTGAGCTTAGGCTACACCTTCACAGATATCTTTGTCTCATCGGTTTACACTCGAGTAGGTCCTTGTACGTTCACAGGTGATTCTGTTGCGAGCAAGGTCCAAAGTAGTGGTTTCGCCTATCGGCTTCCTCCCTATATTTCTTTGGCTAAGTAGGGATCCCAGAAGGGTTACAAGGAGCTCAAAAATTACAGACTACAGGTTACAAAGGAGGAGGACAAGTAAGAGATACTTTTCTAGCAATACTCTCTGTCCTATAGGGCTAGCATGCTAAGGACTTGTTGATATGCCTGAAATGACAACTCTAAAAATGAAAAGATAATAAATAGTCGATACCTTATGGCTTCACATGACATGAGTTGGTGAACTCAATTTTGCATTTCATTTGTTTGGATCTAGATTAAGGTTCAAAGATCAAGTTCGGCGTAGTTGCTCTAAATTTTATCACATGTGTCTTTTCTTTGACCCCTTGTTCGTTTTGGCCTTTCTACTATTTTGCACTCCTTTTTTATTCCTTGTTGACCCCCGTATCTTTCCTCCTGCATCGATCTTCCTCTTGTTCCTTTACTATGTCATTTCATGGATCGTTTAGTCGGGACTCTGCCGACACCTACATCGATTCCATTAATTCAACATCGTCAATAATTCGAGGTGATTCCAGAGAACCTGGCCCGGATCTTGCAGACCGATCTCCAGACTCCTCATCTTCTTTCCACCCTCTTAATCTTCCAATCAACTGGGGACCACTCTTTCCCCCACCCTCCGCACGTTACGAATGGAGGTCGATTTCAGTCTACATCTTTTACTCCATTCACAACCATCTGGGATTGACCCTAATCTCAGACCCAGCTCGATAGCTGGAATTTAATTACATGTGGCCTGATTGGGATTCTCTCATATTGAAGATAGAAGCCAACCCCAGTCCTGGATCCCAATCTAGAAATCACTTCCTCAGACTCAGACTGAGAGATGGCTCCCCAAGGGAAGGGCAAGGGGCAGCATCGGCCCCAACCAGAGCAGGGCAGATGCCAGATCAGAATCAGGTGAATGCTCAGTTGCTGGCTTCCATCCAAGCCATACATTAGCAACTGACTGAGCAGACCCTAGCACATACTTCATTCTAGGATATGCTGAATGATCTACGCCACAAACCGACAAAAGGAGGATGTGGTGGAGAAATTCCCCGTGATGGGCCAGACCAAGAGGACAGAGTAGTGAATGGGAACCCAAAACCTACACTGAAGGAGACATACAATCCTGAAGACAACTAGATGACAGAATGGATCCGCATCCCACTGATCCATGCTCACTTCGAGCTCAAGCCCCAATTGTTGGACATACGAGCCCACGACAAGCCATTATGCAATAAATATTATTGCGATTATCATTTCTTGATCTGAAATGAAGAATAACTAATTTGCATAATAGGTCCCTTAGTACAATTAGGGTTATGTACCATGGCCATCTTGATGATCATACAACTTTTGATTCAATTATAGAATCATAGAGGCTGGTGCTTGGATGAATATCTTAAGAGTTAGATTGAGGACTCATCAAGTACCGTCAAATGATTATTAAGAGAGGATCTCCAACCTGAGTAGGAGATTGCAATCCTTTCTCACTTGGCTGATATCTGACCGACCTCTTGATGCAGGTCCTCTGCATGGGAATAGAGATTTGGAGGTGCTAGATTAGTTAGGTCAAAGAGTTGACTTAATGAGATCGAGATAACCAAAGTCCTATGTCATATGCTGTCACGATATAGGCACGCATCTTCTGACTGAAGACATATGTGTTACTATATGTCTGAGTATGTACATTTGGCCGACCAATAGGTTAATGACCTAATCAAGGTCTATATACCGACGCGCTGTAGTGCATATAAGGGCATATGAGTAATACGATCTCTCAAAGGGATGATATAGGTTCATCACTGAACCAGAAGACATGAGCTTACTCATGAGATATTGGGAAGAATCAAATTCCATGCACGGTCGTCTCGCTTTGGAAGCTTGACTGAATTTGTAGGTTTGATATATACTTTTAGAAAAGTATATGATCAACATCTGGGGTATGATATATGATTTTGGAAAGCATATGATCGATACCGATTCCCAATGATCAAATGAGAAATTTGATGATAAAACCCTGAAGGAGACAATCTAAAAGAGATCTAAAACTTCAGGTTTATTATGGGTCTTCCAATATGCAAGATGTACAAGTATTGGGAATACTTGAGGGTGATGTGATCATAACCGCTTGTATAACCATGACGCTTCCATTTCGAGGGAGTGATGAAATAAGTCTGGATTTTAGTGACTCCTGTCATAGAGAAGTAATCTGATCATAGTTCAAATGTTGGACATTAATCTGAATGTGATTCAGATGTAATGAGAAGATTAGATTTACGGTCTTTATTTAATCAAGCATCTATGGGAGGTCCGCAAGATCTGGATTTGAGATGTGATCTCAATATCCAAGTCACTATACATGGAACAATACAAATGCCCTGTCCTTATCTCCAAGTATCTAAGGAGAAAGCGCATTATACTTGAAAGAGTTCATGGATAATTTCATTGTTGATATATGTATCCGAGCATTGAGAAAAATGGATAATTAAATGTGATTTAATTATCATGAATAATATGAATTCGATTCATATTATAAGGAGAGTTATCTGAGATAATTAAATGTGATTTAATTAACAAAGGTTTAAATAATGTGAATGTGATTCATGTTATTTGGGCACATGAGGAAAGATATCCGAGATGATTAAATGTGATTTAATTATCATGGATATGAATAATGTGGATAGCACTATCCATATTAATTAGATATATTATAAATGTGATTTATAATATATTAGAGAGAGCATATTATGATTTAGATTTGTTGATTAATTGTTAATGTGAATTGGATTCGCATTGAATGATTAATTGAAAATAATATTACATTTTGTTTTGGGTTGTGAATGAGATTCTCATAATTTCAATGGCTTGATTGAAGTTTTTGACAAGACAATTGTGAATTATTTTTGTAAAAAATATTTACAACAATTGTTGTTGTAAATCTTGGAGATATCATGAGATAATGAGATCTCATGAGATAATGAGATCTCATGAGATAATGAGATCTCATGAGATGATTGATAGCCATCCCCCTTTTTTAGGGGATGTGGTTTAGTCTTCTCATTATCTCTTCTCTAGTCAAAGTGATTTAAATTATGATTAATTATGTTGAATTATCAATATAAAATTAATTCAAATTAAATCAATTATTGTTGTGTTTTACAATAACATCTTAGCCATTGAAAGAAACACAAATCAATCTCAACCATTGATTATGTGTTGTCCATGGATTGAGATCTATGGACTCCCAAAACCCTATATAAGAAGAGGCACCCCTTGCTCTTTGTGGCACAATTTTTTGACAACAATGAATTCTCTCTTTCTCCCTCTCTCTACACGTCATATGCCTCTCTCCCCCTGTCTCTTGTGGCTGTCAATCATGGAGCCTTAGAGAGAGTCGCCATCGCCACAATATCGTCACTATGCTGCTGGAGTACTTGCTCATGGATCTCCGTCTCCTTCGGTGGGCCTCGCTCGTGAAGAAGACGTCGGATATCGTGTGATGAGATCAGGAGATTCGTCGCTTGGATCATCAACTTGGATTGTGAGAAGGATGTGTCTCATCAATGCACTCGCAAGTATCTCCTCCGTTGGATCGGACTTGAGACATAAGGTCTCTTCATTTAGAGACTCGATCGCAACCACACTTCAAGAGGTAACATTTGTACCTATTTGTGGTTTAGATGAAACGATCCGAGAAAGGTTCTTGGATGATGTGGTTTCATCACATTTAAAATTTTTTAAATTCCGCTGCCCGGAGCAACTAGTACGACTAATCGCTCCCGATCGTATTCGATGTGATCCACATGCTTCCGTGATGCGCTTGAGGATCTCGCCATATCCTTCACCAGTTCCTTGCGATCCTCCCCTCATTTCATGGGAACACCAATGAGGAGCCATACATTCACCTAAAGTAGTTCTCTCGCATCTGCAGGATGACCCACTACCCTAACATCCTGTTGGGTGTAGTGAAGAAGATTGCGTTCTCCTTCAGTTATAGGACAAGGCCCTCTATTGGGTCAATCATTTGGGAAAGGTCATAACGACCTGGGAGGAACTCAAATCTACGTTCCTTCACAAATTCTACCCTCTCATTCGGCCCAACCAGATGCGAACCAGGATCAACAACTTCTCCCTGGCCACCTAAGAGTCTATCGGTGAATCCTGTGAGTGATTTACAGATCTGCAGGAGAAGTGACCCCACCAAGATATACCGAGGATCAGACTGGTCCAACACTTTTTTGAGGGGCCTGAATGTAGAGAGCAAAAGACTAGCGGACTTTGCATGCGGAGGATCCCATTTTAACAAGGATGAAGATAGAGTTTGGCAGATTTTTGAAGAGATGGACCAGAGAGAGGCTGCCATATCTTAAACACGTGCTTATCAGATACAACCGCATGTCCTCCAGAAGTTAGTTCACATGGCAGCATCTTGAGAGGCAGAGAGAGATGAGAGCTCCAACCTCAACATCATTGGGGGCCATCCCTCAAAGGTTGATATCATAGAGAAGCGGCCAGAAGACCTTGAGATGCTCGCTTTAATTGAATAAAGGATGCAGAACTTGGACAAACTGGACCAAATCACCATGTAGTTGGAGTTGCTGGTGAGCACCACCAGTTCGTGTCAGTCGGCGACATAAGCATCTGAGGCTCCTGCTGCGAATAAAGATGAGCCCTCACTGCCACAACAACCTCAGCCAAGTCCACAGTAGCCCGCAATCCAGCACGTGTACTACGTGCAGGCACCCGAGTAGGCCCTACCGCAGCAATAAATGGTGGTCTACCAGCTAGACTACCTCCCATCTTCTGATATAGCGTTTCCACCACTACCACTGATCCAAGAAGTCAATGGTGTATGGATGCACAACTGATCTGTCTTACGGGACAACACTAGGGCCAACTAACAACCAACCGATCTTACCACCTACCTCAGGGTGGTCGTTTTTCTCATTCCTTTCAACCTCAACCTCAATACTAGCATTACGTGTCTCTGCAGTACCAAGGAAACTGGAGACAATCTTAGGAGTACCCACAGCTGCAATACCATCATCCACAACCGTATCATTAGTACGCGACTAGATAATAACAATATCCCCCTCCTCCATACCAATAGTATCAGCTTCCTCCTCCTCCACAACAACATTAGCAGTCCCAACCTCAACATCTCAACCATCAGTAACAACGTGGTCTGCACGTTGAAACTTCTGAGGTGGTTCAAGTGAACCCCACCCTCGACGACCTGACTACCACTAAAACTGCTGTTCTTACACATGTCAAAGCAAATCCTAATAATTTTAAAAGGAAACAACAGGTAGAATGTGATGCCATGTCTATGTCCGTCGAGTCAGATGATTGTAATTTTGCTTTATCTAATGCTGTCACTATCAGGAGTAGTAGGATGTTGCCTCCATCTAACACCAGCAAAGGAAAGAATAAAGCTTTGACATTGATTCATTGTCTTCTACATCAGTCACTCCAGCTACATGCTCGAGTGAGGAAGAAGGAGGAGGAGGAGCCACGTCAGCTGTCACCCACAATCATCTCCACCAATAAAAAAACAAAAAGATTAGAAAAAGAAAAAAATACCAAAAAGATGCTCACCGTTAAAGTAAAGTCACGCCAATCATGGATGAGACAGCATCAATAACCGATCCAATGCTAGCCGACAGAGCAAAGACCATGACTTTTGCTTGTCCACCAGCAGCAACACCTTCATCTTCAACATGTACACCTTTTTGTGAACCAGATGTACATAATATTGTGGACAAGAATTTTTTTATAAATAAGAACACTTCTTTTGATTTAAGCTCTATAAATATTCCTTTTCCAGATGCAAAAAAAAATCCAAAAAAATGCAAAAAGAAAAAGTGCATTGTCTGATCCTGAAGTTGTAGATATTCTTAACAATTTGCTAGTTGAGTTATTATTGATAAAGGCCATGGAATACATGCCCCCTATGAAGAAGGGCTTGAAAGATGCGTGTACAAACATGCGTCAACCTTACGTAACAACAAATGCCAGCAAGTTGAGAGGCATGATCTCACCATGGCCATAGTTGTCACCATCAGCAATCTCCCGCAGAAAAAGAAAGACAAAGGAGGACCTTTGATCAGATGCATGATTTTGGACCAGGTCTTTGAGCGAACCCTTCTTGATAATGGTTCTTCCATCAACCTCTTGCCCTCATCATTATTGCTAGAATTCATGCTAGGTCCATTGAAGCAGACATGCATGATACTTCAGTTCATTGATCGATCCATCAAGCGACCCCAAGGTCTGTCGGAGGATGTTATCGTAAAGGTGCAGGACATGCAGTTTCCTGTTGACTTTGTGGTCCTTGATATGGACTCCCCTGTACCATTACTTCATACCACTATTATGCTTAGATGGTCATTCCTGCGCACCAAAAAGGATGTAGTTGAGTGTGGGTGTGGGAAGATTATGTTCAGCTCGAGCAATCATAGAGTTACAAGAGACATGGCCATTGAGCTATCTAATGAAAGCCATGCAGCACTGCCTGAAGTAGAATGTGACTTGATTGCAGATATCAGAGATACAAACCTCTCTTTGATCGACAAATGGACCCTAGAAATCCTCTCTCCTGACGAGGCCTGGGAAAGCACAATCGACACAAGCTTTGATGGCACTTAGGAAATAGAATCCAATTTGTTGATGGATCTCTCTTAGTCAGACAAATCATGCCAGTTCGAACATGAATTCATTACATATCTGTTTGACATATTGTCAATTAAACAAGAAGCCACTGAGGTGAGCAACACCACCTCTAAGGCTATGGAAGATCATCTGCATAACAACAAAGCTTCTGAAGTAACCGATAAGCAGGCCAGGTCAGAACCAGAATTAAATCCACTTCCAATAGGCCTTAAGTATGCTTTCCTTGCGGGTGTAGAGAACATGTATTCCGTCATCATCAACAATAGGCTAACCTCAAATCAAGAATCGACTTCTCGAGGTTCTAAAAAAGAATCGCAAGGCACTTGGTTAGCACGTCTCAGATCTCTACGAGATAAATCCTGCTATGTGCTCACACCACATCTATTTGGAAGAAGATGCCAAGTCATCCCGAGAGTTTCAAAGAAGACTGAACCAAAATTTGTGGGACATTGTCATGAAAGAAATCACAAAATGGTACGACACAGGCTAGATTTATCCCATCTCCGATTGGAAATGGGTGAGCCCTCTACTTGTTGTTCCGAAGAAATCCGGGCTCACTGTGAGTACAAATGACAAAGGAGAGTAGATTTCTACTCAGGTACCAACATCCTGGCGTGTATGTGTTAACTACCGATGCTTTAATGCAGCAACCAAGAAGAACAACTTCCCCTTATCATTTATTGATCAAGTTTGGAAAGACTAGCCAGCAGGGAGTTCTTCTACTTTCTAGATGGGTACTCTAGGTACAACGAAGTGGCAATCACCCTAGAAGACCAAGAGAAGACGAGCTTCACTGGCCCCTTCAGTACCTATGCTTTCAGGAGAATGCCTTTTGGTCTTACAACACACCTGCTACATTCCAGAGATGCATGCTTGCAGTCTTCGCTGAGATGGTTGGCAGTTTTTTCAAGGTGTTTATAGACGACTTCTCAGTCTATGGTGATAGTTTAGATGCCTTCCTTGAGCACCTAGACTGAGTACTTAAGAAATATTGTGATGCCAATCTCATGCTATCAGGGGGAAAAGAGCCACTTTGTGGTCACAAAAGGGATTGTGCTAGGTCACATCATTTATAAACGTAGCATGTAAATCGACCCAACAAAGATCGATGTAATTGCCAATCTAGAGCCACCTCAGAACATCAGAAATGTGAGATCATTCCTAGGGTATGCGGGTTTCTATAGGAGATTCATTAGAGATTTCAGCCGCATCGCCCGACCTCTCACAAAATTGATGTAAAAGAAGACCAAGTTTATTATTGATCAGTAGGTTCTCCTTTCATTTAGTCAATTGAAGGAACTAATCAATCAAGCTCCAATCCTACATCCACCTGATTGGTCTCTCCTTTTTAAGATCATGATGGATGTGTCAGACTTTACAGTTGGGGCTATTTTAGGATAGAGAAAAAACAAGGCACCCTATGCCATTCACTATGCCAGCAAAACACTAGATGAAGCGCAAAGAAACTACACTGTCACATAGAAAGAATTGCTGGTTGTAGTATTCTCCCTAAAGAAGTTTATATCCTATCTGCTTGGATCAAAAGTTACAATTTACACTGACCACTATGTTATCCGATACTTACAACAGAAGAAGGATGCCAAGCCTAGACTGATTAGATGGATCCTTCTCCTCTAGGAGTTTGTCTTGGAAATCAAAGACAAGCCTGGGGTTCAGAATGTGGTAGTAGATCACATCCCTAGGATTGAGCAACAAGAGCCTCCAATGTGCAGTGCACTCATCACGGACACCTTTCCTAATGAGTTGATTATGGTCGTGGATTCACTCCCTTGGTATACCGATGTTGTGAACTACCTTGTCTCCGGTGTAGTTCTGCAAGATTAGATGAAGATCAAGAAGGACAAGGTCTTGTCCACTATACATTTCTACCAATGGAAAGATCCTCTTTTATTCAGGGAAGGGGCAGATTGCATTTGGCACAGATGTATCCCTCAGAAGGAGCATCATAGTATCCTCTGGTAATCGGGGTTTTACGAGTAATAAAAATGTTAGTCATCGATGTAGAAAAATTGCACGAGACAAAAATCTAGTTGATCAAACAAAATCAATAAAATCGAAGAGAGAAGAAGATTGAAGTGAAGTGGCTCTCTCCTATTTTATCTACACTATTTGTTTTACCAGGTAAGTGTGCCTGGGTCGAACACAAGGAGGCAGAATAACTAGACTACGATTTTTGAGGAAAATAATAATTTTGTGATTTTTTATTTCTTCTCGAATAATGCGAGAAAGTGAGAAATCTTTTATTTAGTTTTTGATTTTGAAATTTTTAATAGATTTTATTTTCCAATTTTTATTTAGTTTTCAGAATGATATTTTCAAACAATTTATCAACTATATAATATGTGAAAACATGCAAAGAATATGTGATAATATATAGCAGAGAAATCGACTTGAGCAATATGCTTGAAAAGAAATCAAAACAAACTCAAAACAGAGTTGAAGATTGCAGAATCAAATATCAATAAAATCTCGATAAAATCCTTCAAAAATTGAAACAAAATGAAACGTAGAAAAAATACCTCAATGTACTAATGTTTAAGGTCCACAATGTAGTCTAAAGTCTAATCTAAGAATACGAAAGGAAAATACAAGGACTTATTTCAAATAGGACCCTGGTTAGGGACTAATTTGCAAGAAAAATATGTTGGAGTCTTACACTTAGGTCCCCGCACGGGGAACTAAATGTAATAATGGCAAAATATGTAGGTGCAGTTGAAGTTTGGAAACCGCAGGGGCTGATGATGCAAAATTTCTACCCCTTCGTTTGAGAAGGCAAGCACAGATCTGGGTCCTCGATTAGATGACATGCATTGCAAGACTGCTGCACACATGTTCTTGATGTTCTTTCCCAATTTCTAGAGCGGCGATGACAATTTCCCTCTTCTGATCAACCTCCGGCGACGTGTTAGCGATGGCGAGCTCCTGCACGGTTAGGAGGGGATCACCTATCCCCTCCAAACTACCCTGCGACGAGAAATAGACAGAGAAGATAGTGTATGCTGGAGAACGTTTGGTGCTCAATTGCTTGCACTGATGTACTCATTCGATGGTGAGAATTGAAGAAGCCCCATATAATAAAAGATGCTACTCCAAAGATAGTTATACCTACAAGAAGATGATGGACGCTTGATTCATAATGGAATCAATTAATGTATTAAGGTGTTCTTTGCAGTTCAGAATAAGTTCCAGCCAATGAGATTTGGAAACAAAAATGGATGCGATTTTGTAGGAATAAGAGATGGAAGCAAATCACAAACAATAGATGGGTGACTAACCTATCTAATTTGGTAATTAACTATACTAATTTTGCACGAAAAACGAGAAATGGGATGATGCAAAATGAAGGAATACCTGGGTATGAGAGTATAATACTCTCTGGTCGCTGCTCAATAGGTCGACTACCTAGAGCTCAATGTGGCGGATCAACCACGATGCAAGCCTGATACATCCATGAAAGTATCCTCCGCTTACCCTCCTTCCACACGGGTTAGCAACGAGGAGCTGTCACCTCCTTGGTTGGCCGGAGTCGGGGAAGAAGATAGGGGTTCAGCCTGTTTGTTCTGGAGAAGGGAGACGTTTGTTGGCGAGGGCCAATTTTGAAATGATTTATAGATGAAATCGAGAAGGACTAGGGTGAAATCAATGGTAGGCGTGTAAGATGATTGCTAGATTAAGGGAATGGAGGGTTTAGATGGTATTTAGGATGAAAGAGGATGCCAGTAGAATTAGGTGAAGATGGTTCATTAGAACAGAACTTCAACAACTGTTCTTGAAGAAGACAACCCAGGTGCTAACACATGTCAGCACTTGCTAGGCTAAAATATAATTAATCTTATAAAATAGTTAATAAATAATAAGTAACATCATTTAAATTAGGTATAAAAATAGAAGATGTAAATAATTTAATTATCTAAATTATAGAATAATTTATTTTAAAAAATAATAAATATTTAACGAAATATAAATACTATACTAATAAATAAGTATATAGTATACTTATTAAATAAGCTTTGGATTTTTAATTTAATAAATTAATAAATAATATATAATTTTTATATTTTATTAATTATTATGATTATAAATAGAGTATATGTGAATTTTTATGGATTTAAATGAATTAATTTAAGTATATTAATAAATACGAGTATAAATTACACATTTTAGTTTCATCTTTAAATTAGAAGAAAAATCTAAAATAAATCATGGTTAAAATACAAGATCATGAAAATTATTAAAAATTATAAAAATTAATGAAACTATAAATAATATGTTCTAGATAAAAGAAATAGCCCATAAACACGTGTCATTAGGTCCCAAAACCGACTTTTTGCAAACAGACTTCGATTTTAGTGAGATCACCTCCATTAATTAGAGAATATTATTTTATGAACTTTAAAGGGAGTAGAAAGAAATTGGAGTTCGTATGAGAAAGTTATGATGTTTGTAAGTCGAGAATTTGACAATTTAAAAGTTGAATTTCTTAGCATATGTACAAGATAATATTTTTAACTTATTTTTATATTTTTCTATATATTTTTTGAAATAATTAGGAAAAGAGTTTAGTGAAAAAATGTACATATGAATTAATTAAAAGTCAATGAAGATTTGATAATTACTAGATAAATAATAAATAATGTGTAGAATGTATAAATATTCTTTTTATTGTTTTCTTTCCTTATCTCCCCCTACTTATTTGTTTATCGACCAATCCATGCTGACTTGGTCTTGGGGGTTATGCTATAAATATATCTTTCAACTATATTTATATTTTACAAGTCATATTGTACATATATACATATTTACAATCTGCCTTCTTTTCTTTTCTTAATTTTTATTCTTTTATTTATTTAGATGATTTTGATGCATAAAAGTGCATTTTTATTCATGAATGGGGTTTGATAAAAGATGGAGATTAATGGATATTTACATGTATTTGTTAAAGGTTTTAAAACAAAATGCAGAAAGAATGTTAATGAATAACGGATTCATCATCCTCGAGCATTATCATTCGCTTGAATCTGGTGGACGCCACTTTGGAGATAAAACGACAATGATAGTACTGTAGTGTGGCCTCTGCTGGCCGACATTATTTAAGGATGCCGCAACATAAGTCAAGCACTGCACTGGATGTCAGAGATTGAAAGGTACACTTACATCTAAAGTTTCAATGCCCTTGAAATACATTCAGATTGCAGATGCATTCGATGCTTGGGGCATCGATTTCATGGGTCCCTTCCCCAACAGTTAGGGATACAAGCACATCCTTCTTATCATTTATTATGTAAGCCATTGGGTTGAAGGGATCCCCGCTCGAGCTGCAGACAACTGTACAGTTTATCGCTTTCTGAGGGAGAACATAATATCGTGGTTCGGAATTCTGAAGATACTAATATTAGGCGGGGGTAGTAACTTCATTAATGGAGAGGTTAAGAAATTAACGAAGGAGTATGACATAGAGCATCGAGTCGCATCTCCTTACCATCCCCAGACTAATGGCATGACCAAACTATTAAGTAGAGAAATCAAGATGATTCTACAGAAACTTGTGAAGCCACACATAAAGAATTGGTCTTAACTCTTGGACTCCATCCTTTGGGCTTATAGAACCACTTACAAGTCTCCCTTGGTCATGTCTCCCTGCCGTCTTGTGTATGGAAAGCCATGCCATCTGCCTGTGGAGCTGATACACAAATCATTTGGGAAGTCAATATCTGTAATTTGGACTCACAGAAATGTGGTTAGAAAAGAAAAGAGGATCTGAACATGCTCTTGGAATTCCTAGACTATGCTTATGATAACACATTGATGTACAAGGAGAAGGTTAAACGCTGGCATGATTGACATATCAGACGAAAGACTGTCAAGAGTGGATAGAAAGTATGGCTATTTGATGCAATGTTGAAGATATTTTCAGGTAAATTAAAGAGTAAATGGACATCGTCATTCAGAGTACAAGAAGTGTGTGCCAACGAAAGCATTATGATATCAGAATTGTCTCCTGACGTATAACTGTTTGTCATCAACGGTCAGTTAATGAAACCTTACCTCAAGAACGACATTTTCTTGGCTGTTATCGATTCTATCCAAGTGATATGCAATGAAGGAGCATCCACAATCGTAGCATCAATGCAATATTCATGTTATGTCACTCAAAATCTCTTCCTTTAAGTTTTTGTATTTTCTTCTTTTCCTTTTTTCTGTATATTCTCTATCTTCTATTTTTCTTTCCTCATTCCTTGCTTCTATACTTAAGATATGCTTCATTGTAAGTATCGGGGGGATGAGTGACATAAATTGCCCATTCTTTATCTCACCACCTGTCTCCTCTCTTTTTGACATTCGTGTCTATACTTAAGTATATCTTAACCTAAGTATAGGGGGAGACATGATGACTCGTTCAGTTGTTCATTCCCACCCTCGACACTCCCTTCATGCAGATACCATCTGCTATATTTAGGATTATTTGATCTTAAGTATTGGGGGGACGATCGATTTCTCATTATTTCCTTTATTATTCTTCAGACGTTGTAGTATAGACTCTTTTATATTTAAAACGAGTTATGTCTTCTTTTCGATCTATGAGGACATAACTCAAGCTAAGTATAGGGGGTCGTATATACTCTATATATACTTTATCCATAACTCATACTTTCATATTTTTAATAAATAAAGCTAAATTACTATATATACATGTACAATTCATTAAATCAATTTATAAAAAAGAAGAATATGGTTATTATCCCTCAAATTCATATTATATATACTGATAAAAAAATCAGGTAAAAATATTTTCCAAAGTGTTTGGAAAAGAGTTTGAAAATTTATATGAAAAATCTTTTGGAAACTATTTGAAAAATATTTTGTAAAAATATTTTCAACCTTTATAAAAATGTTCGGTTTGTAAAATTTCTTTTCTTTGTGTGAAATAAAAATATTTTGAAAACCTATTTGCAAATGGTTTGGAAAATGGTTGCAAAAATATTTGAAAAATCTATATATAATGTTCGAAAAACCTTTGCAAAATGATTTTCAAATGCTTGTAAATAATTGAAAAATTATTTGCAAAAATTATTTTGGACTATAGTTTTCAAAGTTGTTTGTAAAGTTATTCTCAAATAAGTTGAGGGATATATATACACACACATCATTCAAATAAACAAACATTTTCACTAACTGTATATACCTAAAAAAGCAACTAACATATCCTCCAACCTCAAGTCTTCGAAATAAAATAAGGCATGCCCGTGTAAATAGCTACACATACCTCCTTGTTTTTGTGCCAAAAGTCTTTTTGTTTTGAAATATCCCTAAAAATTTGCAAAATCCAAACAATCCAAAAAAATTTGCAAAATGTTCTTCAAAAAATTATATAAAAATTTGCAAAACTTTTTCAAAAACCCATAAAAAATTCAAAAGTAGGAAATGGCATCACAAAAATATTTTTTTTGCATTGTAGTAGCATTCACATTTTTTGGAATAATATAGACAATTGAACGAGTCAAAATAAAGTCTGGAGATTGGAGCATGGAATAGACCTTAATACACTTAATTTCAGAGGAACCCATTGAGGACTGGAAGTGGAGATGTTTCAGGTTACCTTGACTTAATTCTTTAGGTTCCATAAAACTATGTTCATGAGTCAATTCAATGTGCTTAAATAGAACCCTTCAGATCATCCGTATGACTCTTGAGATAGTGACTTGACCGGAAACCTTGCAATAAGCACTTGTCTCAACTCAGATAGACTATTGAAAAATCTTGGAGTCTAAGTCAGGACGATGCAAGGCCGCTTCCTCATGGGTGGCTCAAGAACCATTCTTGGGGAATACCGACACCAATACTCTAACCCACTTCTTTTGGTAACAATGATATCTAAAGATTGGAGATGGATTGAGACAATGCTATGGATGAGGGTGAAGGATATGGGAGAATCCTTAAGTACATCACGGAAGTGTTAGAATCATATCATATACAATCGAGAGCGACTATTCACACTGGTTGCTTGGTACAACAGAATTTAAAAAAATTTAATCGATGAAACAACATGATCCAAGAACACTTCTTGGATTATTTCATCTAACCACATACTAGATAAAGAAAAACCTCTTGTAGCATGGTTGTGATCGAGTCTCTAAGAGAAGAGACCTCCAATCTCAAGTTCAATCCGTCAGAGGAGACGTGTGCGAGCACGGAGATGAGTCGCATGCTTCTCGCAATCTAAGTCGTTGATCCAAACAATGGATCTCCTGATCTCGTCTCACGCATTCGAACATCCTCTTCACGAGTGAGATACACTAAAGAAGACAGAGATCCAAGAGTTATCGAAGTGGAAACACAACGATGATGCGACGACGGCGGTGACCTTCTCTCTAGGGATGGAGTAGACGGCCACTCAAGGGAGAGAGAGTTGGCACGAGAATGGGAGAGAGAGATATTGAAGTTGTAACTTGAAGATAAAGGGTTGCCTCTTCTTATATAGGATTTTGGGAGCACATGGATCTCAATCCATGCACAACATAAAATCAATGGATGAGATTGATTTGTGTTACTTTCAATGTCCATGATTTTGTTGTAAAAACACAACAATAATTGATTTAGTTTAGATTATATATATTGATAAATCAATATAAATTAATTCTAAATTAAATCAACTAATCATGGAGATTGTGAGGAGGAGATTGCCCTCATCCCTAAAAAAAGGGGGGGGGACGACTACCAAATCCCCTTAGGACTTTTTGGCTGTTCACCTCCTTTGACTTGGGAGGGGTTAATCTCCTTCCAATTCACGAGATTACATTATCTCTTATAATCTCCAAGATTTTAGAACAACACTTGTTGTAAATTATCTCACAAAAATAATTCATAATTATCCTGTGAATATTGCAATCATGCCATTGGAAATATGTGAATCACATTCATAACCCAAAACAAAATGTAAATTATATTTTCATCCATTGTGAATCCAATTCACATCAATAATTAATCAACAAATATAAATCACAATGATCTCTCTCTAATGCATTATAAATCACATTTATAATAGATATGAATAATTGGATAGTACTATCCACATTATTAATATCCATAATAATTAAATCACATTTAATTATATTGGATGATCATTCTCATGTATTCAAATAATATGAATCCAATTCACATTTTTCATGATAATTAAATTAGATTTAATTATGCATTTCTCAATGCTTAGATATAATTCAACAATGGAATTATTCTTGAACTCTTTCAAGAATAATGCACTTTCTCCGAAGATACTTGGAGATAAAGACAGGGCGATTGTACGTTCCACTTATAGTGACTTGGATATTGAGATCAGATCTCAAATCCATATCCCATGGACCTCTAATAGATGCTTGAATAAATAAAGATCGTAAATCTAATTTTCTCATTGCATCTGAATCTCATTCAGATCAATGTACAAGATCAGATTACTTTTCCACTGAGAGGAGTCACTAAAATCGGGACCTGTTTCATCACTCCCTCAGAATGGAAGCGTCATGGTTACACAATCATTTATGATCACATGACCCTCACGTATTCCTAATACTTATACATCCTTCATACTGGAAGACCTAAGATACACTTGATGATATAGATCAATTTCACACTGTCGTCTTTAAGGTTTCATCATCAAGTTTCTCATTCTGAGTCATTGGGACTTGGTATAGATCGTATGCTTTACAAAAGTTAGTATCATAGCTACAAATTCTTGTCATGCTTCTAAAGTGTGACGGCTATGCATGGAATTTGATCGGTCCCAATACCTCATGAGTGAGCTCATGTCTTCCGATTCACGAGTGAACCCGTATGTTCCCTTTGAACGATCGTATTACTCATATGACCTCATATGCACACCAACTCGCCAGTGTATAGACCTTTATTAGGTCATCAACCTATTGGTCTGCCAATTGTACATACTTAGACATATAATAACACATCTGTCTCCAGTCAGAGGATGTGTGCCTATATCGTGATAATTACGACATAGGACTTTGGTTATCTCGATCTCGTTAAGTCAACTCTTTGACCTAACTAATCCGACACCTCCGGATCTCTATTCCCATGCATAGGACCTGCATCAAGAGATCGGTCAGATATAAACCTAATGAGAAAGGATTGCCATCTCCTACTCAAGCTGGAGATCATCTCTTAATAATCATTTGACGGTGCTTGATGAGTCCTCAATCTAACACCTTAGATATTCATCCAAGCACCAACCTTTATGATATAACTATTGAATCAACAACTGTATGATCATTAAGATGGCAATTGTACATAACCCTAATTGTATAGAGGTACCTTATTATGCATTCATTCATTTAATATTAGATATGGAGTGAAATAACCAATAACATTTATTGATAAATCAAATATTACAATACCATTTATTATCGGAATGGTTTGCCTCAGGCTCACATGTTAAGGATCTCCCACTAGCCTGCAGAACCATTCAGGTACAATCCTTAAACCAATACTCATCACATGCTGGTTGAAAACCTTCTATGTCAAAGGTTTGTTAAGAGGATCAACAATGTTATCGACAGAGGCCACCTAGGTGATGATGATGTCACCACGCTTTTGAATCTCCCGAATGATGTGGTATTTCCTTTCCACGTTCTTTCTCTTTTTATGCCATCTGGGTTCTTTCTCCTAAGCAATGGCTCCTGTGTTATCACAAAGTAGTGGGATGGGAGAATCATAGGAAACTACACTAAGTTCCAGGATGAACTTGTGCAACCACACCACCTCCTTTGTAGCTTCTGATACGTCAATGTATTCTGCTTCTGTTGTTGAATCTGTTGTAGTGTCTTGCTTCTTGCTTCTCTAACTCACAACACCATTGTTCAATAGGAACACAAACCTTGATGTCGACTTTCGATCATCAATATCTGACTGAAAGTCTGAATCTATGTATCCCAAGACTTGGACATCACCATCTCCATAGACCAAGATGTAATCTTGCATCCGTCTTAGATACTTGAAAATGTCCTCCACTGCATTCTATTGTTGTTCTCCATAGTAGGATTGGTAACGACTTACCACTCCCACTGCATGGCAGATATCTAGCCTTGTACACATCATGGCATACATTAAGCTTCCTACAACTGATGCTTAGGGGTATCCAACCATGGTTTTCTTTTCCTCAACACTTTGAGGTGCCATCCCTTTAGATAGGTGGATACCATGTCTTAAGGGAAGGAGCCCTTTCTTGGAACTCTCCATACTAAAATGCTCCAAAATTTTCTTAATGCACCCATGATGTGATAATCCCAATATCATCTTTTCTCGATTTCCGAATAGCTTCAAACCCAAGATGTAAGAGGCTTCTCCAAGATCTTTCAACTCAAAGATATGGGATAGCCAAATCTTGACACTGGTCATCATCCCTGTATCATTTCCTATGAAAAGGTTGTCATTAAAGTGAAGCACAATGAACACAATGACACCCCCACTAAGCTTCTTGTACATACATGGTTCATCAGTATTCTGCACAAAATCGTAACTCTTTATGGTTTTGTCAAATATGATGTTCCAGCTACGAGAAGCTTGTTTGATCCCATAGATGGACGTTTTCAGCTTGCATATTTTACCTTCCTCGGTTATGAAGCCCTGGGGCTGCTCCATATAGATATCCTCCTCGAGGTATCCATTGAGGAAAGCTGTCTTGATGTCTATCTTCCATATGTCGTAGTCAAGAGATGCAGCTATAGTTAGCAGTATCTTGATGGACTTAAGCATAGCCACATGAGAGAACGTCTCATCATAGTCGATGCCTTCTCTCTGTGTATAGCCCTTGGCTACGAGCCATGCCTTGAAAGTCTCTACTTTCCCATCAGGTCCCCTCTTTCTTTTGAAGATCCGTTTACTCCTAATGGGTTTTACCCCTTCAAGTGGATCCTCTAGGGTCCATACACCATTCTTATGCATGGAGTCAATCTCTGACTTCATTTCTAGCATCCATCTATCCATGTCATTATCTGCGAGTGCTTCATCAAATAAAGCAGGATCATTGTCAGTTTCACCAGACACATGGAATCCATACCTTTCAAATGGTGTAACCACCCTTGAACTCCTTCGAAGAGGTATAGGTGCTCCATCTTTATTTATCTCTTCAGTTTTTGGTAAAGGAAGCTCAGAATCCTCAGGGGACTCAACGAGTTCCTCTACTTCATTTTTGTCTTGACCTTTAAGGGATGTCATCCTCCAGAAACTTCACATCTCTAGAAATGAATACCTTTTGGATCTCAGGGCCATAAAGCTGGTATCCAATACCATCCTTAACATACCCAATGAAGTAACACTCTAGAGTGCGAGATTCTAGCTTACTTGCATACATGTTCTTAACATGGACCAAGTAACCTCAAACTCAAGTGTTCAACACTAGGTTTGGTTCCATACCAGAGCTCACCAGGAGTCCTAGGTATAGACTTGCTAGGAATCTTGTTCAGGATATATATTGCAGTCTCTATTGAATATCCACAGAAGCTAAGAGGTAAATGTACTTTACTCATCATTGAACGGACCATATCCATGATGGTCATGTTACGTCTTTTAGCAACACCATTAAGTTGGGGGGTTCCAAGAGGTGTGGGATTGGAGACAATTCCATTCTCTTTAAGGTATTCTTTGAATTCATCTGAGAGGTACTCGCCACCTTAGTCAGATCAAATATATTTAATCTTCCTATCTGTTTGGTTCTCAACCAAATCCTTGAACTCTTTGAACTATTCAAAGGTTTCAGATTTATGACGTAGCAGGAAGATAAATCCACTTTGTGAATGGTCATCAATAACCGTCTTTTGTCAAATAATATCAATAACCATTTCGGGTCGCAGTACTGAAGGGACCACATACATCGGTAAGTATTAGGTGAAGAATACCCTCATATCATGTATCCTTATTATGAAAAGGCATCCTAGTCATTTTACCTCGAATACAATGTTCGCAAGTTGGCAAAGATTGAACCTGTAGAAAATCTAAGGGTCCATCCTTTATCAATCTGTTGATCCTATCAATAAATAAATGACGAAGCCTTTTATGCCAAATCATGTTTCCATCCTCCTTGGATCTTTTAGGGTTTTTATTAGTGGTAGTAGCATTCATGACATGTTCATCAATGCACAAATCATAGAGTCCACCAGAAGTCAAAACATCATCAGCAATATGCTTATCATAACGATTTATGACTTGTTTATTATATAAAAGGAATGAATATCCGCTTCTAACAAGTTTAGTTACATATATAAGTTTCCTTCTGATTTCCGGTACATAAAAGCACTCTTTAAGTAGTAGGACTCTTGCACTAGATAATGATAGTCAACAGGTGCCGACGGCGATTGTTGCAACACTTGCATCAAATCCCAGCTAGATGACTATCTCCCCTTCATCAAGACTCTTAGTTTCCTGAAATAGATGCAACAAATTGCATACATAAACAGAAGCACCAGAATCTATAACCCAACTTCCTTCTCGTCCAGCGAGAATATTAGTTTCATTGATGAAAGTAGATTTCATACATGCTGGGGCTTTACCTTTGTCAGTGGACTTCAGGTAATCTGGGCAATTACGCCTCCAGGCCACAGCTTCTTGTAGTGATGACAAACATCAGTTTTCTTCGATGCTATCAAAGTGGATGCATTTGAAGATGAGCCAACACCTTGACTCTTCTTCTTTCTCGGCTGGGCCATGCCCTTCCGAGAACCATGCTTCTGACGACACTTTCCTTTGACTTGTGCAACCATTGTACTACCAGCGGAGCCATCATTTTTCATTACGTCTTCTGCAGACTTTAATACAACCAATAACCCAACGTTAGTATAATAAACTTTGCTCATGTGGTATGTGACCACAAAGTTATTGAAAGACTTATGGAGCGACAACAGAATGAAGTTAGCTTGCATATCTCCATCCATGTCATCCCTCAGGGTTTCCAGCTCAGAAAGGTACCCAAACATTTTGAGTACATGTTCTCTGACAGAGGTCCTCTCATGCATCTTGTAGCGAATAAGATCTTTCATGATATTATAACACTGTGTGTCACTTACATCACCGAACATTCCTCTCAGTTTCACCATAATATCATGGTAAGTGTTCATCTCCACATGTTGCTTCTGAAGCACATTGGACAATGAACCCAGAATGTAACACCTTGCCAAATTATGATCTTCATCATATTTTTCATTAAAATTAATTTCTTCCGGAGTCTTCAGGTCTGTCTACTTATCCTTTGTCAGTACATAAGAGATGTGCTCAACAGATAGGACACGATCCAAATTTCAGATCCAATCCGAATACTTTGGTCCAGACAACTAATTGACCTCCAGGAGCCTGCTAAGTGGGTTCATGGTCTTCATTTTCTGAAATTAAGAATGCACTATATTAGAACATATAAATAATTAGATATTCAATTGTAATTCTTTGATTAAGGAATTTTTAATCAAAATAGTCTTGCCTTTTCAACTTTAAAAGTTCATTCCCTTAATCACTTTCAAAGCAAGAGATATACTTACCATAATATCTCTAGCAAGAACTGGGATCTTCTCTTTACCTTTGTTACATCATATGAGAACTTGCAACTGAGATAAAAAGAAGTGGAACACATTTTGCTTTGCAAGTCCAACTTGGATTTCCCAATTCGATCTTTAACACCCGAGCCTACCATCCCTAAAGTTATATTGACCTGTTGTTAATTGAACCAACCATCAACAGTATTAGAACTTGCTATACACAATCCAATATCTCCCAAATAATTTGAGGACTCGATATTGGGGTCACTACGTATACAGCCTAACTCTTTTGAGAAGCAAAGAGCCCCATCGAGATGCTCTTGTATGTTGTTAGACAAGCGTCTCCTACATACAATCCCTGGCGATGGAACCCTTCGCCTTGATGGGAGACCATGTATGTCACTTATGTGATCCTCCACCTCATATTCAAATTCTAATTAATTATCATGAATCATATTCACATAATTAGTTCTTCCGAGGGAAATGCATATATATTCATAAAAGAGTATTTTTAATTGGATATAATTTACATAATCATATTAAATCAATTATCAATAAAATTCAATCAACCAACAAACTTGATTATTACTTGAAAGGATGGTATTATCTCAAAAATACATATTATTTGAATTTTAATAATTAGAAAAATACATCGTGATCCCTTCAAACATTATCCCTTACCTACCCGCTGTCATGTCCAATACCGACGGGAGTGGGACAGACTGCTCACGGAGCAACTTGCTACCCCAACGCTCCCCGACTAGACACCATATCCGCCTCAGGTTAGGATAATGCCAATTGATCACTTTGTACTTGAGATGATAATCGGTCTTTCAACTGAAGTTATATAATATAATAATAATAAAAAACAGTTTGATTACTATTATAAGGAGATTTTCTAAGCAAATCTCCAATCCTATTTAAGTAACCAAGATTTGCATGTAGAGATTGTCCTACAACTATTGTAGGATATCCTAGGGTTTTCATGAAACACTCATTCAATGATGATTGATGTTTAATCAATTATTTCCACAAATAATATTAATCATCAATTAATCAGGACAAATTCTCAATTTCCTTGATTGACATTGAATGATAAATAAATTAAGAAAGACATCTTGATGATCCAATCATCATCTGACACATCTCCATTAAATATGAAATATCTAGGGCAAATAGAGTCAGAATCATGCAAAATAAAATCGTGCATTTTGCTGGTTTGATTATCTACTTAATTATAATGTTTATTTCATATTTTTTGTAAGCAAAAAACATTTTATTACATATCTGTGAATACATGCAAAATAATTTTCGTGCACTTTTAGTAGCAATCAAAGGTTATTGTTTTGGGGACAAATTTAAACTTTCTAAGTACATTTTATTAACCAAAAAATACATTCCAAACAGTGCATAAACAGTAGGTTTTTACTTTATCAAAAACTGATTCGATTCTTGCATCCAATGCAAAAACAATGATATCCGCGTATCCAAAACATGAACCATGATCGCCAAGGATTTTTGGATCACATCCAAACACTGAATATGGCTCTAATACCACTTGAATAATATGGTAGAGTACTTGAGCGCATCACAGAAGCATGCCGATTGCATTATATATGATCAAGAGCGAGTAGTCGCACTAGTTGCTCGGTGCAGCAGAATTTAAAAAAATTTAATCGATGAAACCACATGATCCAAGAACACTTCTTGGATCGTTTCACCTAACCACATTCTAGATAAAGGAATACCTCTTGTAGAGTGGTTGTGATAGAGTCTCTAAGAGAAGAGACCTCCTGTCTCAAATCCGATCCGTCGGAGGAGATGCTTGAGAGCGCGGAGATGAGTCTTGTATTTCTCACAATCCAAGTCGTTGATCCATGCAATAGATCTCATGATCTCATCTCATGAGATCGAACATCCTCATCATGAGTTAGATACACCATAGAATACAGAGATCCAAGAGTTGTCGAAGTGTCAGCACAACGACGATGCGACGATGGCGGCAATTTCTCTCTAGGGATGGAGTGGACGAGCACTCAAGGAAGAGAGAGGTGGAATGAGAATTAGAGAGAAAGAGAGAGAGAGAGAGAGAGAGAGAGAGAGAGAGAGAGAGATTTATTTAAGTTGTAACTTAAAGAGTATGGGTTGACTCTTCTTATATAGGGTTTTGGAAGTCCATGGATCTCAATCCATGGATAACACAAAATCAATGGATGAGATTGATTTGTGTTACTTTCAATAGCCATGATTTTTTTGTAAAAACACAACAACAATTAATTTAAGTTAGATTAATATACATTGATAAATTAATATAAATTAATTCCAAATTAAATCAACTAATCATGGAGATTCTGAGGAGGAGATTTTACATTATCTCATGAAATCTCCAAGATTTTACAACACTTGTTGTAAATTATCTCATAAAAATAATTCATAATTATCTTGTGAATTATGTAATCATGCAATTAAAATATATGAATCACACTCACTACCCAAAACAAAATGTAAATTATATTTCCAATTAATCATCCAATGTGAATTCGGTTCACATCAAAAATTAATCAACAAATATGAATAACAATAATCTCTCTCAAAAACATTTTAAATCAAATTTATAATATATATGAATAATTGGATAGTTTTATCCACATTATTCATATCCATAATAATTAAATCACATTAATCTATATTGGATCATCATTCTCATGCATTCAAATAATATGAATCAAATTCACATTATTTATGATAATTAAATCACATTTAATTATCCATTTCTCAATGCTTAGATATAATTCAACAATGTAATTATCCTGAACTCTTTCAAGAATAATGCATTTTCTCTACAGATATTTGGGGATATAGACATGGCGATTTTATGTTCCACGTATAGTGACTTAGATATTGAGATCACATCTCAAATCCAGATCTCATGGACTTCTCATAGATGCTTGAATAAATCAAGGCCGTAAATCTAATCTTCTCATTGCATCTGAATCTCATTCAGATCAATGTCCAATACCTGGACCAAGATTAGGTTATTTCTCTACTGAGAGGAGTTATTAAAATCCAGACTTGTTTCATCACTCCCTCGGAATGGAAGCGTCATGGTTATACAATCGTTTATGATCACATCACCCTCAGGTATTCCTAATACATGTACATCCTTCATACTGGAAGAACTATGATAAACCCAAAGATATAGATCAATTTTACACTTTCATCTTTAGGGTTTCATCATCAAGTTTCTCATTCTGAGTAACTAGGAGTTGGTATCGATCATATGCTTTCAAAAATCATATATCATACATTAAAATTCTTGTTATGCTTCCAAAGCACGACGACCATGCATGGAATTTGATCGGTCCCAATACCTCATGAGTGAGCTCATGTTTTCTGGTTCACATGCGAACCTGTATGATCCCTTTGAGAGATCGTATTACTCATATGCCCTAACATGCACACCATCTCATCAGTATATAGACCTTGGTTAGGTCATCAACCTTTTGGTCTGCCAAATGTACATACTTAGACATATAGTAACACATATGTCTCCGATCAGAGGATGTATGCCTATATCGTGATAGTATACGACATAGGACTTTGGTTATCTCGATCTCATTAAGTCAACTCTTTGACCTAACTAATCCGACACCTTCGAATCTCTATTCCCATGTAGAGGACCTACATCAAGAGGTCGGTCAGATATCAGCCTAACGAGAAAGGATTGCCATCTCCTACTCAGGCTGGAGATCATCTCTTAATAATCAATTGACGGTACATGATGAGTCCTCAATCTAACACCTTAGATATTCATCCAAGCACCAGCTTCTATGATTCAACTATTGAACTAAGAGCTGTATGATCATTAAGTTGGCCATGGTACATAACCCTTATTGTACAAAAGGGCCTTATAGTGCATTCATTCAACTAATCTCAGATAGGGAGTGAAATAACCTATAACATTTATTGATAAATTATATATTAAAATAACATTTATTGTAGGAATGGTTCGCCTCGAGCTCAAATGACTAACAGAGGGATGGTCTACCGGTGCAACTTTTCCAAGACCCCAGAATCATGGGTGGAACAAAAGATACTATATCCACCAGTGCAAGAATGCACAAGCTGTACAAAGTCAAAGAAAATATACAAAGAAGCCTATATCAAAAATTCCACCAAAAATTTGAGCTTCAGAAAAAGCCTCTTTCTTGATGAAGAATCTATTATACTGGCCGACTCTACAAGGGAACGAAGACTACACTGGACCATTTCCCACTTCTCTTCTCATTCTTCTAACTTCTTCCCCCATTCGGTTGTAAAGACCAGGAGCACCTGACCTTAGAAGGGAATATCTGTCTCCACGACGACAAGTTACTAGAAGAGCATGCGCCTTGATGGTTCAATGGTTTTGTCTGGGAAGACCTAAACAAATATGCACATATGGTTCTATCATTTGAAGGTAGCAAGGGTATTCGACTGGGGGGATTGTTCTGATCTAGCCGTGAATTGGACTGAATGATAAGAGTATGGAATCTGAGGGTTGTTATGTCATGCTTCCCAACTTCAATATGGTTCTAAACATACCATTAATACATAGGCCTTACCTTTACTCCAAACTTTGACTTTGTTAAAGACTAATTTAAATGTTGACAATTATTCCAAGTTATTTCTTTTTCTTTTCTTTATTTTATTTTATGCACTTATTGCATAAGTGATTGCTAGGGACTAGAAAAGGCAAGTTTAAAGGGGTCATGAATATCCATTTAATCACCTTTATTCTATCATTTTGGCCTAAAAACCCCTAGCATGAATGAAAATAGAATTATTTTTGTACAAATTAACATTCATTATTTATTCTATTTATTGCATATAAAACATTATTTTTAATGCTAAAATTATAGAATAAAGGAAAGAAAAGATAAAGAATAAAATACCAAATGTATTTTATGACTCTAAACTCCGAGACCAAGTCACGAATTGATTTGGTCTACAATGAATAAAGTAGGGGAGATAAGGGCCAAATATGCAATAAAAAGCCTACTTATTTATTCTTCAATAAAGCATTTTTGGGACCCATTCTATTCTTTATTATTTATATCTCAAATAAATAAACTTTGTACATTAAATTTGTAGATAATAATATATAGAAAAATACAAAATTTAGTTTGTACAAAAATATTACTCATCGTACATTTTATATCCTAAATAAAAAGCCAAAACCCAAAATTCCCAGACCAATATCTCCTAAATAAACAATCAAAATGATCAAAATCAACTTTAATTGTATATAACTTTTAATAAGCTATTTAATGTAGGTGTTTCATATTTTTTTGAGTTAAGATGTGAAAGTTAGGTTTTGGACTCTATTGTATAGAATGCCTGATTAAAATATACATTTTTTTATTATTTATTATTTTTACAATTTTATATTTTTCTAATTTTGTAAATATTATTTATAATACATGCACATATTTATAGTTGAATAAAACCATCAAGAAAATACAAAAATAAGTATATATAAATACATAAACGAATATACAATACTTATATCTATATAATGTATACCCCTATTTATTTAAGTATACAAATAAATATCAAAAAAATATAATAAAAATATATTTCTGTATATAAAAATAAGAGAATAAAATAATAAAACCAAAAATACAAAATAAAAATAAAATACCCAAAATCATAGATGAATATACTTATAAATATACCCTTAAAAATTAACTTGGAATAAACAAACTCAAAAAAATAAATAAAAGAAATAATAATAAACTACATAAAATAATAAACAATTTCTATTTTATAACCAAAAATTAATAAAGTCATTTACTATATTCAATTAACTATTTTCGAATAATAAGGACTATTTGTTCCTGTAGTTTCCCCCGCGGACCAATCAGGCCACAGTGAATGTTGACCTCGATCAACTCACCGTCTTCTCTTTGACTTGCATCAGACACCTCGAGCCCGCCACCTTCTCTGCATCCAACCGAGCGATCTGGACCCCTTTCGTCTTGAGTCCTTCATGAGTTCGGTTCCCATCATGTATGTGACCCACATGCACTCATTAGATTCGCTCGATCCACATCGAGCCATTCAATAATCCCACTTGAAAATCATCAAAAATTATGTGCATAAATAAGACCCCAGCTTGAGCCTTCATCTTTTGATCCCTCTTGGAGCCTCGAACTTGTCCTTGTGTGAGTGAGTATAGTCTCCAGTGATAGAGGACATCTTCCCTGACCTCGGATTCTATGGAGCAAGGAGAGGAGCAGATCCATGGTGGTTTTCCGACCACCCTGCTCCCTGCTTCATTGCAGGTATAACAGTAGCATCTTTTTAATTCTTAGGTAGATTTTAATATCGCAATGTCAATTCAGCTTTCAGTTTCACATTTAATCCATTAGGTTTAGCTGTAGCATAATTGTTTCGTCACCGGAACCGCTAGGGTTCCGACCAATCCACCGAGTTCCTGACTACCTCCATTTTTGCTTGCCATTCCATTTTGATCACCAGCACATTCTTCATTAAATAAACCCATCTGGACCACCCGATTGTACTTTGATCGACGAATCGAAGTTCATCCACCACCTGTCAATGGAACCTCGCCGCCCATCTTCATCCCCACACATCCCAGCTTCATTATAGGTCGGGCGACTCGCCTTGAGCCACTAGATCTTTTCATGCAGGTCCAAGGATAAAGGACCTCTCCCGGGACTCAATCGCATCTAGACAAGAATCCCAGGTGCTCCGACTTCGACCGAGCTCCAGGACCCCCACACTAGGTCACAGACCATTTTTTGAGCACCACTCATTGTAGAGGACCTCCCCGGAGGTGTAGAGGCTAAGAACATTGAGGAGGACCGCCGGATGGAGGAGGATTCACAGATCGAAGGTCGAGGAAGCCTTGTTCTTCCTTGTTCTTTGTGAGCAACAACTACTATCCGATCTAGGGAGGCACCCTAGATTCACTAGCAGTCGTTGGATCAGCACGCACATGACCGTCAGATCCTCACCTCAGATCTAATCTCAAGTGTCTACAACCTAGCTGTCATCTGCCGTCCAACGTGTGACACGTGGATAAGTGGCGGGTATCGGCCACACGATGGCACACCTATTGGGGGTATTACGAATCTCATCCCCACAGTTTTTGTATTTGTTTATTTGTTATGTAAATAAAATAGATTGTGTAAATAAATGTGGACATTTTGCATAGAGGCCTTTGGTATTTATGGATATTACAATCAAGTCACTCCAGCTCAGCTCACGTGTCGTTCCACATGAGCTAAGCAAATTGCAAGTATACCCTAGTGGGTTGTTGAATTTGCATTTATCCCATCAAATTTGAATATACGTTGTATATTTCTGGGAAAATTGCACATGAACCCTTGTCCTTAATTTTATTTGCAAATATGCCCTTCCTAGCTCATGTATTTTTGGTGCTTGAATTTCATTTATTAAAAATAGCACCTTGCTCCAAAAATTATGCAAAAATTGGGTTAGATGCCTGCTAGCATGTATTTTCACACTCCATATTTCTTTTGGCATTTTAGGCATTTTTAACATTTATTAAAAATCAAATGAGCATGTTCTCGTTCCTGTCTAACATTGAAAATACTAAAAAATGGAGAAACACTTTGAAAAATCCCCCCAAAAAATATGTTATTTATTTTAGTATTTATTAACCCCAGACCAGAAATCCCTAAAAATAGAAAAAGAAAAATCTTAAAAGTAAAAAGCTCCAAAATCCAACAAAAAATGTGAAAAATCACCAAAAATCCTAAAAATAGCTATTTTTGTTCTGAAGTTTCCTTATAATAATACCTATCTATTGAAATTGATTTGACGAATTTTGGATTTAATTTACTATTTATAATCTTTAATTCAATTCTGTCTATTTATTTAAACCCTAATTTAGGATGTTTTTTATTTTTAAAAATCCATAAAAATATGCAAAAATTTCAGAAAAATCATAAAAACATCAGAAAACTATTTAAAACCTAAAAAATTTTATTTCATGTAGTTTATTTTTTTCATTAGTATTTATAATTATATACCCCTATAATATATAGCACCATATATACTTCTATATTATATACTTAACTAAAAATACGAAAAAAATAGAATTGTGAAAATATTGAATAAGATATATATTATTATTCATATACATATACATATATATATATATAAATTATATATATATATATATGAATATCTATGTACATGTAAATGTGTGAATACCTTATAAGTGTATCTTTATCTATGCATATACATATATATATGTATATATAGATTTTATTATTATTATACTTATATATTCGTTATTAATTTCATTATATATATTTGCTCTCAGTGGATCGACCTCTACATACTTGCATGCTATATATTTTGTTGTAGAGAATAATAAATTTTAACTCACATCCTTACTATTTATTGATTAATTTATATTGTGGGTTAACTATTGATTGGGCAAGGTATTTGTAAGCGGTCACCTCAACGACACTCTATCTTTGCTCTGGAGCGAGGATATTTTTATACCCTCGCAAAATCCCCCTCATCACTCGGGTGGGGATATCTTCATCCCAATGACTCACATAGTCAATGGATAGAAGGATGTGCTCAAATCCGTGACTGTTGGTGAAGGGTCCCATGAAATCGATGCCCCAAGCATCGAATACATCTGAAACCTGAATGAATTTCAAGGGCATCGAGTCTTTAGTAGTGAGGGTCCCTCCCATCTTCTGACAGTCAACATAGCCTCTGACATATGTTGCAACATCCTTGAATAGTGTAGGCCACCAGAGGCCACACTACAATACTTTCTTCATTGTTTATCTCCAAATTGGTTACCAGATTCGAGTGAATGGCATTGCTCGAGGACACTCTAATGTTCCTCCTGAGGGATGCACCGATGCCAAATACATTCGGCTCCTTCCTTGAATAAGAGGGGGTCTTCCCATTGGTAGAAATTAATAGTGGACAAGAACTTGTCCTTCTTGACATTCGTCCAATCTTATGGGAGAACACCTGAAACGAGGTAGTTTATATTTTCGACATGCTAAGGGAGAGAGTCCACGACGAGAATTGATTCGTTCGGAAAGGTATCGGTGATGGGTGCATAGCTAAGCGGAGGTTCTTGATGCTCAATTATGGAGAGATGATCTGCTACCACATTTTAAACTCCAGGTTTATCTTTGATTTCCAAGTTGAACTCCTAGAGGAGAAGAACTTCTGATCAATCTGGGCTTGGTATCCTTCTTCTGATGTAAATATCGGATAGCAGAGTGGTCAGTGTAGATGGTGACTCCAGATCTAAGAATATAGGATCTAAACTTCTTAAGAGCGACAACCGCAACCAACAACTCTTTCTCTGTAATAGTGTAGTTACGATGTGCTTCATCTAATGTCTGGCTGGCATAGTGAATGGCATAGGGAGATTTGTCTTTCTTCTGTCCTAACACAACCCCAACTATAAAATGTGATGCATCTGTCATGATCTCAAAGGGTAGAGACCAATCTGGAGGTTGTAGGACTGGATCTTGAGTGATTAGCTCATCCAGTTGATTAAATGAAAGGGAATTATACTAATCAACATGAAACTCAATCTCCTTGCACTGTAATTCTGTTAGAGGTCAAGCTATGCGGCTAAAATCTCTGATGAATCTTCTGTAGAAACCCACATGCCCTAGGAATAACCTTACATTTCTGACATTTTGAGGTGGCCTAAGGTTAGCGATCACATCCACCTTTGCTGGGTCAACTTCCACACCACGTTTGGAGATGATATGGCCCAACACAATCCCTTCAATGACCATGAAGTGGCTCTTTCCCCAAGATAGTACGAGATTGACTTCTCGGCATTTTTGATGCACTCTGTCTAGGTATCGAAGACAATAATCAAAATTGTCACCATAAACGGAGAAGTCATCCATAAAAACCTCGAGAAAACTACTAACCATATCGGCGAAGACTGCTAGCATGCACCTCTGGAATGTGGCAGGTGTATTGCACAAACCAATGGACGTCCTCCTAAACGCATAGATGCAGAACAAACAAGTGAAGTTAGTCTTCTCTTGGTCTTTTGGGGCAATTGCCACTTGATTGTACCTGGAATACCCATACAAAAAGTAGAAGAACTCCTTGTCGATTAATCTTTCCAGAACTTGATCAATGAATGGCAAGGGGAAGTGGTCCTTCTTCATTGCAGCATTGAGGCGACGATAGTCAGCACACACACGCTAGGATGTTGGTACCCGACTTGAGTTGAAATCTCCTCTCCTCTTTCATTAGTAACCATAGTGAGCCCATATTTCTTTGGAAATACATGCAAGGGGCTTACCCATTTTGAGTCGGAGATGGAACAAATAAACCATGTGTCACACCATTTGGTGATTTCATTCATGAAAACATCTCGCACGCGTGGAGGTGATGGCTGGTGAGGGCGAGAAAATGGAAAGGGGGCGAGGTCTTCGAGCTGGAGATGTGAGGTGAGTGGTTCTGGGTCGGAGGTTGACGACGAAGCTCCACCGTTGGATCTGGAGATCCAACAGTGGAGAATTGGGCGCGGAGCAGCGGCGCAGATAACATCCGGGGCGAAGTGATCAAAGGCTGCGGAGCAGCCACGTGGCGTAATGTGGTCCAGGCATGGTTGGACGGCATGATGCGAAAGGGGACTCTGATCGGATGGTGGAGGATCCGTCAGCAATGGAAGGTGGAGATGGCTGATCGCGAGCGGGATCGAGTGGCCCTCCACGTGACATGTGGCGGCTTCTGGCTTAGGCGCTAACGTGTGGTGATAGATGGGCCAAGGGTTAGATCAAACGGCTGAGAAATTGGGAGCGCGTGGAAGGCAGCTGGCCGTTGGATCAAGAGGGTGATCCGACGACCGGTTATGGAGGCGGAAGAGACAAAGGGGGTCGGGCCACGTGGCGCCCCCAGAATGGTCCACGTGGCCCAATCAGATTATTTAAGGGCATGTTTTTGATTTTTGTGGGCGATAATGGCCGATTTTGAGAAAACTCAAAACATGAAAGTTGTAGATCTTGATGAGATCTACAAGTTTCATGTTGACCAAAACTGGAAATGAAATTAAACAAGGACCCAAAATATTTTTGAAGATATTTTTAAGGTTAAAAATACCACAGATTTTAATTTTGTCATTTTTTTGTGTTTTTTTTAATTTATTAGAGACTCTGTTAATTACAGGACATTAACTGGGTTTTATTGACACATATTTAAGCAAGGGGGTTAATAATGAGAAATTATGATGATGAAATCGAGTTTCATCAGTTGGTACCCGACTTGAGTTGAAATCTCCTCTACTCTTTCATTAGTAACCATAGTGAGCCCATATTTCTTTGGAAATACATCCAAGGGGCTCACCCATTTTGAGTCGGAGATGGAACAAATAAACCATGTGTCACACCATTTGGTGATTTCATTCATGAAAACATCTCGCAAGTTAGGGTTCAACCTTCTCTGAAGTTCTCAAGACGGCTTGGCATCTTCTTCTAAATAAATGTGGTTTGAGAACAGAGCAGGATTTATCCCACAGAGGTCTGATATGAGCCAACCAAGTGCCTTGCGATTTTTCTCTAGAATCTCGAGTAGTCGAGATTCCTGATCTGGGGTCAGCTAACTGCTGATGATAACTGGATATATATTTTATACACCCGCAAGGAAATCATACTTGAGGCATGCTGGAAGTGTCTTTAATTCTGATTCTAATCGAGCCTACTTCTCGGCCACTTCAGAAACTGAACTGGTAGGTGGATGACTAGCCATGATTTTAGAGATGCTTCTTGCCTCGATCACTAGTGGCTCTGTTGATAATGTGCTAAACAAATTGTCAATGAATTCCTCTTGTTCAGACTGGCATGAATCTTATACCTCAAAGATTTCCATCAGCAAGGAAGAATCTGTCTCCTAGTCAACATCAGAGCATGTGAAGATTATGCTTTCCAGGTCCTCCTATGGAGAGAGGATTTCCTAGATCCATGTGTCATTCAAAGAGAATTCCGTGTCTCTGATATCTTCAATGAAGTCACAGTCTACTTCAGACGATTCTGCTTGACCTTGATCCGACACGACTTTCGGTTCACTGACCACGTCCATTGTCACTTTTTTGCTGCTCGAGCAGAACATGATCTTCTCATACCCATAATCAAATATGGCTTCTATAGTACGCATGAATGTCCACCCAAGAATAATCAGGGCTATGAGTAACAGTGCAGGGGACTCCATCTCAAGACCACAAATCAATAGGAAACTGCATATTCTGCACGGTTATGACAACGTCCTCCAATAAACCTTGGGGTCACTTGATTGATCGACCAACGAACTGAAGGATCATGCATGTTAGCTTGAGCGGTCCCATCCTAAATTTTGTGAGCAATGAGGCATGCATAGGTTGATTGAAGAGATGCTATCAAGCAGAGTTCGCTCGAAGACTTGGTCAAAAATCTTGCATATTTTCAATGGTGCTCCTTTATCGGGCTTCTTCTTAGGAAGGTTGCTGACTGTTGCCACTATAGCCATGGTGAAGATGTGCTTTTCTACTCTATTGTGTATGTTATTTCGGTTCGACCGACGCTTGTTTGTACACACTTCCTTCAAGACCTTCTTCACGGCGGACATGTACTCCATGGCTTTCAACAATGGTAACTCAATAATCAAGTTTTCAAGAATATTCACAACACTTGGATCAGACAATGCACTTTTTCATTTTGTATTTTTTTAGATTTTTCTATTGCACCAGGAAAAGGAGTATGTAAAGAACTGAAATATGAAATATTTTTCTTATTTACATCAAAATTCATGTCCATGACATTTTGTACATCCGGGATAGAAAAAAAGTGTACAATCTAGAGCTGACGGTATTGCTGCTGCTGGTGGACATAAAAAACTACGATCTTTGCTCCATCAAATGGTAGTAGATCGGCTGCCAGTGCTTGCTCCTCCATGGTTGGTACAACTTCACTTCAATTGCGATCATTATTTTGGTATTTTTATTTTTTCTGACTTTTTTGTTCTTTTTGTTGGAGTTGATGGCGGTTGTCAGCTGGCATGGCTCCTCCTTCTTCCTCATCCGATCTTGTTTTTGTCATGGCTGATGTAGAAGACGATGATTCACCAGATGTAGCTTTATTCTTCCCCCTATAGTGGTAGACAAAGGCAAGGTCGTACCACTCCTGAGAGTAACAACATTATACAAAACAAGTTCCAATCATTTAACTCTACAGGCATAGACAAAACCACACATTCTACCTGCTCTTTGAGCCTAAAGTTATTGGGGTTATGATAAATCTCTGATTCAACATGGTAAAATTGGTCAATTAGGATCTGTTCCCCCAAAATCTATATGCTATTAATCATCAATATAGCATCATTAGCATTCATACATGTGTAAATAATATTTACATTTCATCATGCATAATTGCATGAAATAAGGAACTAAAAAATCCAGCGTAAATTGACCTGAAAAGTTGCTAAATTTCCCTATTTTTAGTTAATTAAACTTAACTTTGATTGACTTGAAATCACTTCCATTGTGTAGTTACTACTAACAAAAAAGAAGGAAAACTACAAAAAAATGATACTCAAATAAGTGATAAATAAACCCAATCTAATTTCACATCAAAAGAACTAAAACAAACATATCTTCATCATACAGTATCTTATTTTGGTCTACTACTTATAAAATACTACATTTTCAAATACCTTCAAAACAAGACCAATTTCATAAAAAACGGAGCTCATATGTGAAAGTTGGGTTTTGGGCCTCTTTTGTGCATTTTATCTTTTCGCGATTTTTGACCTAAGTTTTTATGTATATAATAACCCATTTTATTTTATTTCTTTTTCATTTGTGTTCTTTGATGAAAGTTTTATCACATGACAAAAAATCCAAATCCAAATCAAGACTGAAATCAAAGAAACTAACTGTGTCCGAGTAACTCTACGAGTATGTACAAAATTCGCTTGTTTCATTCTCCTATATTATTTCCCTGCTTTCTTATTTATTAAAAATCGGAAAAATATAATAATGTGTATTTAAGTGTCGTTTATTTTATCATATTTTTCTAGAATTTTTATCCTATTTAAAAATCACTAGAAAAATTGTAAAACCACCAAAAGCAGTTTTCAATACACATGGAAAACCACCAAAAATACCACTTTGTACAGATGATGTCTTTTGCTCCCAGTTCCTCATAAAAGTTGTTGATCTCATCGAGATGAACAACTTTTATGAAGGAAATTTTTCGATCCGAAGTCTCCTGCTATTTCTTTACTATTTTTTCCCTTTTACTTTTTGGCAACACGTGGCAGCCCCTGGCATGCCACGTGTCACCCCCTCTTTCTCTCTCCTTCCACCCCCTGGTCACATGCCATGCACATGACCTTCTTCTTATTCTTCCAAAATGGTTGCCTGACCCATCGCCTCTCTACCTCCCTTTTTCGTAACCGCCACCATGCCAACCACCCTCGTCACATGTAACACCCCCACCATCTCTGACCATTACCCTCTCCCCGATCTCCTATAAAGCCTCACCGATCCCCCTCGTTCTCGATTATCCACCCACTTCAAGGACTTCCATTCTTCAGCCACAATCCGTTGCATGTGACAACATCTAAGAGCCACCAAGCTGGCAATGATGAGAGGCGGAAGTGTGGTGCGATCCTCAACCGTATCTTAGTCGGGTAGCAGCTCGAGCTGCAAGAGCTCGGACCCTCGTTCACCAGGTCATTTGAGCGACAAAACACCAAGGAGCTTCTATCTCTTGGTTCCCAGGTGAACTTCGAACCAAATCCATCTCACCTTTCTCCCCCTCTTCAATTCCCTTCTATCTTCCAGAATCCCATCCACCTCCGACCTCGCAAAGGTCGGGTCTCCGCTCCCGTTCATTCTCCTTCGTATATGGAGCTTCGCTCCCCTTCCCTCGTTCGTGTCTGTCTGCTCTAACAACTGCATGTCACCATTTCTTCGTCGAATGGACAAGGCTGAGCTTCTCCAAACTCCAGCCATTCTCGATGAACCTCTCCAAGAGAACTCCACGACAACCTCAGATCTGCTGCTCGACCTGTGCTCTCGTGCTCCCACTGCTTTCCACTTCCTTTGTGCGACCACCGTCCTCCTCAGTCTGCATGAAGCCACCGTCGACTGCTCCTCCTCGTATGATAGGCCACCACACATCGTCCACACAATCGCAACCTCAGCCGCCGCTGCACTAGCACTCCGCCTGTGCTTCTACACCCTCGTGCGCTCACCATTGCCCCTCCAGCTCCAACGAGGCGCGCCTCCTTTCACTCGAGCACAACCGACCTCCGTAGCTTCCCCCTCTCATGTCCCCGCCACAGGTCATCACCTTACCGTTTGCCTTCCTCTTCCACCTAGCTAGCAGCCGCCCGCCGACCACCTCCTTGGCTACTCTGCCCTCGTAGCCCTCATCGCATACCCCACCTCGGACAACGTGCCTTCTTTCCTCCGTCAACTACCCAAGCCCTCCCCCCTCACGTGAGGAGCACGTAGGATGGATGGGCTAATTTTGACCAAGCCCCCGCAAGTTCTTAAAAGTACATGCAACCCCTCCTATGCTCCAGTCATGTGTGTTGCATGCGAAGCGTGGGCAAATTGCAGAAGTCTCCTCTCGGTTCCTTCTAATTACCAAAAAGCCCCCACATGCAAGAAGCACGTGTGGCGCATGTGTTTTGCTGGTAATTTAAGCTAGTGCCCCCACAAGTCCCATTATTTACGCTAGAGTCCTCATCAACCAGGGCACACGCAAGGCACATGCCCCCTTGGAGAAATTACATCTGCACCCCTCAATTCTCGACAAATAACAAAGAGGTCTAGCTAGCCAAAGTCACGTGTCATGCATGTGATTCGATAGGCAAATTACATTTATGCCCAAGAAGTTTTTGCTAATTACAAATAAGTTCATCCAGGGAATCTTTGATACAAAAACTCTTATTTTTACTTTTTTTATTCCCTGAACTTCAATTAAGCATATCTTCTCCATTTGAACTCATATTTTTATGCACATTATGTATTTTTGAAGCTTATTATGTGCTCTTTCAGATTATATATCTTGTGGACAGATCTAAGGCTTGATATTGATGATTATTTGAAGATCTTTGTTGACATTTCCTGGCTGATTTACTGACATTTTATGCATTATTTTATTGAAAAAATTAATGATCTATTTTGCAGGGATTCGATTAAGGTTTTTGATTTGATTAATTCTCCCTTGATAATTAATCATTTTAATTAAGAAATTAATCTCTGCAGGGGGCAAGATCAAGGAGGAATTACTGAATTACTCAGATATTTTCGAGGAGATTTTCATTCTAATCCTTTCGTGATAATTGACCAACATAAATTGAGGATTTAATTTCTGTAGGAACTCATTTGAAGAAAAATAAATTCAATTCCCTGAAATTATATGATTAAAAATTCAATTTCTTTGATGACTAATTTATAAGGAATTTTGAGGATAATTTTGATCTTCTTATTTGTAGAATGATTCATCGACTAATCTTTTATCTTGAAAAATAACACTTGATTTAATATATTTCCGGATCTAATATCTTTTGATCTATGATTAACTTCGATGATTAAGTGGTCATCTTTTTATTTGATTAAAATGGTCAAAGTTACATATCTTGTGCTTCACATTTATCCTCTCTGTTTATTCACATTTTCATCCTCGCATTTTCTTTTATTCTCATTTTATTTCTGACATAAAGATTAACATAAAAAATAATTAACTATTTAATCTAATTTAAAACCATACAACTAAAAATCACCATTCCCTATGTTCGACCTTGGTATAATTTCTAAGTAAAAATTCTATACAACATTCAACGATAGGGATTTGACGAATCGAAATTTGTCTCCTATACTACAATTATCGACAATTAAAGAGACATATTTCACGTTCATTAGGTTGGCTTTGACTAGTCTGGAATTGGAGTTTTATGGTTGTGAGGTCGTCCAGCTTCTGTGTCATCTCTACTTGGCCCTTGACTAACTAGGCTATACTCGAGGCTTGGGTTCACAGGAACCGCCTTGAAAGATTCAGTGTGCTGCCCATGTTGTGGTTGATGGTGTGGAGGCTGAGGGTGGCGCTGCTGGTATTGTTGCTGAGGTAGAGGAAGTTGATATTGATGCTGGTAGGGAGGAGGAGGATAATGATGGTGGGATGCAGTCGCATACTAATGGTATGGATGGTGGTGGTAGGACAGCTGCGGGTACTGTTGATTTTGTCTCCAATTGTTTTGGTATTGTGGAGACTGGTGGTATTACAACTGAGGCTGGGACCGGGCAAAGCTCCCTCCTTGGTGCTGAGGTACTAGAATGGAATTTGCAGGATGGCTGTGTTGAGGTCCGCTTGGACGGGCCAGCTGCGTGTCGTTCGACCAAACTCCATTCACCTCTTGAATAAGAAACGATGAAGGGGAGAATGGAGAAGATAGGGGCTCTGGTTGGTATACCACCAATTTCCGCTGTTGTAGTGCATGGTCGAGAGTCTACACGTAATATACATACTGGACAGCAGGATGCTGCTGACTCGACTGAGGCTGTTGTGGTGGTGCTGGCTCATCTTTCTTCTCAGCAGGAGTCTCGTATAGTGGGGTCGCAGATTGACAAGCACTAATGGCACTCACCAACAACTCTAGTTGCTTGGTGATTTGATCTAATTTGTCCAGATTTTAGGTTCTTTGCTCGATCACAGCTAATTTCTCTAGATCATATGATCACTTCTCGATGATATCAAATTTTATAGAGATGAGCCTAATGATGTTGAGGTTGGAGCTCTCATCTCTCTGTAACTCATGGGATGCTGCCATGTGGAATGGCTTGTGGAGGACCCGGGGTTGTCTCTGTTACGCACGGGATAGAAAAAAGGAGACCTCTCCCTCGACCATTTATTCAAAAATCTGCCAGACTATATCTTCATCTTTGTTGAAGTGGTATCCCCCACAAGCAGATCGATTAATCTCTTGCTCTCGACATTCAGACACTCGAAGAAGTTTTGGACCAAGCTGATCTTTGGTATCCCATGGTGGGGGCACTTTTCCTGCAGATTAGTGAATCGTTCCCAGGCTTCATGAATGGACTCATGGGTAGCCTGAGAGAAGCTGCTAATCCTGGCTTGCATCTGGTTGACCTGATCGAGAGGGTAGAATTTTTGAAGGAACACAGACTTAAGTATCTCTTAGGTCGTCACTACCTTTCCCAAATGATTGACTCAATACAGGGCTTTGTCTTGGAAATTAAAAGGGAATGTGGTCATCTTGTCTACACCTAATGGGATGTTAGGGTAGTTCGTAGTTATGCAGATGCGAGAGAACTGCTGCAGGTGAATGTATGGCTCCTCATCGGTATTCCCATGGAAAGTAGGCAGAAGAGCAACGAATTAAGGTTTCGGCCCGAAGTGAGCTTGTACTAGAGGCATGCGAATCCACTCGGTCATCTAGATGTCCCTACGATTGTGAGTCTCTTTCAACGTCAGTTTAAAATTTCAATTCCTTGACTCTTCTTGTTCTTCTTCTGGATAATCATGGGGTAGTTACTCATTTCTTCCTCCTTCTCCTCCTACTGGTCTGTTCCTCAAGTCGTTTAGGATATCTTGCAATGCAGTCTGGATACGAACTTTCTTAGTCATTTGCTGCTGGATGGCTTGGATGAAAGCCAACAACTGAGCATTGACTTGGTTCTGATCAGGCGGTGGGCTCTGCTCTATCTGGGGTGGCTGTTGTCATGAGCCTTTTCCTTTTCCGCTAGGAGGAGCCTTCTCGAGGTCTGAATATGAGGAAATGAATTCTAGACTGGGATCGAAGACTGGGATTTGCTTCTATCTGCAATGTAAGAGGAATCCCAACCATAAAAACTATGAAACTGAAAACTAGCTACATTGATGAACCTAAGATTAGGGTCAATCCCAGATGGTTGTGAATGGAGAAAAAAATGTAGATTGGAATCGAACTCCATTCGCAATAGGCGGAAGTGGGACAAGAGTGGTCCTGATTTAGTAAGAAAAAGAAAAGGGGGTGGAAAGAAAATGAGGAGTCTAGAGATCGGTTCGCAAGGTACGAACTAGGTTCTCGGGAATCACCTCGAATTATTAACGATGCCGAGTCCATAGAATCGATGTAGGTGTTGGCGGAGTCCCAACTATTTCATCTATGGATCATCATTGCAGAGGAAAAGGAAGATTGGTGGAGGAAGAAGGATACAGTGGTAAACAAGGAATAATAGGAGTGTAAAATAGTAGAAAGGCTCGAACCGAGCATGAGGTCAAAGAGGAATTACACAAGAAAAAATTTATGCAAATGTGTAGGCCTTGATATTTGAACCTTAATCTAGATCCATATAATACACAATACAAAATGGGTTCACCAACTCTACGCATGTGAAGCTGTAAAGGATCGTCTATTTTTATCTTTTCATTTTTAGAGTTGTTATTTCGTGCATATCTTTAACAAGTCCATAGATGCTAACCCTATAGGAAAGAGAGTACTGCCAGAAAAGTATCCCATACTTGTCCCCCTCCTTTGTACCCTATAGTATGTACTTTTTGAGGTCCTTGCAACCCTTCCTAGATCCCTACTTAGCCAAAGAATGGGAGAGAGTAAGTCGATAGGTGAAACTACTACTTTCAACCTTGCTCACAACGTATCACTCGTGAGCATCCAAGGCCCTACTCGGACGTAAGACGATGAGATAAACACACACGTGAGGGCGTGGCCTAGGCTCAGTACTTTATACATGGTCGGTGTTCCACACAAGGTCGGAACACCATCGTTGACCTAGTCCTACTCGTCCACGTACAATAGAATCACCAATACTTCAGAAATACATGCGATACACAAGGCTGTTACAGACTGGGTTTTTTCTTTAATCCTTAGTGGGTCGCACCTTGCTCATGGGAGAGGTTTTGGTCCCCTCCTAAGTTACCTGAAAATAATGAGGGCTTTATGAACCCCAAATAATGTAGTCCATTACAGATCTTAATTAAGGTCAAAGTTTATTAGCAGTCCCCTTGTTTTAGAGTTTTGGGTTTTCATTTTTTGGATATTTTGCATACAAGTGCCTAATGATTTTGTAAAATTTCATTTAAAATGTGCTCAAAATTTGAGGGAAATAGCGAAAAAGCCGTGCAAGTCGATTCAATGATGGAAATATCAACATTGAATCTAATGATGCATGCAGAGTTAGATGACTTACAATGCTTCCCAACTCTCTCCATGTAGTATGCAACAGAATTTTTAAACCTATCTACATGGCATTGTGTAATAAACAAAATCACCCTAAGTAGTAGCTCCTATTAATTGTGAAGAACCATATCTTAATTATTCAGAAATGGACCCTAGAGTACGGTCTTGGAGACACTTTAGTGTCCGTCACAATGGGTCCTGCAAACGTTGTATGGTGCCTCTCTCGACGTGCGGGTTCAAGTCCAAATAACTAATAATTATTAATTTGACTAGATCCAAATAGAAGAGACTATAAGCACATATATATTGTTACGGTTGGACCTCATCATTGAGATAAGCAGTCCTAAAGTCTAGGGGCTCCATGCACACAAAATAACTAAAAAGAAAGACGGAAAACTCAAAACATCAGGAAACAAATAAATATAAAGTGAGGAAAACTCGAAAAGCTACGACGAGGCCCTGAGGTGAACAATAACCAAGGCAATGGACTTTGTGAATTAAAGTAGTGTCCAAGTCCCTGTATTATTACAAATAATAATAAATAAATGAATCACTCTCTCACCAATAATGAAAAAAATCTAAACTAAATTTTATCCTACAAGTCTTCCTTGTCATGTGTGTTGCCTCTCTTACTGGCTAGGGTGAGAAGGCCAGTCTCCACCATACTTGGTTGTACCGACTCCCTAAGAAGTCATCCTCGCGTAGCAGGTACTTACGTCAAACACAACAAGAGAGATATTAGCACAATAACTCAAATAATTTGTATAAATAAATAAGAGCTATAAATATGCACAAGTAAAAGAAAAGTGTGCACAAAAAAAATAAAATAAAAAGTAAGTATGTACAAATTAGGCTACACTACGTTGCTCTCCAACAATGGCGCCATTTGATAAGGGGCCTTCTGCACTTGTGTACTAATTAAAAATGATCAACAATCACTGTGTGACCAAGTTTGCCTCTGGTCAATAATTAACCCACAAACTATTCGAGCTATAGATTTTTGTGAGTTAACATTTATTATAACTCTACTTATAAATGTGTATAGGTGTAAGTATGGTAGAGTATCGAACACAAGGAGCAAAACATGGCAGTAAGAGTTATTATTTATAAATAAATGATGAAGAATAATAATGTATACTTTGTCACTCAAATAATTAATTAATGAATTTGTGGGTTTTTAAATAGAATAAAAGAATAATAATTTTTTATATTATATATATTTATTTATTTATTATTTACATTTTAATAGTTTTTATTATTTTTAATCTTATAATTTTTTATTTTCTTTTTATAATTGTCTGATTTTTCATTTTTGTTTTCTTTTTAATAATATATAAAGATTTATATATAACTATATAGATGTATACATATATAATATAAGGTAATACACTTATAAAAACAACTAAAAATTAGTAAAAAGATTAAAATAAAATGTTTTTGTATTTTAGATATTTTTATGATTTTTATGATTTTAAGGTCATTTTTGCTAATTTTTTATATATTTTTAAAGTCAAAAATATCCAAAAAAAGGGGATTAAATAAATAGGCCAAATCGTTTTGGAGTTTAAAAATACTAAAAAAAGTCAAAATTTTGCAAAACTATTTTTCTTATATATCAAAATATATAAATAAAATTATCAAACACGAATAAATATTTTTGGAGTTTTTTATTGAATTTTTATATTTTTATAGGACTTTAGAGCTTTCTAGTTTTCTATCATTTTCTTTTTTTTATTTTTAGGGATTTTTGATTTGAAGCTATAAAGCACTATAATAGATAATTTTTTTGGAATTTTTCAAAAAGGCTTTATAATTTTTTTGTTTTTTTCAAGAAAATAGGAATAAAATGTGCTCTTTTTTATTTTTAATAAACATTAAATATATGCATAAAATGCAAAAAATAAAAATATAACATGAAAAATCAGGAATCCATGTACTTTGTCCTATTTTTATAAAATTTGTGGAGCACATATGATATTTTAAAAATTAGAGACACTTGCACAAAAATGAAATCATGGTAGGGACCTTTTTGCAAATAACGAAATGATTTCATGATTTTTAGAACCTTAATACAAAAATTCAAGGGTTAAATTGCAATTTCACGATGCATATTTTAATTAGAAACACCTGGCAATGGCATATCTACAATATACGAAACATCCAACATCCTATGTGCAATTTATCCACAAAATTTAACAAGTAATATACAACTTTTAGGACTAATTATAAATACAAAGAATTGCATGGTAATCATTAGTAAATACCCACCTCACGTGGGGGGTCCGGCGAGGTGAGCTGGCACATACATCGATGCAATTATACAAATATGTAGGGGGTTTTATGCAAAGAAACCCAAATTATTCACACTTCAGACCTAACTTTTGAATTAAATAGAAATATAAAAAAGGTGAGATATATGCGTGAAATTTACCCCCATATAGAGTTCGATCGGATGCTGGGGTGGCGCCACATAGGAACCACTTACTCGATCTACGGTTGCGGACGGGACACTGCTTAGTCTAGAGTGAATGACCCAGATTAGATCCGTGCCTCGATGAAGATCGGACAACTCAAGAGGGGGAATGAAGAACATGGAAGAACACTTCCCTATCAGTCTTTCGAGTGTGATTTTTCCCTCATCCCAACCATCTGGGAACTTGTTGACGATCTCCTGAGCTTCCTGGAGACGCCTCGCATTGAATGGCACCATCAAAAATGCCCAGGCCTCATTGGGGATAAACCTGGAGCTCGGGGAAGAATCAAGTGCCTGGGAACCTCCTTCAGCTTCAGAATTGACCCTCCAAGGGTCTTTGGATGTCGCACATGCAGAACACATCAGAAATATGCGAGATGGAGGAACACCAGTGAAAGGTGATAGAGGAGCTCTGATTCGCTGATCTAGGAGGAGAAGGGGGAGGAGATGAGCATGGAAGGTCGGAACTCGACGAGGTTACAATGAAACAAGGCTGGAGCAGAGAGCTCTGGCGATCATTAATTTTTAATTTTTAGATAATCTACGGGCCTAAAAAGATGGAAGGAAATGCAAGAATGTAAAACCTAAGACCAAATATACCTGAAAATGAAAGGAAAAAGCACATCTCATACCTGGGGACTAGGGAGCAGAGGTGTCTTCGGAGCTCCACCTTGGACCGCCTCCTCTCCTCTTAACGACGCTTCGACCTCGAGGGATGTCCTCTCTGTCATTAGAATCACACACACACACATACGAAGCAAGGGGTTTTAGGTCTTGAAGAAGGATCAAAATGAGCTAGGAATGATGAGTTTTTATTTATAGACAAAATGTTGGAGGATTATTGACCCAGGGTTTGGAATGAATCCAAACTATGTACAAAGAATCTAGGGCTTAAGTGTGTATTAGAGCTGATAGATGTTGAATTTGGCATGAATAATCGAAGGAAAAGAGTGGAGATGCTCATGAAAAAGGGAGAAAAAAATATGGCTCAAACTCCTGACTTGGTTAGAAGCGCCAAAGGGCGTAGTTGACCAGAGGTCAATGAAAGAAGCCCTCCCATTGGTCCATGTAGACTGCCAGAGGAGAAAACATATTAGAAAATAAGAGATAATTAAAAATAAAATAATAAACAAATTAATTAAATAAAAGTTATAACTATATTTTTTCTGTAGTATTTAAATGCATTTTTATTTATTTTATGGAGTTATTTATTATGAGTTAGTATTTACAAATATAGTTATATATATATTTAAATGTATATATAGGTTATTTTATTTTTATTTTTTATTTTATATACATAATTTGTATATTTATAACTTATTTAAATATACACAAAAATATTTTTGTTGTATTTTTATGATGTTAGTAGTGCACTTAAATAAATAGATGTATTTTTATTTAGATATATGTATAGTATATTCATATATGTATTTAGTATATTATTTTATTTTATCGTTATCTTTATGGTTTTATTCTATTCTAAATATGTACGTAGATTATAATGAATGTTTACAATATTATAAAATTATAAAATTATTAAAGAATAAATAAATGAATATTTTATTCAGATATATAGTACAATAGGGGTTTAGAACCTAACTTTTGCATCTTAACTTCAAATTTAGTCAAACTACCTTCATTAAATAGCTAATTAAAAGTTAGAGTTTGATGCATTTTGAGTTTTTAGTGGAGAAGTTATGGGTCTGTGAAGTTTGTGTTTTGGATTCTTATTCAGAGTGTTGAATGGACACTGTATATTATTTTTTGGATGTAATTGATTTTGTATTTTTCTTTGTATTTTTATCTAAAACTTTCATTTACAAAGTTTATCGATTTGAGGTATAAATAAAATAGAGTAAAATAGGTCCCAAAAATGCATTACGTGTTTATTCCCATGAAAGAAACCTCTTAATCCAGAAATAGATAAATTCAAATCCCTACTATGATATAAATCCTAAAATATGATAGAATGATTCAAAACATTTCCAATAAAATAGAATCCAATGGCCAATAAGATTTAAATCCTAAAATATGACAGAGGATGAAGACATATAATAAATATCCACGTTGACTTGAACTCCATACATAAGTAGTGAATTTTTTAACTTTTTAGCATCAAACTTTCTTATGATTTGAACAAACCAACCAACTAGTAGAAGGAGACATGACATATGCAATGAATTTCTGTCAGAATCAATGACTCTTCCATGATCAACTCCTCGATGACTCCTTGGACCTTGAAGAGGAAGAAGTAGACAACCAAGGTCATGAATACGACCCAACCATCAAAGAAGTAAACAAAATTGTACCTCATGTAATAGAGCATCGAGGCTGAGACATCGATGATCCTCCTCATCAATTTAATTTCTAGTGGGAATATCTCTATGAAACTAGCCATCTTAGAGGCCTCCATGACCATGTGGACACCCGCTATGTACGTGCATATCATTACCACCACCCCTCTTGCTTACGCCTTGGATATATTCCACATCCTAGTCATACAAACTTGAAGTTGATCAAAGCCACTAAGGACTACTGTAAAAGGAACATATGGATGCCATTGTACGAAATTTTATTATTAAGCACCATTTATAAAACCACTCAATAATCCTTCATCACAAGTTTCCTCTGCAACCAATAGTGCATTTGCGATGCCTTGCTTGATTACAATCGATTCTATATTGACATGATGGAAATATCAAACTTCTATATCTCAATTTGATTGGCAAGCTAAATATGAATTGGGAAAGATTCTATCTGGTACATGAGATCTCACCACAAAAAGTGGAAGCATTCATTTGTATGTAACAAGATTGTGTTGACACACTCGACATGTATCACAGACACACACACACACACACACACACAGAGAGTCCCCTAAGAATCCAGGAAGATGTTTGACCATGTACCAATTTATAGAGGAAACAAATTCATGAAACCGTGAATTCATGAAACCAAGAAATATACAACCCATAGAGACATGCACACTTTACCTATGAAAACATGATGAATCTACAATTCATCACCTTTATTCTTTCATTTTGGCCTTGATCACCTAGCTAAATGCATGTAAATATCATTATTTTGCAAGAATTAACATTGCATGTAAATACATTGTTTAAAGCCAACATTAAAGAATAAAGAAAACAAAAGAAAAATAAATAAAATGCCAAAGGTATTTTACAGACCTAAACCCTGAGACCTAGGCATCATGATTACTGGGTCGTCAAGGAATAAAGTAGGGGAAGACAGTGGTCAAGTATTGGAATTGGAATGAAAGTAGCTAAGTTAAGCACACCTAGAATACATGTTTTGTTCATGGAAGACAATGAATGACATTGATATGAGTCATTTGATTCAAAAAATGTACAAAATGATTAATGAAACATTGTTTCTTTTGTGTAAAGACTGATCTATTCACAAAAATAAGTGAAAAAAATATCAATTAATGCAATATTGTAAAAGAGATTTTATTGTCATGATGGGTTTAGAGATTACATAGAAGTATGAGGTACCTAGCGTCCGGTCTTGGAGGGCATGCGGTGTCCAAAAAGTCAGATCCAATAATCACTGTATCGGAGCCTCTCATGGCTCTCGATACACACACAACCAAATAGATATAAAATCAACCCATAATATAAATAAAAAAGGAATGCGTGGTGAAATTTATTGTACCCTACATAAAGATGTGTATAGGTAGCAAGTGTAGGGATCAAACCACTGAGAGAACAATAATATGTATAATTATTATTAATTATAAAAATCAATAATAAATATTTTTGTATGCTTTTGTCGATTTTAATATTGTATATTTTTTGTTTTTAAATTTTTAAATTTTTATCTTCTTTTTATTTTTGCAGTTTTTGCTTTCCTTTTCCTTTTAAAATATAATAAGTAAATATATCTATATAGTAATATGTATATTACAAATACTTTATACGATATATTTTATAAATAAAAATGTAAAAATATAGGAAATATAGAAAGAATAGTCCTTTTTATTTTTTTAAGGGTTTTAAATATATATATATATAAGGTATTTATAAATAATAATATTATTAATAATTATTATATAAGTAATATTATGTGTATATATATATATATGCTATATAGGGTTTTATATTTTAAATATATATATATATATACATAGTCCAAAATTACAGAAAAAATGTTTGTATTTTTATAACTTTTCTCTATTTTGAGTTTTTTCTTATGAATTTTTGCTAATTTTTTGGTATGTTTAATTGATATAATATATAAACCATGGAATCAGATAAATAGGCCGAACCATTTTGGGTTTTAAAAATAGATTAAGTCTGAAATTCCCCAAAACTATGTTTAATATATACTATATAATACATATAAAAATATACGATAGAAACACATATTTTTAGGGTTTTAAAGATTTTTTCTGATTTTTTTGTGTTTATTAGGTTTTTTAAATTTTATTATTTTTCTTTTATTTTTTTATGATTTTGATCTGGAGTTATAATATATAGTAATATACACTATAGAATTTTTCTGGAATGGTTGAAGTATATTTTATGATTTTTTGTATTTTTATCTATAGACATGGGAAATATAACTCCTAAATGACTTTTAATAAACGAGAAAATGCAGTAAAATGCTAAATAAAAATCATGCGTGAATAAGCATCAAATGAAACATCTATAACAATTTTATCGAAATAAATGAGGCACGTAAGATATTTAATAAAATTTGAGATGCAAAGAAATAAACTGCTTGGAAATGTATTTTTGCAATTAAAATTAAATATATAAAATTAAATATAAGGTGTTCCGTGAAAATATCCCAAACGTAATATACTAATTTTACAAATTTAAATATTAAATAGAAATAATGAGACCTATAAGGGTATCAATGCAAAAAGGTCACCTCGCGTGGGGGTCCACGTGAAGTGAGCTAGCACTGGACTCAAATATAACACATAATAATGTGAGGGGGGAAACTACAACCTTTACAAACATTTTAAACGGTATTAAATATTTATAAGGATAACTTGTAAATACAAAAAGTGTGAGGATTACTAATTAAATTACCCACTAAGGTGCAGATCGGGCAGCGCTGCATGCGCCACGTAGCTTGATTGGGCAACTGGAAGATGATACCGCTTCCGCTAAAATGGAGGGCCCATATTAGATCTATGACCGGTTCTTGATCGTACGTAGGGAGACTGTCTGAAAGAACGGGGAAGAAGGTCTTCTTCCTTGAGCTTTGTTCGTCAAGGTCTCAATGATTTGTCCTCCTCCTTCCTTTCCAATAATTTCTTTCGCTTCTTGGAATGAAGCCACACCTGCAAGAGGATCTAGTTGGGTATGGGCCTCATGAGAGGGGGCCCGGAGCTCTAAGGACCCGGAGGTCTGATATGAACCTAGAGTGGATTTTTAGGTGCTCATCCAAAGCTGATTCCTGCACAAAATTACTCAGGGGCTTGAGGTGATGATCATCGGCCTATTTTAAAGTTGTGAGCGAGCGAGGTATGACATGGTGAAAGAGCTTTAATAGAGGCGACCGATGGGAGCTTGTCAGACCTCGATTATTATAGAATTGAGGGTGAGAGATGAGGGGTTTAAAAATGCGAAGGGGAGTGAAAGCGATGTGAAATAACGGGTTGGAGACGTTGGAACACTGTGATTTTGAGCTGGAGCTAAAGGCTGCAGCTGATTGAAATCCTAAAATCACACTAATCTATCCACTACTTGATGAAATTAAATGCTACTATAATCAATTAGAATTAAAGGAAAGAAAATAAACCTAAATTTGCAGCTCAAATATGAAGGTTTTAGGGAGCAGGAGACCCTCGTTGGAGTCATGGAATTCAACGGTAGGGGACCACCTCCTGTCGCTTCTTCTCCACTCCAACAGGTCGAGGAGGCTCAACTGTCACCCAAGACTCGCACCTGATGGTTCCTTTGGGGATATAAAGCCAGGAGGGGGATCAAAATCGAGAAGAATAAGGAGGGTGCTATTTTATAGAAGTGGTTTTTGGCAAAAAAAAAGCAGAGGAGATGGCGTGGAGAGGGAGTGTGGTTGGTGAGAGCAAAGGTGTGGGCAATGGAGACATATGACATGGTTGTAGAACGGTGGGTGTCTCGATGGAGATGGCACATGGAGAATGTGTGGAAAAATGGAAGAAGAAGCCTCCCCAGGAGTTCTGATATAGTGGCTGCTGAGGTCAGTACAATTGACCTGGGGTCAACGAAAGAAGGTTCTTGGTTGGTCCACGTGGACCAACCAAGAAAAAAGATGAAAGAAATGCTTTATTATATGAATAATAATTAACAAATGATTTTATTATTTTTATGTCAAAACATAAAAAATGTTTGTAATTTTATGTAGTATTTTATTCTTATTTTTATTTATTTTTTGCATGATAATTTTTTAGATGTTAGTATTTACATGTATATGTATATATATCTGTATTTTTAATATTTTATTTTTATTGTGTATTGTATATTTTATTATTTTATATACATAATTTATATATTTATAACTTATTTAATTACATATTTGCATAATTTTATTGTAATTTTCTTATTTTATTTATTTACTTAAATAATTATGCACATATATTATATAGGTAAAGTTTACCTATGTAATTTACTACTTATTTTATTTTAATGTATTTGAAATATATTTATTTTATGTTTATTATTTACATGTATTTCAAATAATATTTACAAATATATAAAAACGCTAAAAATTCAAAGAATAAATATAATGAATAATTTATACAAGTATACAATACAATAGGGACCCAAAAGCCAACTTTTGCATCTCAATTTCAAATTAAATATAACCACTTTCATTAAATAGATAATTCAATTTTATGAACAATAAATGTGGGTTTGGTCAATTTTAAGTCAGTATGGAGGAGATATAGGTCATGGAAGTTTTCTTTATGAGATTTTATTTTGTGTCTCAAGTGCACTATGTATTATTTTTGAGTGAAATAAATTTTGTATTTTTCTTTATATTTCTATGTACAATATTCATGTTGAGGGTTTTATTATTTGAGGTATAAATAATAGAAAATAAAATAGGTTCTAAAAGCATATTATTGAGCTACAGAATTAGGGTTTCTGTGTGGCGTTTTCTGTAATTTTGTTTGCCCTATCTCCCCTTACTCTATTCCCTGTTGACCAAGTCATTATTATGAATGAATCTCGAGGTCTAGACTCACTCAATATCTTTGACATTTCTTTCTTTTTCTTTTCTTTCCTTTATTCTTGAATTTTAGAATTAAATACATTAGTTTATACAGTATTTACATGTCAATTATTGATTGATATTTTGCACAAATTAATGCTATATACATGCATTTCGCTAGGGATTTAAGACCAAAATGAAAGAATAAAGGTGATGAAATGGAGATTCATCATCCTCCTATACTTTCCTTTGTTAGTCCTTAGCAAACACTTTTGCTGATAAGTGTAGAAAAAGAAAATGAAGAAAATAAAAGAAAGAACTTGGAATAATTTGTGACTTAACATTCCTTAATAAAATCAAACTTTGGAGCCCAGTTAAGACCTTTGGATTCTTGGTGTGTTAGCAACCACATTAAGGTTAGGTATTGTGATACAACAACCCTTTGGTTCCATAATCCTATATCCATTTCAGTTCACGGTCTAGTCAGAACCATCCTTTCAGACGCATAATCTTGCATCTTTGACATGATAAGTACCATGTATGTGGATTGGGTTAGCTCTTCCTAGAGAAAATATATAACTATCAAGGAGTCTCCTACTTTGTGAACTCATCCTTAGGGAGACATATATTTCCTTCTAAGATCAGGTGCATGCGAGTTCACAACCAAAAAGGAAGAAGCTAGACGAATGGGAAAAAAGTGGAAATGGACCAGTGTAGTCTCGTTTCCTTATGAAGCTCGGCCAGTGTAACCGAGTCTTCACCAAGAAGCAAGCTTTTTCTGGAAGCCCAATATTTTTGGGGAATTTTGATGTAGGTTTATGCTTGGATATTTTCTTTGATTGCATTGCTCTACATTCTCATTTTCTCAGACGGATATCGAATCTTGCAGTCCGCCCATGTTTTGAGATCTTGGAAAAAGTTGTGCTAGCAGACCATTCCTCATCTGAAGCTTTGTTTTAATCCAGTCTACAGTCGTTATATGTCCATGCTACTCGAAGAAGTGAGTTGAAATACATGTTTCAGCATCCCCCATGAATGGCTCCTGAGCCACCCTTGACGAAGAGACCTACTATTGTCCTGACTAAGACTCCAAGATCTTTCAACAATTCATCTGGGTTGAGCTAAGAGTAAAGTGCGAGGTTTCTAGTCAATCCACTATCTTAAGTGTCATACAGATGACATGAAGGGTTCTAGTTAGACTAATAAACATTTTTTGTTTTATATACTTTTTATTTTGAATTCATTTACTATTGATTTTATAAACAATTTGTAAATTCTAATTTCCTGATTGGTCCAACCGGATGTTGACCTCCGGTCAACACCTTCTTCCAAGGCTGACCCGACCCGATTCCTTCCGCCAGAGCTTTTTCTCCCATTTCCCAGTCGAGTCAGTCCTCCTCAATCTGATTCTTCGCCCGAGGCTTCTCCTAGGATCCATCACCTTTGCAGATCCATAGGAAGGCGTAGATCTTCCTAGGGTTGCGCACTCTCGCCCGAACTTTCCATCCTCCTAGGATGCCTATAAAATATCTCCTCCCCCTCTCCAGTCACTCAGCTCATTCCTCGCCTCTTCCTTCACCCTTAGACATCCCTAGCAGAGTGACAACAGCTGGGAGACGCCTATGGAGCAGAGTTTGGTGGCATGAATCAGTAGATCAATCATGTGGTCGGAGAGCTCCGCCGTGTTTAGCCTCCCCGCCTTTCGCAGCGAGATCGAGGCCACTACCCCGACGAACCTCTTCGCTTGAAGTTCAGGAACGTGTTCCAACCTTCAGGTAACACTTCTTTTGACTTTAGTTTCCCTGTTCCATTGAATCATTCTGTTCGACCTCGCAGTAGTTCATCTGCTCTGACCACCCGGGTCGGAACCCCATCTTATCCCCGCAACCGTTCAGATCGAACCCTTACCTCATCCTCCATCTCGCACCGCAGTCTGATCACCCTTGGACTCGACCCCAGGTTGAGGATATGGACCAGATCTCCTCCTACTATCTCTGCCAAAGATCGAATCCCATCCACCTTCGCTTGTTTCACTTCTAGGTTTAATAACCCAGATCGGAGCACAACCCTGAGTCCTAGCTTTTCCTTGCAGGTACCCTTGCATTATATGATATTATGTTGCAGGTATAGCTACCCGGCATAGTAGCTCCAGGCGGAGCCCCCTCATCCAGCACATCTGACCGTTGGCTTCTCCATCGAAGCCTCTTATCCGACGCGGACCACACCCATGACTATGTAGGACTCCTCCGATCCTTCATCGGATTAGTGGATCTCGATTCCTCCTCTGTCGAAGCTCAGCCCCGACGATTTCATCCAGCTATCTTCTTCACCGTCGATGAGGAGCTCCGCCTTCCAGATCTGATTGTGGTCGTACGCCCACGCTTCATTCTTAACAGTCGATCAGAGCAGGCGCCATATCTGTACCACACATCCTCACCCTTTTCAGAACTGACAGATCTGCACTGTAGAAGAGCATCATCGCCGCACGTCCATGAGATTCCCTCCACCGTCAAATCTTTGCGCAGAGGATGATCAGGACCGTTAGAGCCGCCACGCGCTCCTCACATGTTTCAGGGTATATTGCATAGTTTATCCCACACTTTTACGACTTATTAGTTAGTACAAAGAATAAAGTTGTAGTACAATTTTTTTGTAGTTTAGACCTCATAGTTTCAATATTTGATCTTTAGTCCAATTGAGTTGCAGTCACGTGTTGTCCCACATGTTTCTCTAGTGTTTTTGCATTTTGTGCCTTGAACTTCTATTGAGTTATGCTTTGAATGAAATATTTATGACATTTGCATTTATGCCACTGTGCGTGGTTTATTAAGAATGTGCATGAATAAACTGGACAATTTGCAATTTCAACCCTGAGCTTTTTATACATGTTATTTATTGGTCTAGAAACTTTAGTATAATTGCATTTAGGTCCTTGCTTGTTGTGTGTGTTGTTTTTAATCAAATAAATACCTAATTAACTCCAAAAAATTCCATAAAAATTACTGTTAGCTCCTTTTAATACGTAGTATTTATGGTAATTTTTGTGAATTAATTTAATTTTACTTGATGTTTTATAAAAATAAAAAACACCTAAAAATGTTCTGTCAATATTCTAAAATACATAAAAAATATAAAAATTGTTTTAAAAATTACAAAAATAATTAGTTTGTGCATGTCTTTCTATGCTTTACCTTCAGAACATTTTTATGCTAAAAACTCTTATAAAAACACTAAAAATCACAAAATCCCTAAAAACTTATAAAAAACATTAAAATATCTAAAAAATAAAAAAGGATTTTTGTTGTTGGTGTTAGATATTTTTATTTACTTTTTCATAAAAATCACAACCAGGACATTAGGGCATTTTTAAAATTTTAAATTTGCCTTTTAGTCCAGGTTGTACATTGTTTTCCTTGTTTGCCTTTGTTTGATTTTTATAAAATCGTATAAAAATTAGAAACATCCCAGAAAATCACCAAAAACATCTGAATATTTGATAAATATAAAATTATTTTTATTTCTTATTTTGAGCATTTTTGACCTTAATAAAAATTTTGGAAGCTTGTTTGTAAGCCTTAGGTTCTTTTTTTGCTTGTTTGTTTCCTTAATTAAAAATAAAAAAAAGTTGCAAAATTAAAAAATGCTTTTATTTGACTGATTATGACTACTTCGTAGGATTTACTCATGCTCCTTTTGTTCGACCCTGGTCGCTATATCATGTTAAATAAATAACGGAGACAGCTTACATTATGTTGATTGCTTTATATGTTTGATTGAGTGGATCTCGATTTTTCTTGTTGAGCTGAGAACTTGTGATCTTGGTCGCAACGACCCTTTGTTTATTTCATTCCTTAACCCATGTTGCTCGGTCGCTAACCAGAATTGTGTTGTTGCCGGGGAGCACAGCTTAGTAGTCTTTCCAGATTTTAGCATTTTTATCTCTATCTTCTATAACTGATTTTCTGACCTTCTCCTTGCTTGGCTTTTTCTGCGAGGGACTGCCCGAGGACTTTGCAGCTTTCGGTTGGAGAAACCGCACCCGAGGAGGATCAGGTGAAAATGAGGGAATCAATTATATTGGATAGAGTAGATTAGCTTAGATTAGTTTTTATTTCCAGCACAATATATTATTATTGTAATAATACAGGACCATCAAACTCTTCTGGACACTTTTTTATCGGGGTCTGATTCGCTGAGCATTGGTGTGCTCGGGGGACCTCACCGCGATTTTCACAGGTTTTGATTTTTATCGAATTTTGTTTCTATTTGATTCCCTAAGATTTTGGCCTCTAGACTTAGCATTTTCTCTTGATTGTGATGTAAATAATTAAGGACCAATCCCTAATAGATTGCTTGCACCTATAGTTTGTAATTGGATCTTATTAATTATTCATAATAAAAGTTAATTTGATTAAATGAGAGGTCATGTGTCTCTAGAGGTCGTATATAGTGCGTGCAGGATCTGTTGTGATGGACAACGATCGGCATCCGAGACCGGACATTGACCTCTCTCTCTCTCTGATCTGTTAGCTATTGTTCTTTACAATTTTAGAAATTGCTCGTTTAAGGTTGTTTTCTTCTTGCATCATTTAGATTAGTTTAAATTTCTATCTTAAATTTATGCGCCATGAGGTCTAACGACAGGAGTTGTTGGTTGCAATAACGCTTCAAAAGAGGGATAGTCTACTGGCTCAAGAGGAAAAACTCCTTGTGTATTTATGCTGCACTTTGTAGATATGTTGTAAATATGCACCAAAAAACATATTGCAAAAAAGAAAAGAAAACTCCAAAAAGTGGTGGCTCTGATAGAAAATGATAATCCCACCGGAGTGTATATAGTGCAATAAGCAAAGCTTGAGACTCATGTTCCATTTTATGAAGCTTGCAGCAGGGAGACTTAGCTACACTGGTTGAGCTCCGAGGGATACATGGCGACACTGGCCATGGTCCATTCTCTTCTTCCCCCTCTTCTTGAGCCGATTGAAATTGAACTTAGAAGGGAATACCCCGCTCCTCGAGGAAAGAATGGCCAGACTAGGGTCTTAGAGTTACCTTGTTGGGGAAGGTTGTCATTTTTCTACTTCTGAGGTGGAGAGCTATACCTCACTTACACTGTACAAGGAAAGATTCATGGTCTTCAGGGTTTGCGTATGTAGACTTGTTCTGATCTGGATTATTGAGGAGTCTTGACTATAGATTAGTGGAACTTAGATGCTGTTAAGTTTTAAACCTAAGTTCAAATAAGGTTCCGACACATTAATATTCTAAAGATCTGACTGAGCTCCATACTTCAATTTAATGAAGGCAAGTTTAATATTCAACATTGATTCATTCTTTTTTCCTCTCCTTTTCTTTTTCTTTTCTTTCTCACTTCTTTTTCAAATAAGTGTTTACTAAAGGACTAGCAAAGTTAAGTATGGGGGGGTAATGAATCCTCATTCATCACTCTTTATTCTTTTATTTTAGCTAAAAACCTTTGCAAAACACCATGTAGATACCTGTAAATAAAATAATATACCAAAAAGCATGCATTGTGTAAAAATTAATAATTAGCATGTTTTTGTGCAAAAATAAAAGAATAAAGAAATAAAGAAAAAGAGAGAAATATTTAGAATAAATATCGAGTGACCAGAACCCAAGGGAAGGCTCCACAAGGGCCTGACCGCAAAATAAAATAAGTAGAGAGAGATAGGGCGACTCAACATGGTGTAAATATCCCTCTTTGTGTAAATATTTTATTTTCCAAAAATAAAAATATTTATGTGTTCCCTTTATTTTGTATATATTCATAAAAATAAAATAAAAATGGGAAAAATAAAATAAAAATAAAAATAAATAAAGTCTCCCTCATCAGTATACATATACCATGTACATAAAATAAAAGATGTATTTATTTAACCCTTATAAATAATTAATCAAAATCCAATAAAAATCTTTTTATATTCCATATTTTATGGTGTAAATAAATAAAATATAAAATTGGAATAAATGTACATAAATAAAATAATAAAAATAAAATTCAAAAATACATAGGTATATATACATGTATATAATAATAATATAATGTAAATACCTAATTTATTTTCAAAAAATAAATAAATAAAAATTGCTAAAAAATACTTTGAAAATAAATAAAAATTTTTCATTTTGTAAAGATTTTGAAATAAAATCTCCTTCTATTTTATTTTGAATTATTAAATCTTTTTCCGATGCTTTTTTCTCATTGGTCCACGGGGGATTGTTGACCCTCGGTCAACTCTCCCCCCAGAACCAGTAAGTTGGCAGATCTGCGTCCCGACCCGACTTCCCCGATTTTTCACGTCATGATCCGTCACCCTCTCACCCAAACCCCAGGCTCCATTTGCAGCTCTTATATCCGAGATTCACACCCGGGGATCTTTCAAGGGATCCATGCACCATAATCGCCTGCCCGACTCCTTCTTTGTCGGATCCCCACCAGTATATAGCTTCGTCCTCCTCCGCCATTTCATGCACCTTCGGCCACCATCTTCGATCCCTGTGACCTCCATCGTCTTCCTCGAGTGACAACGAGTGCGGAGGGTGTTTGAGAGAGAGATTCGAGGTGTGTAGCCCAGGTCCGACGACCCTTGTCGTCGAGCTCCTCCGCCGGCGTAGCCCGAGCCTCTAGAGGCGACGCTCCATCGAGGCGAAGACCACCGGAGATCCAGCATCTCCTCTACAGTCGACTCCGACCATCAGGTAGCTTCTTTAGCCTCTAGATCATAGTTTAGATTAGATTTTTCCATTTCGCCTTCACCAGATCTGCCCCACTGGTCGGAGAGCTGCCATTTCATCTTATCCGTATAGATCGACCCCTCGACCCATCGCCACCTTCTCTCCACGATCTGATCACCTCGAGCTGGTCTATCTGATCCTAGATTGAGACGGGTTCCATCCACCACCTCCGTTGGAACCCCCCTTCACCCATCCACGCTGCTTCTCTTTATCATTTCGCCAATAATCAATGCCGGAGTGTCCCTCCCAGCACGAGCTTCTTCTTGCAGGTGAATAAGCACATGATACCCCCCTTGGCCGCGTTTCCACCCTTTGCCGGAGCAATCCAGGTATCTCCTCATTCGGCGGAGGATCTGACCATTGGGAGCTCCATCGGAGGACACCTCCCGACGCCGGTCATCATCACGAGGAGAACCCCCCTCTCCGATCTTCATCAGACGCTCGGATCTCTCCCAACTCGCCGGAGAAGCTCGCCCAGGAGGAATTCTTCCAGCCGATCTCTCTGTCATCGGATCGACACTGACTGTCAGTTCTCATCTCAGTCGTCCGTGCTCTGCTCCAGTCAGGCCATTAGATCCATGATATGACGGCAACGTGCACCCCACGTTCTCCCTCACGCCAGCACCGTTGGATTCTCCAGGAGGCATCATCAGGACCGTGCACCCGCCATCCATTCACCCCCCAACACGTCACCCATCACGCGCCCCGCACGTGCTTTGGCTGGGTAACTTGCGCCTGACCCCCTGCAGTTTACTTTAGTTTTTATTTAGTCTATTAAATAAACTTGCACACTTAGCTAATTTGCATATCTGGACCTATAGTTTCTTGTATTTGCTTTTTAACCCTTGTTTGTGTTGGACATGTGCTTCGACACACGAGTTTTGGGTAAATTGCATGTAAAAGACCTGTGTTTCTGGATGTTATGATTTGAACCTTTTTAAATAGGAATGACATATTCGTCCCTCTGAATGTGAACCACGTGCTAGGCACGTGACATTGTGGGCATTTTACATTATCTAGGCTGGGGTTTCTGACTGTTCTGGAATGAAGTTTATGTTTTGAAAATTACATTTTTACCCTTGTGTGTACAGTATTCGAACCTGTGTTGAATTGATGTGATTTTTGCACTAATGCCCTTCTAGTTTTCACACGTGTTATCTATGTAGCCCTGAAACTTTGTTTCTTTGCGTATAGGTCCTCGTGTGCTGTAGCATTTGTAGTGGTTGAATAAAATATCAAATTAATTCCAAATCAAGTGAAATTTGGATATGTGGCTCCTGCCACTGTGTAAAAATTTCACTAAATTTTTGGAACATTTTTGTTGCTTTTTGGTATTTTTAAAAAATCAAAAACCATTATTTTTGTTATTGTTTGCTTTATAAAATCAACTAAAAATATAAAAAGACCTCTAAAAATTACAAATATTTAGGACTTGTTTGTTTTGTTGTTTTTGAGCTTCTGTTCAATTTTTGCATTATTTGGATTTATAAAACCCATAAAAATTAAAAAACCCTAAAAACCTTATAAAATAAATTAAGAATTATATAAAAATAAAAAAAAATGCAATTTTGGTTTCCTTAGTTTAGTTTTTATTTTTACTATTCATAAAAATTTCCTTCAGATTTTTATAGCTAATTATCTATTTTTAATTAGCCTTTCAAATCTGGTTGCACATTGTTTCTGATTTTTAGCCTTTTTCAATTTTTATAAAATCAACTAAAAATTATAAAATTCTGAAAAAATTACCAAAAACACTTAAAATCATAAAAAACAAAAAAAATTGGATTTTCTGAGTTTTTTGAGTGTTTAACAAATTCTTGTTTGTGTGCTTTTTACCTTCTTTTTATATTTTCTTTATAACTTAAAATACAAAAAAAATTGAAAATATATAAAAATCCACTAAAAATAATTTCTTTATTTTACTTTCTTTTGACTACTTCGTAGACCGATTCGGCTAATCCGTGCTCCTTGAGTTCGACCCTGGTCGCTATACTAGGTTAAATAAATAGCGAGGACCGCTCTTTGATTTTATTGATTTATTTTTTGATTTGGTGGTCTCTGATTTTCTTGATTGACCGAGCCTCTCGATCCGGGTCGCAATGACCCTTGATTGATTTTAACCTTGGCCTGATATTGAGAGCTGATTTTCTCGGTCATTAACATCCTCCCACCATCACTATCTCATAAGTACTGATTGACTAGATCACAACTGGAACTCAAGCCACTTCCTTTAGGCCGGAAGTATGCTTTCCTTGCAGGTGCATACAATATGTATCTGGTCATCATCATCAGCCGGATGACCCCAGAGGAAGAATCTCGACTTCTCGAGGTTTAAAGAAAAATTGCAAGGCACTTGGTTGGCATGTCTCAGATCTCCGTGGGATGAATCGTGCGTTGTGTTCACACCACATTTACTTGGAAGAAGCCAAACCATCCCGTGAATTTTAAAGAAGACTGAATCTGAATCTGAGGAACGTCGTCATGAAGGAAATACCAAAATGGTGTAAAACATGCTTTAGTTATCCCATCTTCGACTCAAAATGGGTAAGCTCACTGCACATCGTTCCGAAAAGCATGGCTTACTATTGTTACAAATGTAGGGGAGAAGATATCTACTCGGGTACCGACATACTGGCGCGTACGTGTTGACTATCGTTGTCTTAATGCAACAACAGTAAGGACCACTTTCCCTAGCCTTTCATTGATCATGTTTTGGAAATACTGACTGGCAAGGAGTTCTTCTGCTTTCCCATTCAGTGCCTTTGCTTTCAGGAGAATTCCCTTTGGATTATGCAACGCACCTGCGACATTACAAAGATGCATGCTTGCGGTTTTTGCTAAGATGGTAGCCAGTTTTATCGAGTTGTTTATGGATGACTTCTCCGTCTATGGTGACAGCTTTGATTCTTGTCTTCAACACCTGGATAGACTACTTCAGAAATGTCGTGAAGTCAATCTTGTGTTGTCATGGGAAAATAGCCACTTTATAGTTACAGAAGGGATTGTGATGGGTTACGTCGTTTCAAAATGTGGCATGGAAGTCGACCCAGCAAAGGTGTATGTGATTACCAATCTGGAGCCACCTCAGATAGTGAAGAATGCGAGGTCATTCCTGGGGCATGTGGGATTCTACAAGAGGTTCATCCGTGGTTTTAGCCACATTGCCTGACCTCTCACAGAATTATTTTGCAAGGAGACCAAGTTTAATGTTTATCAGTAGGTTCTCGGTTCATTCAATCAACCAAATGAGCTAATCACTCAAGCTCCAGTCCTACAGCCGACAGATTGGTCTCTTCCGTTTGAGATCAAGACGGATGCGTCAGATTTTGCAGTCGGGGCTGTGTTAGGATAGAGTAATGATAAGGCGCCCTATGTCATTTATTATGCCAGCAAGACATTAGATGAAGCCCAGAGAAATTACACTGTCGCAGAGAAAGAATTGCTGGCTATGGTATTCGTCCTTGAGAAGTTCATATTCTATTTGCTTGGATCAAAAGTCACCATCTTCACCGACCAATCTGCTATCCGATACTTACAGTAGAAGAGGATGCCAAAACCAGACTGATCAGATGGATCCTTCTCCTCCGGGAGTTTGATTTGGAAATCAAGGATAAGTTTGGAGTTCAGAATGTGTTAGCAGATCATCTCTGCAGAATTGAGCAGTAAGAGCCTCCGCTGAGTAGTACACCCATCATAAACACCTTTCCTCACACATCAATTTTAGCCGTGGAGTCACTCCATTGGTATGTCGATGTTGTGAACTACCTCGTATCAAGTGTGGTTTAAAAAGATTTGACGAAAATCATGAAGGACAAGTTCTTGTCAACTATTCATTTATACCAATGGGAAGACCTACTCCTATTCAGGGAAGGAGCATATTGCATTTGGCATAGGTATATTCCTCACGAGGAGCATCATAGTGTCCTCGAGCATTGTCACTCGCTCGAATGTGGCAGACATAACTTTGGAGACAGAACAGTAGCAAAAGTACTCCAGTGTGGCCTCTGGTGGCCCACACAATTCAAGGATGCAGCAGCCTTTGTCAAACGATGAGGCACCCTCACAACAAAAGATTCAATGCCCCTAAAGATCATTCAGAGACATATTCGATCCATGGGGCATCGATTTCATGGGACCATTCCCCAACAGTTAGTGATATGAGCACATCCTTCTTGCCGTTGATTATGTGAGTCACTGGGTTGAAGCTATCCCTGCTCGAACCGTAGACAACCATACAGTTTGTCAATTTCTAAAAGATAACATCATCTTGAGATTCAGGATTCTGAAGATACTGAAATCAGATGGGGATACTCACTTCATAAATAGAGAGGTCAAGAAGCTCACAAAGGAGTACGGCATCGAGCACCATGTTGCATCTCCTTACCATGATCAGACCAATGGCATGGAAGAGTTATCAAACAGAGAAATCAAGACGATCCTCCAGAAGCTTGTGAAGCCGGACAGAAAGAACTGGTCCCAACTCTTGGACTCCGTCCTATGGCCATACAAAACCGCTTACAAGTCTCCCTTAGGAATGTGTCCCTACCATCTTGTATATGGGAAACCACGTCATCTGTCGTCGAAATAATTCACAAATATTTATGGGCTATTAACATTTGCAATTTGTACTCACAAAGAAGTGGTCAGAAAAGAAAAGATGATCTGAACAAGCTCCTGAAATTTTGAGACGATGCATATGAAAACACATTGATGTAAAGGTAAAATGCTGGCACGACCAGCAAATAAGATGAAAAACCTTCGAAGCTAGACAGAAAGTGTGGTTATTCGATGCAAAGTTGAAGATCTTCCTAGGTAAATTAAAATGCAAATGGACAGGGCTGTTTCAAGTTCGAGAAGTGCGTGACAACGATAACATTGCAATATCAGAATTGTCTCCTGATGCACAACCATTTGTCGTCAATGGTCAACTCCTGAAGCCTTACCTTGAGCATGACACTTTCTTGGTCATCGTCGACTCTATCCAAGTACCACGCTTTGATGATACATCCACAGCAGTAACCGCACCAAAAGATTCAGATAATGCAACTCAAAATATTTTCTTCAGATAATCATACTCAAAATATTTTCCTTTAAGTCTTTTTATCTTTTTTTATTTTCTTCTTCAACAACCGTTCTCTATTAAAAAACCTTTTGTGTATCACCCCTTTTTTGCCAGTCTACTATACTTAGGACGTACTTTGTCCTAAGTATAGGTGGTTGTGCACCCTGTGTAGTTTCGTTCTTTAATTGTCTCCCCTGTCTCCTTTTATTTTCTATACACAGGGATATGTTACCCTAAGTATAGGGGGAGACAGTCTGGGTACGATACATTCATTCTCACCCTTTGCCCTCCCGGCTTTGGTTACAGTCTGCTATACTTAGGATTATTTGATCCTAAGTTCAGGGTGGGTTGATGGACTTCTTTTTAATTTATTCCTTCTTTCGTTATTTTTAGGCTTTTCTATACTCAGTCCGAGTTATGTCATCTCTTTTTCTCTTCTATCTGTGAGGAAATAGCTCAGGCTAAGTATAGAGGGGTCGTATATACTCTATATATACTATAGCCATAACTCGTACTTTTGTATTTTATAAATAATACTTATGGTTAAAAATATCGTTAAATTCATTAAAATCTCCTAATAAAAACATGATTATAACTCTTCAAGCTCTTTTTTTATACATTGACCAATAAATCAGGTGAAAATACCTTTGCAAATTGTCTGAAACAGAGTTTGAAAATCTTTTGAAAAATCGTTTGAAAAAGTATTTCGAAAATATTTTATCAAAAATGTTTAACCTTTTTAAGAAGATTTTGTTTAAAAATTTATTTTCTTCGCATGAAATAAAAATGTTTGAAAAATGATTTGCAAATGGTTTGAAAAATGGTTGCAAAAATGTTTGAAAATCTATATATACTGTTTGAAAAACCTTTGCAAAATGATTTTTCAAATGTATGTAAATGTCTGTAAAATTTTTTATAAAAATTATTTTGGACTATGGTTTCTAAAATTGTTGTAAAATAATTGTTAAATAAGTTTGAGCAGTATACACACCATAATAAAGTCCATTATATATACGTCTATAAAAGTGATCACTTACCCCTTATAAATTCTTTAAAACCTAACTCTTGTAAATGTAAGGTGCATCCCTGTGTAAATATTTGTACCTATTTTCTTAGCCAAAATCTTCTATTTTCAAAAAATCACAAAACATTTGCAAAACTAAAAATACCAAAAACATGTTTTGAAAAATAACAGAAAAATTTGCATATGCATCACCATTTCAAAAGATCAAGACAATGAATAAAGTGCATGACGAAAATATTTTCTGCACTGTAAAAAGCATTTGCATACCAATCACATTCTTTCAGGACTGAGCTTGATGATTGGACTCGTCCAAATAAAGTTGAAGATTGGAGCTTGGTTGGACCTTACTGCTCCTAACTGCAGAGAAACCTTTTAGGAACTAGATTTAAGGTACTTTAGGTCTATTTGGACTTAATTCTTTGAGACTCATGTATGGGTTCAAGTCACCTCGACTGACCAACTAAAACTTTTCGAGACACACACATGACTCTTGCCGGCCATGATCTAACTTGGACACTTGCACCTTCCACTTGGCTCAACTCAGTTGGAGTGTGAGGCGAAGGGATTTTTTAGTTTGAGACGCATACGAGTGGAAACATTCCTCCTCGTTTAGGGAGGGAAGTGCACCCCAACCCAATCCAATTGCCATGAGATCTAAAGACAGGAGAGTGTGGCTTACAATAATGCTTCAAAAGAGGGATACTCTTCTGGCTCAAGAGGAAAAACTCCTTATGTAAATGTTGCTGTAAATAGTATTAAAAAACTCCAAAAAGTGGACAGGCCTTATTGAAAACAAAATGCATGCCGGAGTATGTATATATGTTGTATAGAAAATAACAAGCTTGAGCATCATAGTATACCATGTGAGCCTGCAGCAGGATGACTTGACTACACTAGTCATGCATCCCAGGAGAGGTAGCTACACTGGCTACCGTCCATTCTTCTCTTCACCCCCTCCTCTTGAGACGGATGCCACTTGAACTTAGAAGGGAATACCCCGCTCCTCGAGGAAAGAGTTGCTGGATTGGGGAATCAGTGGGTTGTCATTCTGGAGAAGTCAGTTCCTTTATCATTTTAGTTTGGGAGAGCCACTATCACTTACACTGTACAAGTTAGCTTCATAGTTATAAGGGTTTGTGTATGATGTAGGCTTGTTCTGACATGGCTATTGAGGTGGTTTGAACCAAGTTCTATGACTCTCAAAGGCTGTTGTGTTTTAAATTTGATTTCCGAGCAGGTTCCACACACTTTCTCATATCAAGGTCTAACATGAGCTCCAATCTTTGATTTTGTAAAGACAAGTTTAATGATTAAAATCAATTACATTTAATCTTTCTTTTTCTTTTCTTCTTTATTCTTTTTGTACTTATTGCATAGATGTTTGCTAGGGACTAGCAAACCACAGCTTAGGGAGGTGATGAATCTCCATTTCATCACCTTTATTCTGTCATTTTGACCTCAAAAACCCTAACTAATGCATGTAAATAACATTGAGTTGTTCAAAATAATTGTATTTATTATGTATATAATATTTTTGTAATGCCAAAATTATAAAATAAAGAGAAGAAAAGAAAAAAAATAAAATATCAAATATATTTTATGACCCTAAACCCCGAGACAAAGTCAAGAATTGAGTTAGTCGACAAGGAATAAAGTAGGGGGAGATAAGGCGCAAAAATACAATAAACACCCAATTCTTTTATTCATTATTTATTCATTTTTGACACCTATTTTATTCGTTATTATTTGTACATCAAATAAAGAAACTTTATACATGAATGTTGTAGATAATAATGTATATAAAAATATAAAATTGAATTTGTGCAAAAATGATACATATTGAACTTTTTATACATAGAATATAAAACAAAAATCCCAACTTCACAGACTTATATCTCTCAAATAAAAATCGAAATGTATCAAAATCATCTTTAATTGTATATTTTTCGTAAGCTATTTAATGGAGGTGTTTTCATATTTTTTGGAGTTAAGGTATGAAGTTAGGTTTTGGACCTCATTGTACATGAGATCGAATAAAATATTCATTATATCAATTCCTTCTTATTTTTACAAATTCTTATTTTTATAATTTTATAATTATTATATATAGATTACACACACATTAAAACCAAACTGAAACCATAAATAAAACACAAAATAAAATAAGTTTATATAAATATATAGGCAAAATACCTATAATAATACACTTATATAAATAAAAGGGGAAGATATTCTTTATTCTTTTATATTATTATTGAAAATATCAGGTATATTATATTAAAAATACAAAGTTGAAATAAAAAAATAAAATGAATTAAATAAAATGTATATAATACATACATGAAATACTTACAAGTATACCTATATATTGTACATATCTATTTATTTAAGTGTACAAAATATATCATAAAAATATAATAAAAATCTATTTATTACATAAGAATAAGTTATAAATATAAAAAATAAAATAATAATAAAATAATACAATAAAATATACAAAATAAAAATAAATTAGTCAAAATATAGGTAAATATACCTATAAATATACCCCTAAAAACAAACTACTTATAAATAACACCAATAAATAAATAAATATCTGAATAAATACTAAATAAAATAATAAACATTTTTATTTTTTAAACAAAAAATAATAAAATAAAATACTATTTTAAAATAATTATTTTTAATTTTTTTACAGTTTAGTCCTGTAGCGACCTGACGTGGACGAATCACGTCAGGTCGCCAGTTGACCACTGGTCAAATCTCCCACCGGATGCCTGACTTGACGCGACTCGTCTCCTCCGACGATTTCAAGCCTTTTTTTGATTAATTCATCGATCAATCAACCTTGCTTCCTTCAGAGAAAACCATCATTGATCATGATACATCCACGCCCAACCATTAGATCCATTGTATATAGCCACGATTTATTGCAATCAGTCGATCAATAAGGGTGGTTTACATGTTCTTTAAATAAAACCTCTGACTTACATTGATTCTTTGGTCACCATTTTGAGTCTAGGAATTTTCGCCATTGTTCTCACAGGTCTCTTCATGACAGTAGGAGACTTTGCATGGCCGGGCGGAGCTCCAGGAGGACGGAGGTGCACCTAGGCCACCATCGATAGCGGCCCTACTCCCTGAGCTCCTCAGGTATAAGAGTTGCATCACTTTGTGTTTTTTAGTTAGTTTTTAGTCTAGCCATTTGTTTCGTGCATTTATATGAATCTTTAGCATAGCGGTTCTGCCTAAATTCATCATTTCGTAGTTCGCTGGAGCTCCTCTCAAGCAAATGAATCTGACTATGTTCAACCGTGATCCAAGCAGTTCCTGACCTCGCTAATCATCTTATTTCTCTCATCTTCGGCCTCTGATCATCTCAAGCATCTTCGCTCAACCAGATCCCCTGCGGATCTGGATTTCGAGGTCCTTCTCCACCATGTACCGCTGAACCTCTTTGCCCGCACCTCATCTCATGCCCATTCAGACTAATAAGGCCCCTAGAACCTTCGTTGCATTGCGCTTTAGGCTCTTGCAGGTACTGGATGACCATTCAAACCAGATATGGTCGAATTTAACCCCCAGTGGAGGTTCCTGGAGCTCTGAACTTCATTGACCTCGTTCTTCTTCACCTAAGCTCTAGTGATCTTGTGGACGTGCTCGCCTGACGTGGGGGAGCCCAAGCTAGCTTTTGCCCCACCTCAGACCTCCCAGGTGGTCGACAGTAGACGCAACACCAGATCGAAGCTCGGGAGGCACGGGGTTCTTCCCTATTCTTCCGAGCATCTTCAGAGCTGTCGAATTGGGCCACTCCTCCAGATCTCCCTGAAGCCATTAGATCACGCCACTTTTCAGCCATCAATCGCCTTCAAGCGATCTAATCTCCGCCGTGCATCCTCGAAGCATCATCGTGCGATGAGGTGCCGCCACATGTATAAGTGGACGCAATCCAGTCATCCACTCGCACCTTATATGGGGTAAAATACAGTTAATACCCCATATTTTTGTGCATTTAAGGTTTAGTCCTATAAATAAATATCACGTTTAAAATAAATTGGAACTTTTGCATGAAGGCCCTTATATTTCTCTAAATTGCATTTGGGTCCATTCCCCGTCACCTCACGTGTTGTCCCACATGAGGTGGCGAAATTGCATTAAGATCTTGGTGGTATTTGTAATTATGAAAAAGTTTAATAAAAATTTAATACATTGTATATTTATGGGATATTTGCATGCAAGCCCCATTCATTTATTTTATTGCAATGTACCCCTACTAGGACATCCAATTTTGTGCATTTCTTCTATTTATTATAATTAGTTAATTTACTCCAAAAAATATGCAAAAAGAGGATTAGATGTTGCTTGCATATATTTTCATGCCATGCATTTATTTGGCATTTCATTTTATCTATTTATTAAAAATGAAATATAGTAGATATATTCCTTGTTTGAAGTATAAAATACAGAAAAAATTAAAAACGTCTCTAAAAATCTAAAAAAATATATTATCTACCATATTATTATCTAATTACAGACAAAAAATCATTACAAATTGAAAAACAAAAACTTAAAAATAGAAAAACACTAAAATATCTCATAAAATCTAAAAAATCATTTAAAAATCCAAAAATATGATTTTCTATTTTATAATTTTATTTCTATAAATAATTAATCAAGAAAATTGATTTTGGTAATTTTGGGACCTATAAACTATTTTTAAAATATAATACAATTTCACCCTATTTATCTAATCCCTTATTTGGGATACGCTTGACTTTAAAACTACATTAAAATTAGCAAAAAATCCAGAAAATTACCAAAACATTTGAAAAATTAATAAAACCTAAAATAACTTTTATTATATATTTTATTTATATTTATTAGTATGTATAAATACATTTCTCTATATCTATATATATACCCATATATAGTATATTTAAAAGAAAAAGAAATATAAAAAATATAAAAATACAAAAATAAAATAAATGAAAAAACAAAATATAAAATATAAAACTAAAATAAAAAAAAGTATATAAAATAAAAAAAAACACCACAAAAAGATATATATATATATATACATAGTGAATGGCATGGTTGTAGATAAATAACAGTAGGCTACCCGTTTTTCTCTCTACAGTTCGACCCCTATATGCTTAATCAATATGCATCTTTTGGTAGAGAGTAATAAATTTTAACCTCAATTGTTTTATTCGTTGTCTTTATTCATGTTGTGGGTCAATTACTGACTAACTAGGGTTTTTGTTGTGGGTCGCCTCAGCGACTGCGTCTCCACCTTGTGTGAGAAGTATTTAGACCTGCGATGAGAAACCCAATTATTAGTAACCGAGCCTCCTTCTAGACCTCTACCTCTATTCGAGCCGAGCTCGCATGTGCTGGATGGGCAATTTGCATTCTTGCCCTACAATGATTCCATAATTACGAAATGGTCCAGTCTAGGCGTGCATGCCTCACATGCTGTGTTTGGGTAAATTGCATGGATGCTTCATCAGCTTCTGATATTACAAAAATACCCCTACGAAGGCCTATTTGCAATATTTATCTGTTAATTTTGCATATTTTTACTACATTTATGCCCTTGGACTTAAATATTCATATCTTGAGTATACAAACTCCATTTAAGATGATTTCAATTTCATTTTGAAAATAACTTGATTCTCTTCCTTATGGTATATTTTATTTCTTGATTTGACATCTTATTCTACATGCTAAATTTTAGTTTCTCAATGTGTCAGTTCCTCCTCTTTTTATTGCAACTGGAGGATCCATTAATCATATTTATTCTTCAATTGACATTGAAATGAAGCCCTCTTTATTCATGCTCATTGATTAAATTATTTTAGGACATATTTTCTCATGCTTATCCATTTTATTAGCTTGCATATCCATATTGCATTATAGGTCATCACATATAATTTTAATCTTTTAAAAAACAAATAAAAATTGCATGATTTTCATTGTTGCATCGTATTCTCATTGAATCTTGCATCAATTTTACTTTGCATACAATAAAATTAAATAAAAAATGCATGCTCATTATGTATGCTTCATGTCATTGTATAAATATTTGCATTTTTTTTGTACTTATTCTTTGCATATGGTTTGTGCACCTAGTGCATGCATTTAGTTTATTTCATTCATTTTGTTTGCATCATTATTGTGCATCTTGTTGTATGCATTCGATTTTGCATTGTAAGACCTATATAAATGAATTTAATCGCTCTTATTTAATCGATAATTTCTGATAAATAGGAAAGGAGGCTTGTGACCTTGTGTTCGACCTTGGTATACTTACCAAGTTAAATTCTACACATATTCAAAAGTGTGGATCTGCATGGATCAATTTCATCACAAGTACTACGATGAAATATGTTCATTAATGTGGTGAAAATGTGATTCATCACTAGTTAAATGTAACATTGTGTAATCATTTGTGACCTTGATAAATGAAATGAAAAATATATCTTTTATGGCCTTAGTGGTGACTATGAACTGTGTAATTTTGATAATCACAAGTAGCACCACATATCTGATTTTGTATCATTATAGTTTTAAATGCTTTTGCTAGACACCCAGATCCTGGGGTCATTACAAGTGGTATCAGAGCCAGTGTTCACATAGCAACACTTAGGATCCCTAACATAGTTAATAAACGGACCTAGGTTTTTCTCCTGACTTTTAGATGACATATAGATGTGAAATCATGACTACTGGAGGAGAGCCTGAGAATACCCAATCTCAACATATGCAATATATGGCTAATATTATACAATGGCTTCATGAGGAGTGACAACGTGTCAAGAGTGAACCTAAATAAGCACATGTAGAAAGAGAGATGGTAAGTAAGCTATATGATGAGTCAAAGGGAGAAGGAGTCACCTTGAAGAAATTCTTTCTACTTGGCCCACCCATTTATAATGGAGAACTAGAACTGGAGAAAGCAGAACACTAGATTAAGGAAATTGAATTGGTATTCAGTGCTCTAGATTGTCTTGAGGAAAAGAAGGTGATATTTGTCATGTTCAGACGACTATAAAAATAAAAGAACTAGTAGAAGACTTGAAAGGGTATTTATTTTTCGGATGAAAAATTTGTTCCCTGGAAAGAATTTATGAAGCATTTCACAGATCACTTTATCCCTATGCTAGCTATGGAAAAGAAGAGGCGGGAATTTATTTACCTGCAATAAAAGGAATTAAGTGTGGAAGCATATACTTCTAAATTCTATCATCTGGAGAAGTATGAAAACGGGATATGCCAAACCAAATGGGAAAGAGAAAAGAAATATGTGATGGGACTAAGAAAAGGCTTACGTGGAAGGGATTTAAACAACATGCCGAAGACACTTGCCAAGGAAGTGAATGTGACTGTAATAATTGAGGAAGAATATCAGCTACTATAAATCAGTGGAAAAGGCAAAGCAAGGAAAGTGAAAGTTCTCATGATAATTCCCAAAACCCTAATAATAAGATGAAGGCTGGATACTATGGCATGGATGAGAATCGAGTCAAGTCTATTAATAGACCATCATTTCCTATTTGTCTTCATTGTTAAAGAAAATATTTTGGAAAATGCTACATGCTCACCGAAACATGTCTGAAATGCAGACAGAAGGGTCATTTTATCCGTAATTGTTCGCTGATGAAAGACTTTAACGTAAAATGAAGGAAACCTAGCTGAAAAAGAAAATTATGGTACGAGTATATTTAATTGCAGCTCAATCAGAAGACCCTAATCATGTTATAGAAGGTACACTTTCTATACCAGGATTTATAGCTAGAGTTATATATGATCCAAGCGCTTGACTAGTAGATTTGCTAGATTGCTCAAATTACAACCTATAGAAATGTAAGAAATATTGACTATCTCTACACCAACGGGTAATGTTGGCATGGGTGGGTCCTTCTTGCATGAGTTACTCATTGAAATTGAAGAAAAGCCATCGGTTGCAAATTTAGTGTTTCTTGAAATGATTGATTATAATGTCATTTTGGGATTGGATTGGCTGTATGAGAACTATACACATGTTCTCTATAGAGAAAAGAAGGTTATACTTTGTAAGCCAGACAAACCTGGGATTTCTATTAAAGTTCCATGAAAGTCCATTAGACAAATTCTTATGTCCGCAATGAAGGCACACCGGATGATGTCTAAAGGTTGCATCGGTTTTCTAATCAGTATGATGAAGACGGATTCTTGTCATATTTCTATAAATGATCTGCCCATAGTTCCGGAATATACTGATGTATTTCCATAAGACCTTCCTAATTTACCTCCTTCTAGAGAGATTGACTTCAGTATTGAAGTTATTCTGCGTTCATTCCCTATCTCCAAACTACCATACCATATGGCTCCAGCAGAATTAGTAGAACTTAAGAAGCAACTAGATAAATATCTTGAGAAAGGCTTTACTCAGCCTAGTGTTTCTCCATGGGGCGCTCCTATGCTCTTTATCAAGAAGAAGGATGGGACTCTTCGACTCTATACTGATTATTGATCCTTGAACTGGATTACTACCGTGAACAACTATCTTTTACCTCGAATAGATGACCTATTCAACAAATTATATAGGGTTATTGTTTTCTGATTGACTTAAGATCAGGCTATCATCAGCTATGAATAAAGATAGAAGATACACCAAAGACTGTATTTTGATCAATATATGGACATTGAGTTTCTAGTAATACCATTCGGATTGACCAATGCTCCTACATCATTTATGGACCTCATGAATCGAATGTTCCATGACTTCCTTGATAAGTTTGCTATAGTTTTTATTGATGACATTCTTATCTATTCCGAAGACAAGAAACAACATTAGGAACACTTGAGGTTGGTATTAGAGACCGAGACATCAATAAATTTATGCTAAATTCTCAAAATGCTAGTTTTGGCTCAAAAGTTGATATTCCATGGACATGTTATATCTAAGGATTGCATAGCGGTTGATCCATCAAAGGATGAAGCTATTCAAAAATGGAATCAACCAAGGACAATCACAAAGATGCGTAGTTTCTTGGGCCAGTTATTATAGTTGTTTCATTAGGGACTTCTCAAAGATAGATCTACCATTAACCATATTAATGAGGAAGGAAACTAAGTTTACGTGGACCCCACAATGTGAGGAGAGTTTCCCACAATTAAAGGTTACGCTAAGATTAGCTCCGATTTTAACATTTCTATTAGGTACTGAGGGGTTTACAGTACACAATGACGCATAACGATCAGGTATCGGTGTTGTTTTGATGCAGCATGATAAGGTCGTAGCTTATGCATCTAGGTAATTGAAATTTCATTAGCATAATTACCATAATCAAGATTTAGAACTTGTCGTAGTAGTTTTTGCTTTGAAACTATGGAGACATTACCTTTATGGAGAAAAATTCTAAGTATTTACTGATTACAAGAGTCTCAAATATATGTTCTCCCATAAAGATATGAACAAGAGACAGTGATGATGGTTAGAATTATTAGAAGATTATGATTTTTTCTTGGAGTATCATATAGAAAAAGTTAATGCGGTGGTTGATGCGCTCAACAGAAAAAGGGAGATTAAACTTGCTAAATTAAGGTTGCAAAGGAAGATTACTGAGGATTTTATTTAGTGGAAGCCTTTTGTTGATATGAATCATGACATCTTCGTATCGGGATTACAAATTCACTCAGCATTAGTGGAGAAGGTATTATCATCATATTAAGATGATCATGAATTGCCAAAATGCTTGAATTACCAAAGAAACACAATAGCGAGTTGTCGGGCACAATTGATGGAGGACTGAGACTTAGGAATAGGTTATGTGTTCTTGATAATGTAGAAATCAAGAAGGAAATTTTAGAAGAAGCACATAGTTCTATGTACTCCATTCATCCAGGGACTACGAAAATGTATGAAAGCTTATAAAGGAATTTTCGGTGGAAAATATGACGAGAGAAATTGCATATATATGTCTCTAGGTGTCACATATGTCAGCGAGTGAAGCTAGAGTATCATAAGCCAATTGGTAAATTTCAGAAATTACACATTCCAGGAAATGGGAGAATATCACTATGAACCTTGTAGTGGGTCTGCCTCCCACAAAAGGTGCTAAATACGAATCCATTTGGGTGATTGTAGACCGATAACTAAATCAACACACTTCTTGTGCATACGATCTGGTTAGTCTACTGAGAGTCTGGCTAAGTTGTATGTATACGAGATTGTAAAGTGACATGGTGTACCTGTATCCATTGTTTATAATCAGGACACACATTTCACTTCTAGATTCTAGAAAAGTTTGAATGATGCTTTCGGCATGGTTTAATGTTTAGCACATCTTTCTATACATAGACAGATGGACAGTCATAGAGAACTATATAAACACTTGAAGATATGCTCAAGTCTTGTGCATTGGATTTTGTTGGAAATTGATATTTCCATCCACCATTAACTGAATCCTCCTATAATAATAGCTTTCATGTCAGTATAGGGATGGAACCATGTGAAGCACTATATGGTAGCCCAAGATGATCTTCGTTGTGCTGGAATGATGTAGGTGAAAGGCAAATTCTTTGACCAGAGATTGTATTAGATATTACAAAGAAAATTGAGATTATCAAGATGAGATTGTTAGCTGCCCAAAGTAGATAGAAGAGTTATGCTGAACATCAGAGGCATGACCTAAATTTGAAATAGGAGATCAAGTCTTCATTAAAGTATTGCCAATGCATGGAGTAGTTCATTTTGGGAAAAGAGGAAAGTTAAGCCCTCGATATACAAGTCCCTTCTCTTTTACCAAGAAGACCAGGGAAGTTGCTTATTAGATTAATCTTCCTCCTCAGTTTAAGAATTTGCATGATGTCTTTCATATTTCAATGTTAAGAAAGTACATACCTAATCCATCGCATGTGATCGAGTTTGATATTCTAGAAGTACAAGAAGACTTGTCTTATGAAGAGAAGCCCATCTGGATCATTGATCGTAAGGAAATCAGTTAAGAAGATGTACCATCTCTATGGTTAAAGTCTTATGGAAGCATCACAAGAATGAAGAAGCAACCCAGGAGATAGAGGAAGACATGATAACTAAATATCCTTAACTTTTTGGTAAGTTCTTTAACTTGTAAACTTCGGGATGATTTTTTTAAGTGGGGTAGACTGTAACAACCTATATACATATAAGGGCATATTCATAAAATTCTCATAAAATACGTGGTAAATTCGCAAAATATTGCTTCACATGAGAAGCTTATACATGATAGGGAAAAATTCCTTTGAATGGAAGGAACATGGCGTGGTCCCTTTGCATGGAAAATAATGGGTATGGGTGACCTTCCACGTGTAAGAAGTTGGCGCCCATTCCCTTACTATAAATAGTAGACGGAGGCATATGTTGATAGCATCCCAAATTATGAAAATAATAGGGAGAGGGAGAGAGAAGTAGAGAGAGCGCGGAGAGAGAGAGAGAGAGAGAGAGAGAGAGAGAGAGAGAGAGAGCAAGAGAGGGAGAGAGTGCGAGAAGAAGAGGGAAGAGAGAGACAATGATAGGGAGATAATTAATAATAATAATATAGGTATGGTTCCTTTTCTTCTGTATGGTTACTCTTCAAATTCGTCTATTTTTTATTTCCAATATTATTATTTTTAGTCATGTAAGATATTTTATTGTGCCATGGTAATTATGCTTAGATAATTTCATAAATTTAATTATACATGATCTTGTTAAATATTAACTTTAAAAGGGCAATTGTTTAATATTGTCATCGCATCCATAACCGCATAATGATTCCAAACCACATGACTTATCATAGATCTATTCCCATCATGCAATCTAAGATTTAAATATGGAACTTCGGATTACTATTAAATCAGTATTCAAATGGATTACAAATATCTAGCAATGGATTTATATAGGCAAATACCGAAAATCAGATCTAATTTAATAGCATCTCAAATAGATCTGTGGATGGAAAACCTTGGTTTGTGGAAAATCCCTCAGTCGAGGGTGACTGAATGGACGATCCTCAATGAAGATGATCGATTCTCAGATCAGATATGAGGGGATAAGAGTTGGGAGAAGATGAAGGAGCGTAATTTGTAGATGAATGAGATGATCGGGTAAGAATGGGTGCTTACGTGAGGTGACAATCTGATTAAATCGAAAAAAATGGCGATTAAAGGCGACATACCTGCATCTACAGATTTGCAGAGATCAACGAAAAATAAAGTATAACTAACCCAATGGATCGGAATGACACGGTGATGGATCCGTGCAGGATTTGGATGAAGGGAGTACATGGGTGAATCAGATGAAGGTTGAAGATAATTGTGTTCGCTTGTGTTCTGAAACTGAAGCTCCATAGGATCTCTCGCCTCGATGCGGCGACACGACGTAGAAGCTAGAGAATGACAGAGCGAGGTTAGGACTCTGGAAAGAATCGCGCCGAATCTCGCTTCTCTCTCGCTCGACAGGGATAGCGGTGGAGCTGTCACCTCGCTCCTCTCTCGCCGGAGTTCATTGGGAAGAAGGGATGAAAATGACGGATCAAGATCTAGGCGGCGATGATGGGGGTTTTATAGAGGTGGAGGAGTGGTGTCACGCCGAAGGTACGGTCACCGGGGTGGTTACACGAACAGCCGACCAGCTGCCGACCGTTGGGGAGATTGGACGAACGGGGGGGAAGAGGGAAGAAGTGGCAATGACGGCTTTGGGTTGGAGGAAGGAGGAGACCTACATGAGGAAGAAGAAGGAATCGGGGAGAGAATTGAGAAAGCAGGAGTGAGAAGAAAGAATAAAATAAATAAATTTGCATAATAAAATTAATTAAAAAAAATTACTATAATTAATAAATAGTGAAGTTAATAATTATATTAAACAAAGTACTTAAGATATAATTAAATATTTAATTACATATTTAAATGGGTAAATAGGTAATTAATTAAGAAATTTATTTGAATAATTTATTGAATATACAACTATATAATTAAATAATTAATTTATAAGTAATAAATAAATAAATAAATAAATAAGTAAGTAAATTATTATTTATTTAGTTTTAGTAATAAGAAGTTAATATGTAATTATATAACATATATTAAATAATAACAAATAACGGTACATTGTACAATATACCAATACAGTCCTGAAACCCACATTTTTCATACTAACTCCGATTTTAGCGAAATTAGTGTCATTTTATAGATAATTAAATAATATGAACTTTAGACTAAGTCTCCCCAATTCAGATTTTATACGGCCGAGTAATGAGGTCCGAAAAAATTGGTTGCAGCTTCGTGAGTTTGGAATTTATTGGTATTTTGACTTAATATTTTTGTATTTTTCTATACATTTTAGAAATACGTTAGAAAAAAATCAAGTAAAATGGAGTTACATTAATTAACTAAAAATACATGTTTTTTTGATATTTATAATAAATAGTATTAAGTATAAATCGAATTTTAAAAGTGAGGTTGGTCCATTTGGAGTTTTCTAAAATTAGTTACGGACCTCTGAAGTCGGCTTTTACAGTTTTTCGGTTCATGATAACTAATTATTTTTATGTTGAATAATATTTCTGATATTTTTATAAAATAATATATATTTTTGTGAAAAACTTTTGTTAAAGAAGTGTTTTTATTTGGAATTTTCTAAGTGATAAAAAAATAGGTGAAATATTTACAAGGTAGCAAATGTGTTTTACTATATTTTTGGTATCGGTTTTCTATCATTTTTATAGGTTAGGATCCTTATCTCCACGTACTTATTTATTTTGTCGACCATGTCAATATTGACCCCTAAGCATATGGTGATTTTCATCAAATTTTATTTAAGAAATGGTGAAAATAAGTTAGGCAAATTGTCCTTAACAAATCATACAATTGTCAGAACCATGCCTTTACAAGGTTTTTGCATTTCAAGTTGATTAAGGCACCTGTAAAAATGTAAACTTCTCTTTCAAAGTTTCTTAATTGTTGATTTTGAAGTTAGGATGTAATGATGACCATGGCAACCTAATCTCCTGGATTTCTTTAGTGATGCAAGAAAAATACCAGGAGGATGAAGTAGAAGCAGGACCATGAGTTGAAGATGAAGGTTGTTTTCCTCGTCAGACCGCAAACAAGGTAAAGGAGGAGAAAATTAAGGCCCAAACTAACATGTATGACTCTATCAAATAGATGTCCTTTCCCGAATACACACACACACACACACACAAACACACACACACATATAACTGGAGATATTGGGTACTCCCCTAATGTTACCATGTTCACATATCTCAATCTCCCATCGAATCTCTAGTGGTATGCCAAATCAAGGCAGAGATGCCAGATCTCCGTGCGACATTTGTAGGCAATACGATTTGGAGTGATGGTTGATCTTTTGGGAAGTGCTCTTCATTTACAATTGTTGATCGAGTCAAACGATTTGGTGAGAGAGTTGTGATGGGTCTCGAGTCCAAATCAGATGATCTTCAGTCCACGGTGGTGTTCTCTGTTCAGATATAGTGTCTTGATGATGAATATCAGATCTCCTGTTGTGCTTCAATGTCGATGAAGACTGCACTCAGGGATTACGAACACAATGATATGATGATTAACATGTGATCTTGGCTATGGAAATACCTGCAAGTGAAATGGTCTTCTCGATACTTATTAGAATCGGATCACATGATTAAAATTTCAAAACAACAATCTTAGAATACGTTTTAGTGGATTCAGATCCAAAGTTTTGAGAATATATTAAGTGCACAACGATTCCAAACCACATGACTTATCATAGATCTATTCCCATTATGCAATCTAAGATTTAAATCTGGAACTTTGGATTACGATTAAATCCGTATTCAAATGGATTACAAATATCTAGCAATGGATTTTATTGGCGAATACAAAATCAGATCTAATTTAAGAACATCTCAAATAGATGTGTGGATGGAAAACCTTGGCTTTAGGCGTATTCCTCGGTCGAGGGTGACTGAATGGACGATCCTCAAAGAAGATGGAAGAATGTGATCGATTCTCAGATCAAAACCGAGGGGATAAGAGTTGAGAGAGTATGAAGAAGGGTAACTTGTAGATGAATGAGATGCTCGGGTGAGAATGGGTGCTTACGTGAGGAGACAATATGATTAAATTGGAATGAAAAAATGATGATTAAAGGCGACAGACCTACAGCTACAAATTTGCAAAGATCAATGAAAAACAAAGTATAAGCTCGATGGATCGGAATGAAATGGTGATGGATCCGTGTAGGATCTGGATTAAGGGAGTACATGGGTGAATCAGATGAAGGTTGTGGATGATTGTGTTCGCCTGGGTTCTGAAACTGAAGCTCCAGAGGATCTCTCGCCTCGATGCGGTGATGCGACGTTGAGGCTGGAGCACGACGGAGCTAGGCAAGAACTCTAGCAAGGATCGCGCCCGATCTCGCTTCTCTCTCGCTCAATAGGGACAGAAGTGGACTATTACCTCGCTCCTCTCTCACCGGAGCTCATTGGGTAGAAGGGATGCAAATGGTAGTTCATGCTCGAGGTGGGGATGACGAGGGTTTTATAGAGGTGGAGGAGTGGCGTCACCGCCGAAGGTATGATCACCGAAGTGGTTATGCGAACGACCGACCTACTACCAGCCGTTGTGGCGGTTGGACAAACAGAGGGGAAGAGGGAAGAAGAGGCAGCTATGGCTTTGGGTTGGAGGAAGGAGGTGACGTACAGGAGGAAGAAGAAGGAATCATGGAGAGAATTGAGAAAGCATGAGTGAGAAAAAAAATAAAATCAAATAATAAATTTTAGTAAATAATTTATTCACCCTCGCTTCTCTATGGCTCCTACCTTCCTCTTCAAGTCAATCAACTACCTTTGCTCTGAGCCTAAGACAAAGGATGCCGCTCTCAGGCACAGATGCTTTTCGGTCTGATCAATCACACGACCTTGCCGCCAGTCCTTGCTCCCCTCAGGCTCTAACCTCTTCCCCACTTCTTTTTCAATGGATCCTTAGGAGGGACTACTTCTTTCCTTGTCCCTAGAAAAGACTGAGGGCCCTAGCGGTCATCATTAACTAAGATATTGAGAAGGCAGTTAACTGAGAGTCCCTCGCATACTTGCTTGCCCGCCTAAATGGATTTCTTGATCTAATTAATAAGTGATAAATAAGTAAGTAAGTAAGTAAGTAAGTAAGTAAATTATTATTTACTTAAATTTAATAATAAGAAGTTAATATATACTTATATAACATATATTAAATAATAATAAATAACGCTACATTGTACGATACACCAATACAGTCTTGAAACCCACATTTTTCATACTAACTTCAATTTTAGCCAAATCATTGTCATTTTCTAGATAATTAAAAAATATGAACTTTAAGAGTAAGTTTTCCCAATTCAGAGTTCATACGGTCGACTTATGAGGTCCGAAAAATTTTGGTAGCAGCTTCATGAGCTTGTATTTTATTGGTATTTTGACTTAATATTTTTGTATTTCTCTATACATTTTTAGAAACACGTTAGAAAAGAAATCAAGTAAAACAGAATTACGGTTAATTAATTAAAAATACAGGAAGCTTCTACATATACATATATACTACGGGGTCCAAACGCTAAAACTCACTCGTTTTATTCTAATATTTTTGTATATTTATAATAAATAGTATTAAGTCTAAGCCGAGGTTTAAAAGTGAGGTTGGTCCATTTGGAGTTTTTTTATAAATAGTTATGAACCTCTGAAGTCGGCTTTTACGGTTTTTTGGTTCATAATAATTAATTATTTTTATGTTGAATATTTTTTCTGATATTTTTATAAAATAATATATATTTTTGTGAACAACTTTTGTTAAAGAATTGTTTTGATTTGGAATTTTCTAAATGATAAAAAAATAGGTGAAATATTTACAAGGTAGCAAATGTGTTTAATTATATTTTTGGTCTCGGTTTTCTATCATTTTTATAGGTTAGGATCCTTATCTCCCCCTACTTATTATTTTGTCGACCACATCAATATTGGCGCAGTCTCGTGATTAGGACTAGTATGTATATATTACATATCTACAACCGTCTTTTCTTTTATTTTTATTTTCCCTTTATTATTTTATTTTGAGAAAAATAAGAGTTAATATATAATATTAATATTTCTGGTTAGAATGATAATTAGTTGGAATTAATGATTATTGTCACGTATTTTACCAAGGATTTTAGCCAATTCAAAGAATAAAGGCAATGAATCATAGATTATTCAACTCAACAGATGTTGTCATCAAATTATCATAGTGATTGATTGACCACCATGATAGTGGTAAGTAAAATGCTCCCTATATGAATATGAGTGTACTATTGATCGAATAATGAAAGTGTAAGGGCATATATGAAATATTGATCATGAAAGTATTCACGAAATATAGGTCATGAAAATATGAGGGTATACATGAAATATTGATCAAGAAATTTTGATTTGATTATATTGCTATATTTTAAATAATATCCAGTTATCTACACATGGAAAATATACATGTTGAAGTACACGTAATTTTCTTAATAAGTTATACTATTATTGTCAATTTTTTATGACTTATGTTGTCAATCTTTTCTTGAATTGCATCAAGTCATTATCAATTTCATTATCTATTCATACCACGCTAAGTTACTTTGCTTACGAGCATTTTTTCCCGATCCTGTGGTTTACCATGCCAAAGATTCATCTGAGCAGTAAGGAGCTGAAGACGGAATAAGCAGGATCACACAAGACTCAAATTTGTATCAGTAGTAGTAGTATAAATTTACTTTTACTAGTTAAATGTATTGTATTATAATCATTTGTGGCTTTGATAAATGAAAAGAAAAATATATCTTTTATGGCCTTAGTGGTGACTGTGAAATGTAGAATTTTGATAATCGCAAGTAATACCACGGACCATACGTAGCATAATTATAGTTTTAAATGCTTCCGCTAGCCACCTGGATCCCGAAGTCGTTATTGTTGCTGACCATGTACATGGGGATATTGTCATCGATATCAGGGATATTGTCATCGAGATCGGAGACCTTGTGATAGAGGTCAGAGGTGGGGATCTTCCCGTTGGGGTGGAGGTGGAGATCTTGTTGTCGTGGGTGGAGGAGGCCAAAGCCAGATAAAGATGCCGTCATGAGAGAGAGAGAGAGGGTGGGGCATGTATTTTTTGAACCCAAAAAATGAGATAAGAATGGCGGTAGCTAAAGTATAGGGACTTTGGCAATGAAATATGGAATAGTCATAAAGACCAAAAAGAGATTTCATATACAAGAATCGAATTTAAAAATATACCTTCAATTATAGTCAGGAGTAAATATAAATGTGATGATGCAAAGATTTCCTCAATAATGGAGACTCCCTGTCTCATTTGAAGCTTCTCATACCTGCATGCCTGCATGCATACTTATATGCATGTATGCATGCATGCATATATACATGCGTATGTGTGTATGCTCGTGTGCATGTGTCTATGTGTTTGTATTATGTATGTATTTATGTGAACGCACACGTGTATGTGTGTATGTGCATACATACATGTACGCACTCACACACACTTGCGCGTACACACATGCACACAACCACTTAATGGGCTGCCCCTGCACCATATTTCAGAGAAAAGTTTTTGTTTATGTAAAAAGTATAGATATTGATTTTATATTTTGTCTTTGATTTTATCTTCTAATATTTTTATGTTTTATACTAGTTTGAGTAATTTTCATATTTTTGAAAGTTTTTTTTATAATTTTTACAGATTTTAAATTGATTTTTAAAATCAAAACGATATTTTTAAACAAAACATGGACGCATTTTCGATTTTAAAAATACTAAACAGTGAAAAAAGTTTTGGATTTTATTTTCAATATAAAGAAAAAGAAAATATCTTTAAAACAAGGTATTATAGGTACTTTTGTGATTTTCTATGAATTAGATATGATTTCTGATATTTTTGTATATATTGGATTTTTAAAGTTATTATATTTGAATTTTATTTTATATTTGATTTTCCATTAAGAATATAGTAAACTATAGATACTACATTTTTTGGAGAATTTTTGGATTTGCATTTGCATTTGCATTTTTTATATATTTTTAAAATTTATAAGTATTTTTTATTTTTCTTATTTATGAAAAATGTAAAATGTTTTTATTTTTCAAAATATTTTTTATACGGTATAGAGTATAATACATGGTTTAGTAATATATTTTTATTTTATTTTTATACTATGTATTTTAATTAGTATAAATTTTATTAGTATAGTACTTAATATATTGTAGTAGGGTTATGGTTTTAATATATGAAAAATATAAAAGGTGTGCATGTAAAAGAATATAATGTAGGGGTTATATCCAGCAAAACACCCAATAGATGCACGTGGATCATGTGTTGCATTTCCAGTCTAGGAACTTGTTTGTGATTTGTAAAACACACGAGGGGTATAGTGCGTAAATATCACCGATTACATGTGATGATCATATGTGTGAGCTTGCTCAAGCACAAGTTCGTACCCAAGAGTTTGGGACACAACATAAATGCTTCGAAGATATCTCACCCTCGCACGTGCAAGGGACGTGAGGCAAATTGAGTGGTGGTGTAGTGAATGTCATCTCAACCATCAGATGCGTGTGGATCTAACGGGTGTTGTAGGTCAAGATCTCTGTTTGTTCTTCCCCGAATCCGAAGAACCCTAGGAAATGCTATATTAGATCTCTGAGCGACGATGAAGGAAGTCCAGGCGTTGCTTGTTCTACAAGTGTTGCAGGCAGTGGGAAATTGATCTCCATTCGCAGCTGCTAGCAGTGCTCCTCGAGGTGATGTTGCTTCTCAAAGATGCTCTCGATGTAGTTCAGGTTCTATGTCGTGAAACTTTAATCAATGCTCTTTCTCTATCGATCAAACACATCAGTGGTTTGGTTCGTGTGGAGGTTTTAATCTTAAAGGAACTCTACGATTCTCGACTAATGATTCGAAGCTCCTTAAGATGTTCTTGATGTTGCATATCTGCATGTAACATCCAAATTCGAATAAACTGAAGCTCCTATCAAGAAGAGGATGTTGTATGCAAGTTTGGATCTCCAAAGTGGAAGTACTAAAAGGTACAAACCCTCTTCTCTTTACTCTCATTAAAGTCAATGTTGGAGTCTCTAATTCAGTTTTTTACCTCTTTATATTGTTGTTCAACAGATATTTTAGTTGTTGTTCATGTTTAATGAAGCCACAAATACCCTCCAAACTTAGATGATCAAAGGTACAATCTTCTCTTCCTCTTGTTGCAATCCATGTCTTTGCACAATCTAGAAACCCCTTTCTTGTTGCTTTCTATAGATTTGTTTTTATCTTCATAAGTGAGCTCTTATATTTATACCCTTATGGTGCACTGAATGATTGAGAAATTCATGCAAAAAAAACAACAACTTGCTTATATCATATCTTACTCTTGCTTGACAAAAAAAGATCCCTGTCATATACAAATTCTGCACTTTTGAAATACCAGGTGGAATGAAAATTTTTAAGAGACAATATTAGCAGGAATCCATAACAGACACAAGACCATAAATTTGGTTGGGATTTTTACACCCATAATCCTGAGTAAGTCCACAATAATAATCATAAACCTGCATAATCGTGAATTACATGAGAAACCCTGAGTAATGCTTAACTCTTACATGACATAACCTCATGTTATATTCCGTTTGGGATGTCCGTTATATTTGACGGTTTTTGTTAAAAAAGATAGAAGTGTCCCTATAGGTCATTCCTATTTACATAACATATCATCCTCTCTTCATGCCTTCCCCTCTAACCCCTGCATGAAGCTCCCTCCTGCTCGAAGCATGCTCGAAACACACCGACGATCCTCCCCTGCTCGATGCCCCCAACAGCCCGCCACCTCCTAGCAGTTCCGACCCCTCCGCTCGAAGCCACATCCCCCCAGCCCGCTCCTTCCTGGCTCCCCCCCTCCTCCCCGCCCCCGCCTGCTCCTCCCCTGCTCAAGGCCCCCCAACACCCCTCCCCCCGCTCCCCCTCCCCCGTCGAGCACTCGAGAGGCCCCCACCCCCCGCACCCTCCTCGCTCAAAGTCACACCCCCGGCCCGCTCCTCCCCAACTCCCCCCTCCCCGCCCATGCCCCTTTTGAGGACGTCCCGTGGGACATCCTCCTCAGCCTCCTCGGTGAGATGCGCCACGACGACATCCACCCCGATATCACCACCTACAACACTCTCCTTGCCACGTGCTCCGTTCGCAGACTCACTTCTGAAGCCTAAATGGTTTTTCGTACCATGAATGGCGATGGCGTGCCCCTGATCCCACCTCCCACGCGTACCTCGTTGACACGTTTTCCCGTGCTAGCAATCACCCCTGCATGAACGAGATGTTGAAGGAGATGGAGGCTGCTGGGAACGTCCCTGAAGCTACATCTTACAATGTCCTCCTAGAGGCATATGCAATCTTTGGAAAATCAGGAGAGGCGGTCGGCGTGCTTCGGCAGATGAAGATGGCTGGATGCGCAATGAATGCATCGACATATAGCTTGATGTTAGGTCTGTATCGGAGGATCGGGAAGTACGAGGATATGAAGGTGCTTTTTTTGGAGATGAACGTCGGGACTCCCCCCGCTGCCGCAGCAACCCCCCATCCGTGCACATGCAAGCCTACAAAATATTTTCTTTTTCCTTTTTTTTAAGATTTGATCAATCCCAACCGTTAGATCTATTATTGGTTAGATTAACTCAATCATCTGATTGAGTTAATGAACTCAATTAACGGAAGGTTATGCATGTAAAACAGAGTAGTTATTTAGGGTTTGAGGTGTAATTCACGATTTATGTAGGGTTATGATTGTTATTGTGAAATTACTCAGAGTTATGGGTGTAAAAATCCCAATTTGATTTATTCTAATCAAATAAACAAGAATACTTGAAGAACAAATAATTGTCCATTAGCAGTATTCCAGATATAGTATAAGGAAACGTCAATTATATCGCTTTGGACAAGTACATAGTAATCATTATAAGGATGTTATTCTCGATTCCAAACTGAAAGTAGTACATCTAACACCAACCTTTATAGTAGTTACTATGACTGTCATTAAAATGCTCTGTACCAATAGTATAGATACCTAGGCATTGAGGTACCAATAAGTGGAAGCCTTATCATTGTAAAGTGAGGTGTGTTTTTAATAATATAATACTGGTAAGCATATTGTGATTTTAATCAGTTTTTATTTAAAAAATAGTGAAAATTAGTTAGGCAGATTGTCCTTAATAAACCAAACAATTGTCAGAACCCATTCCTTTACAAGGTTTTTGCATTTCAAGTTGATTGAGGCACTTGTAAAAAAATGTAAACATCTCTTTCGAAGATTCTTAATTGTTGATTTTGAAGTTAGGATGTAATGATGATCATGGCAACCAAGTCTCCTAGATTTCTTTAGTGATACATGACAAATACCAAGAGGATGAAGAAGAAGCAAGATCTTCAGTTGAAGATGAAGGACGTTTTCCTTATCAGACCGTAAACAAGGTAAAGGAGGAGAAAATTATGACCCAAACTAACATGTATAACTATGTCAAATAGATGTCCTTCCCCCCCCCCCCATATATATATATGACTGGAGATATTGGGTACTCCCCTAATATTACCATGTTCGCATATCTCTATCTCCCAATACCCTGTGCTTTCCTCATTTCATTACTTGGTATTATATCTTATGCTGGGCATACAACATAACTTGAGGAACGTATTATTTTTCCCAACCTCACACGGAATTTGTTTTAATATACCTTACTGGATTGAAGAAATGATCTCCAAATTGGGGGCTAGAAATGTAAGAGCTAGAGAAGTGTTGGAATAGAAGAGTACATGGTAGTATCTGGCTGAATGATTTAATTATAGACCTTTGTTGTGTCAACAATTTCAATAATTTTATCATTATAGTGGCATGGTTGATCCTCATAGGGTTATCATTTCATATAAGAATTCACCTTGATTAGAATATTCTAAGACATGAGTTTGGTAAAATCTCAATTAAATTAATTTTCCACCGGAAAATCCTAAGGATTCTGCGTGAAACCTAGGCTACCCTTATTTTTGCCTGATTTGGGTTTATGGTCTGATTTAGGACTAATTTACGTGACACATGTTGGAATCTAAGTTATGATTCAGTAATGACTTTTGGGGGTTAGTTGTAAATCACAGACTTTCAACACACTCAAATTTGTGTGAGGCTAATGTAATGCTTAGCCGTAATCCAAAATCTAATGAGTGACTCTTAATCCCATCATTTAAATAAGAAAAAAATTGGGAACTTAGCATGATAAAAATTTGAATCCAGATCAATTGAACATCTAATCTCATTATTAAAAAATGAGATTATCGGGGTATTTTCATAAATTTGACTTAGAAAATCTTGATCAATAAGCATACCGCATAAATATGAAATAATCTATGATCAAAGACTGAAAATCTTCATGATCAATCATTTAAGTATGAATCAATAATTATAGATTACTATTAAATAATATTATCGACAAGATGCCTAGACCTATAAAGTTAACTACAATAGAAAGGATTATGAAAGGATGTTGAATCAAGTCACCGTTGGTGATTCTTTGATGACTAATAATTAAGAGTGTCAGTCATGGTGACCTTTCCACCAGATTGTGCGAAGGTGCGGTGACCCTCAGCTGGTCGGGAGATAGGAAGCCCAGTTAGGGCAACAACTGCTTAGTGTGCAGCTCTATGATCCCAGTCTTTTTCTTGATTTTTCGCGAGCGCTCGCAGTTTTTATGCCTCTCAGGGATCCACAGGTTTTCCTTTAAAGACCAGTTCTGCTGACCCTTGTTCTTTAGGGTACCTAGGCTGAAGGGCCCTCGATTTTAGTTTTTTTGAGCTCGTTTGCCTGTACCAAGCGGGTCAGTTTTTCATTTGGTGTGACTCTTGCGAGGAGTCACTCCCACCCATCTCAATGGCGTAGTTTTGGAGTAGAACTATCTCTCTATTGGACCGTACTTCCACTTAGAGGGCGAGACGGAAGGGTCTTTTAGGAGACTAACTCACTGCTTGAGGTTTTGGTTACCATTCCAATAGGTTTGATAATGGCTACATCTAAATCCTCTATGTCTACATCTAATCAGTTACAGTTGAATTTGGAGAAGTTACAAAATAGTTTAGAATGAGTCATAAATAAGTTGGACTAGATTTGAGATGATTTCAGTTGAGTTCGATACAATTTAGTTTGGTTAGGGTTCTCGTTTTCAGTTGAGCTAGTTATTGTTCCGCCAATAGTTCCTGACAAAGAGAAAAGATTATATTATGAAAAATATCATTATTAAACTATGAGTTACTACCTTGGTTGTTAGACATAGCTAGTGGACGTGTTGAGAACTTAGTTAGGATGCATTTTACTCCACTGCATGCCTACGGAGGCACCCCAACCCTAAGGCTTCCTTACTTCCTTTGAGTTATAGTGTGAGGTCTTACCCAGACCAAGACTATAGGATATCCACTAAGCTTGAGAAATTCAACAAGAAATAAATCAAAATACCATACCCCTCATATACACTTACTATGATCCATCCACATGATTCATAAACATCAGAAAGAGATTTGGATCACCTCGGTCATAATAAGTTTATAATGAATAAAATAATTAATGAATCCTTGAGACTTGAAAAGGAATAAGGAAGACTTGAAATCATATACGGTTGTATATGATTTGGCAAAGATAAAGATCGAAATAGGAGTCTCATCATCAGCACCAAGATCCATTAAACATGAATCATAATTTAAAAAAGGGAAATAGCTTATGTATGAATCCTATAATCAATATATGAAATGCTAATTATAAACAATATATGAAATATTAAATATGGGTAATTGACGTAGGATGGGTAAGTCAGGAGATTTACCTTTACAGAACAACTCGAAAATCTGTTTCAGTGCAAGTAGCTCAACTTTAAGTGTCAAGCCCTATTTACTTACTTACTTTTGGAGCCATTAAATTCGAGTTATTGCTAATTAATTAGATTTACGCAATATTTGTTGATGTTCTATTCTTCTTAATAGATGGATTGTAGGAAAAACACATGCATTGTGGTATTAGGAGAGTTGAACGTAAGTTTCCTCTGTAAAACATATCAGGTATGCATGTTATAGTTTTTGTTCAAGATATTATAAATGATTTTCTTTCTCTTCTGCTAAAATTGGGATACATATACATTATGCAATTTCTTTTGTTCCATATTAAATGGTATGGAAATTTATGCAATATAATGGGTGACTATTGTAGTTCTATGGCTTGTTAGTTAAATGTGAATTTCATTCGAAAACTAAATGCGAAAATTTTTCCCTGAATTTCAATAACCTAATGCGATCTCTAGCGAACATGATACTATGATTGTTATGTAAACGGGTATCCCAGATCCGATGGGTGGGCATCACAGTTTGGTATCAAAGCAGCGGTACACCGCTATATACATTCGTAGTATTATAGTTCTGATCATATTAGTTTTCGGATAGCGACAGTCTTCCGACTTGTTGTGAGTCTGATAGGGAAAAGATGACATTCAAAAATCAATGTCCACAAATGACATCGACTACAGCTAATTTACATATTATATCCCAAGCAGAGAAAAAGTACAGTTAGAAATATCTGCGAACATCAACTACTATAATTAATGATATCATTTCTTACACATAACCAAGGCTTCTAGAACTGACCTTTGTATGTTTTAATTGATTCTGGAGCGATGAATGAACTTTAAGATTTCTAGCTTCACTAAGAAGAGTTACGGAGGCCGTAGATCAATCATGTCACATCCACGGGGCAAGTGGCTAGTTGTTCATCATAAGACCGATAGTCTGAGGGTTACCATTGCTGATTAGTAATCATGAGATGATTGCAGAGTATCTGCTACTACAACACGACAAGTTTGACCTGATTTTGGGCATGGATTGACTGTCAGCTTATTATGCCATGGTCAACTGCTCCAGGAAGACGATTGTCTTCAGGATTTCGGACTCACCCGAGTTTGTCTTTGAGGGTATATTACAATACTCCAAAATAGTACATTTCAGTGTTTAGAACTCAGAAAAAAAATCATAGATTGAGGATACGACACACTTCTAATATTGTCCAAGAGACATCTAAGGGAGAGCCGATGACATTAGGGTAGTATCTGATTACCCTAATGTGTTTTCTAATGATTTGTCAGGTTTACCGCCTGAGAGAGATTGAGTTGGAGATCATATTACTGCTAGATATACAACTAATCTTGATGGCTCCATATCGCGTGCTATCAACCGAGTTGAGAGAGCTGAAGATGCAATCGCAGGAGTTTCTTGACATAGGTTTCATAAGGTCGAACATTTCACCTTGAGGAGCTTCAGTTCATTTATGCAAGAAGAATGATGGATCGATGAAATTATGCATTGGTTACAGGAAAATGAATAAGATAACCGTAATGAACCGTTATCTTTTGTCACGCATCGATGACTTGTGTTCAATCAGCTACAGGGATCTTCGATGTTTTCAAAAATCGATCTCCGATCTGACTACCATCAATTGAGGATTCAAGAGTTGAATATTCCAAAAACATCATTCAGGACTCGATATGGACATTATGAGTTTGTTATGATGTTGTTAGGGCTCACGAATACACATGCAACATTCATGGACATGGTGAACATGATTTTCCATCCATACTTGGACAAATTTGCAATTATGTTCAGCAATGATGTTTTAATATATTCTTTAAATAAATGGAATCATGCAAATGATCTAAATATAGATCTTGGCATACTTCAAGAGCATAAGTTATATGCCAAGTTGTTTAAGTGTGAGTTCTTATTATCTAAGGTCTCATTTCTTGGGCATGTCATTTATGGAGTAGGTATTGCAGTGATCCTACAAAGATCGAGGCAGTCATGTCTTGGGAACAACCCAAGACAGTTACTTAGATTCGAAGCTTCTGTGGACTAGCAGGCTATTACAAACGCTTAGTCAGTAGTTTATCCCAAGTTGTTCTTCCCTTGAAACGATTGACACATAAAAGAGTTCCTTTCATCTAGAATGATTCATGCGAGCCGACCTTCAGGACACTGAAGCACAGATTGTCGATTGCGGATATTCTTGCACTTCCTTCAGGCACTCAAAATTATGCAGTATATACAGATACTTCAAAGCAAGGTCTCATGATTGCTTACGCATTACATCAGTTGTGGCCGCATGAGCAGAATTAACCCATCCATGACATGAAGCTGACAACAGTTGTCCTCGCTTTGAAGATCTAGCATCACTATCCATAAAAGGTGAATTTCAAGATTTTTTATATATCACAAGAATCTGAAGTACATCTTGGATCAGAAGGAGCCGAACATGAGACATCTCTTGTGGCATGAATTATTGAAGTATTTTGACAACACAATTTCTTACTATCCCGGTAAGGGAAATATGGTGGTAGATGTGCTTAGCAGCAGAGCTTATGCATAAGATACGACAAACTAGCTATACACGTGGGATACACTCACAACTTTGACTAATTGGCATCCCTATGAGAGTGCGTCCGTATTTATGTCGTGCCTCCACAATTGAGTAGTTTTTGGGATTGCATAGTAGTAGGACATAGGACATATCCTTGAACTTGAGACAGATGCAAGAGTGCCATCAAGGACAAACGTGATGATTTTGTGGTGACTAAATCTATTTTGTGGAAGGTTGGCTGGGTCATTGTGCCCAACAATGAGAAGTTGGGCAGAGGTATTCTTGATAAGGCATATAGTTCTTGATTGTCTATTCTTCCAGGCAACACAAAGATGTACCTGGATCTAGGCCTACATTCTGGTAGGACGGAATGAAGCGAGATGCAACATGTATGTTAGCAAGTGCATGACCTATTAGATAGTCAGGACAGAACACAAAAGACCGCCTAGGTTATTACTGTCTCTCCCCATTCTCGAGTACAAGTGAAGGAGTAATTCTATGGATTTTGTCACTGGACTACCGAGGACACAAGGTGGACATGATGATATTGGGTCATTGTTGATAGATTGACCAAGTCAGTCCATTTCATACATGTCAGCATGACCTACATTACATGTAGGTTGGCTAGATTGTTTGTGCACAACATTATCAGGCTTCATGATATATCACGCGAGGTAGTGTCTGACAGACTGACAGAGACTCGATGTTTACATCTCACTACTGGCACCAGCTTATGTCAGCACCAAAAACAGAGCTGAAGATGAGTTCCTCATACAATCCATAGACTGACAGATAGAGAAAGCGTGCTATTCAGACACTTGACGATTTGTTATATGCATGTAGTCAAGATAGGAAAGGGTCATGGAAGGAGCACCCGCCATTAGTACAACTCCCACACAACTACAGTTATTATTCCAGTAATTGTATGGCATCATTTGAATCCCTATACGGGCGGAGATGTCTCGCACCTCTCAGTTGGCGTAAGGTAGGTGAACACGCTCTTTACTCTGTAGATTTCTTGGAGGAGACTATGAGGCCTGATAACCTTGTGAGGCAAATGCTCCTGATGGCTTAGGGCCACTGGAAAAGCTATGCATATATTCAGACAAGAGAATTGAAGTTTCAGGTAATCCAACCATCTTCTCTTAATCCATTCTAATATGACTTATCAATATTCAACTTAGTCTCTCATATTGATGAATTCATGTAAACACAAGGAGATTGAGTGTTTCTACTAGTATCTCTCATGAAGGGAGTACAGAGATTTCGTGTTCGTGGCATGTTGACGCCACGATATGTTGGACCATTTGAGATTATTACTCGTATTTGTAAGGTGATCTATCAAGTAACCCTTCCTCTACCAATCAACCATACATGATGTCTTTCATATATCAAGCCTAAGGAATTACGTGCACGATTCTCGCCATGTCATCAGCTATGAGAACCTTAACAAGGAGCCATACTTGATATACAAGGAGAGGCCAGTACATATACTCAATAGTGCTGTGAAGAAGCTCCACAACAAAGAAATTCCCTTAGTGAAAGTGCTATGGCACCAGCATGGTGTCAAAGAGGCGACATGGGGAACCAAAGTAGATATGAGGGTTAGATACCCGCAGCTCTTTTTAGGTAATTGTCAAAACAAGCTATTTGATTATGTATGCTGAAAGAATATGGCTTGTTTTCCCTTTGAGGTTTTAATGGGTCCAAAACCCTTTTAGGTTTTTATAACCAGATGAGATCCAAATAAGATACATAATTACCTTGACTCGAGTCTCCAGAATGAGACTCCCTTTGAGATTTTTATATTTGTAACACCTAGATTCGAATAAACTGAAGCTCCTATCAAGAAGAGGCTATTGTATGCAAGTTTGGTTCTCCAAAGTGGAAATATTAAAAGGTGCAAACCCTCTTCTCTTTACTCTCATTAAAGTCAATGTTGGAGTCTCTAATTCAGTTTTTTCCCTCTTTATGTTGCTGTCCAACAGATATTTTAGATGTTGTACATGTTAAATAAAGCCACAAATATCCTCCAAACTTAGATGATCAATGATACAATCTTCCCTTCCTCTTGTTGTAATCCATGTCTTTGCACAATTTAGAAACCCCTCTCTTGTTGCTTTCTATGGATTTGTTTTTCTTTTCAATAGTGAGCTCTTGAATTTTCTACCCTTATGCTGCTTTGAATGATTGGGAAATTCCTGCAAAAAAATGACTTGCTTATAGCATATCTTAGTCTTGCTTGACAAAAAGGATCCCTGTCATATACAAATTCTGCACTTTTGAAATACCAAATGGAATGAAAAATTTTAAGATAGAATATTAGCAAGCATCCATAAAAGACACAGTACCATAAAGTTGATTTATTATAATCAAATAAACAAGAATACTTGAAGATCAAATAATTATCCATTAGTATTATTCCAGATTTACTATAAGGAAACATCTATTTTATCGCTATGGACAAGTACATAGTAATCATTATAAGGATGTTCTTATCGACTCCAATCTGAATGTACTACAGCTAACATCAGCCTTTATAGTAGTTGCTATGACTATCATTAAAATGCTCTATACCAATAGTGTAGATACCTAGGCATTGAGGTCCTAATAAGTGGAAGCCTTATCATTGTAAAGTGAGGTATGCTTTTAATAGTATAATCTTGTAAACATATGGTGATTTTCATCAGTTTTTATTTAATAAATGGTGAAAATAAGTTAGGCATATTGTCCTTAACAAACCATACATTTGTCAGAACCCATGCCTTTACAAGGTTTTTGCATTTCATGTTTATTAAAGCACATGTAAAAAAATGTAAACTTCTCTTTACAAGGTTTCTCATCATTTCGAAGTTAGGATGTAATGATGATCATGGCAACCTAGTCTCCTAGATTTCTTTAGTGATACAAGAAGAATACTAGGAGGATAAAGAAGAAGCATGATATTGAGTTGAAGATGAAGGACGTTTTCCTCGTCAGAACACAAACAAGGTAAAGGAGGGGAAAATTAAGGACAAAACTAACATGTATAACTCTGTCAAATAGATGTCCTTCCCCAAATATATATACATACATACAAACATACATACATACATACATACATACATACATACATACATACATACATACATATATATATATATATATAATTGGCGATATTGTGTACTCCCAGGATCTTACCATGCTCGCATATCTCAATCTCCCAATACGCCATGCTTTCCTCATTTCATTGCTTGGTGTTGTATCTTATGCTGGGCATACTTCATAACTTGAGGAACGTATTAGATATGTATTTTCCCAACCTCAAACGGACATTGTTTTAATATAACTAAGTGGATTGAAGAAATGATATCCGAATTGGGGGCTAGAAATGTAAGAGCTGGAGAAGTGTTGGAATAGAAGAGTACACGAGAGTAGGTGGCTTAATGATCTAATTATACGCCTTTGTTGTGTCAACAATTTCAATAATTTTAGTTGATCATTATAGTGGTATTGTTGATCCTCATAAGGTTATAATTTCATCTAACAATTCACCTTGATTTGAATATCCTAAGACATGTAATTAGTAAACGCTCAATTGAATTAATTTTCCACGAGAAATCCTAAGGATTATGCGTGAAACCTAGGTTGCCCTTATTTTTTCCTGATTTGGGTTTATGGTCTGATTTAGGATTAATTTATATGATGCATGTTGGAATCTAAATTATGATTCAATGATGACTTTTGGGGTTAGTGGTAAATCACATACTTTCAACACACTTGAATTTGTGTGAGGTTGATGTAATGCTTAGCCGTAATCCGAAATCCAATGAGTGACTCTTAATCCCTTCATTTAAAAAGAAAAAAATTGGGAATCTAGCATGATCTACATTTGAATCCAGATCAATTGAACATCTAATATCATAATTGGAAAAATGAGATTTATCGGGGTATTTTCATACAAGTGACTTTGAAAATCTAGATCAATAAGCATACCTCAAAATTATGAAATAATCTATGATTAAAGACTGAAAATCTTCGTGATCAATCATTTAAATATGAATCAATAATTATGGATCACTATTAAATAATATTATCGACAAGATGCCTAGACCTATAAAGTTAACTACACCAGAAAGGATTATGAAAGGACGTTGAATCAAGTTAGCATGGTGATTCAGTGATGACTAATAATTAAGAGTGCCAGTCATGGTGACCATTACACCGGACTGTACGAGGGTGCGGTATCCCTCAACTGGGCTGGAGGTAGGAAGCCCAGTTAGGGCAGCGACTGCTTAGTGCTCGGGTCTACGATCCCAGTCTTATTCTCGTTTTTTCGCGAGTGCTTGTAGTTTTTACGCCTCTCTAGGATCCACAGGTTTTCTTTTAAAGACCAGGTCCGGCGAACCTTGTTCTTTAGGGTACCTAGGATGTAGGTCTCGCGGTTATAGTTTCATTGAGCTCGTTTGCCCGTACTAGTCGAGACAGTTTTTCTTTTGGGGTGAATCTTCTGGTGAGTCTCTCCCATCCGTCTCAGTGGCATAGTTTTGGAGTAGACATATCCCTCTATTGGATCGCACTTCCACTTAGAGGGTGAGACGAAAGGGTCTCTTAGGAGACTACCTCACTGCTTGAGTTTTTTGTTATTATTCCACCAATAGGTTTGGCGATGGCTACATCTGAATCCTCTATGGCTACATCAAAATCAGATACAGTTGAATTTGGAGAAGTTATAATTAAGCTTGGAATGAGTCATAAATAATTTGGACTATAGTTGAGATGATTTTGGTTGAGTTGGGTACATTTTAGTTTGGTTAGAGTTTAGCTCGTTTTCAGTTGAGCAAGTTACTGTTCTGCTTATAGTTTCTGACAAAGAGAAAATATTATATTATGAAAATTATCACTATCAGACTATGAGTTACTACCACATTTGTTAGACATAGCTAGTGGACGTGTTGGGAACTTAGTTAAGATGCATTTTACTCCACCGCATGCCTATGGAGGCACCACAACCCTAAGTCTTCCTTACTGCCTTAGAGTAATAGTGAGAGGTCTTACCTAAACCATGACCACAAACTATCAACTAAGCTTGAGAAATTCAACAAGAAAATAATCAAAAGAACAGGCCCCTCATATACACATACTATTATGATCCATCCACATGATTCAAAAACATCTGAAAGAGATTTGAATCACCTCGGTCACAATAAGTATATAATGAATCAAAGAATTAATGAATCATTAAGACTTGAAAAGGAATAAGGAAGACTAGAAATCATACAAGGTCCTATATGATTTGGCAAAGACAAAGATCAAAATAGGAGTCTCATCATCAACACCAAGATCTATCAAACATGAATCATAATTTTAAAAAAGGGCAATAGCTTAAGTGTGAATCCTATAATCAATATATGAAATTCTAATTATAACCAATATATGAAATACTAAATATGGGTAATTGAGGTAGGATGGGCAAGTCAAGAGATTTACCTTTATAGAACAAGTTGAAAATCTGTTTCAATTCAAGTAGCTCTAAATTTTAATTGTCATGCCCTATTTACTTGCTTTCTATTGAAGCCATTAAATTCCAGTTATTGCTAATTAATTAGATTTACTTAATATTTGTTGATGTTATGTTCTTCCTAATGCATGGATTGCATGAAAAACACCTGCATTGTTGTATTAGGAGAGTTCAATGTAAGTTTCCGCAGTAAAACATATCAGGTATGCATGTTATAGTTTTTGTTCAAGATATTATAAATTCTTTTCTTTCTCTTCTGCTAAAATAGGAATACATATACTTTATGTAGTTTCTTTTGTTACATGTTAAATGGTATGGAAATTTATACAATATAATTGGTGACTATTGTAGTTCTGTGGCTTGTTAGTTAAATGTGAATGCCATTCAAAAACTAAACGCGAAAAAATTTCCCTGAATTTCAATAACCTAATGTGATCTCTAGTGAATATGATACTACGAGTGTTACGTAAACGTGTATCATGGATCCGATGGGCGGGCGTCATACTCCAAGCGATGAAGCTACACATGTAAGTACTGCTCAGAACGCTCCAGGCTGTTCAACACGGTGCGTTTCGAGATTTGCTGTAATACATTCCCAAATGATCTCTAGGTGAAGACGATGCTCGATTTATCATGACCCCAATTATGGGTCGTCGGATCCTCTCATATCCAGCTCTGGTTACTCATCAATACTATATTTATCAATCACAACTAACATTCAAAAATAGACTGCAATTAAAAATACTCAGAAAGAAGTATTTAATACTTCTCCATTAACAAAATAAATTTTACATGATACATTTTCTCACTATAACCATTTACATGTACATTAACTGGAAAAGAAATACTTAAAAAGATTACCAACTACCTTATAGACTAAATATACTATGCTAGGCTGGATGGCTATTATGTTAGCCGGCTGGATTATTAATGTCCTTGTGATTGCTCACCGATACCTGTTAAGTTACCATAAATCATAGGATGAAGACTGGAGAGTGTTAAGTAATGAAGAAGAGAAAAGTAGACAATAGTTTAGCAAAACTTATTATACCAGAAAGTTTCATTTTTTTTCTTTTTAGTTTAAGTCATATTCCTTCTATTCCACATCAAGGATTAGCCTAGAGAAAACCTTACCATTAATGGACTCCGAAGCTGTGGACACTTTGGGATTGGAGATTGCGTTGATCTTGTGAGCTTATGCCACTGCACATTGCATCAGTCAATCTTCCAATACTACCTGAACAATTTGTTTTTTTTTATTATCCATGATTTCAAATCCTCCGCCTGACAAATAAATAAGCACACATCCTTGAGGACTAGGTATCTTAAAACCACATGCTAACCTTTATTCACATGAACTAGCGGCTTTGAATACATGTTATCGTGACCCAGTCGCTATCCAACCACCCATGCCTCCATGATGAATCCTTGATTCTCACTCTTTATTCTTTTATTTTAGCTAAGCAAAACATCATGTAAATAGGTGTAAATATCATAAGTTAGCATTTGGCATGCATAAGTTAACTATGTATATTTAGCATGTATTTGTGCAAAAATAAAAGAATAAAGAAAAATAAAAAGGAAGGAGGTATTTATAATAAATACAGAGTGACCCGAACCTCAAGAGAAGGTCAAACCTTGACCTGATCGCCAAATAAAATAAGTAGAGAGAGATAGGCTTACTCTATATTGTAAATACTACTCATAGATTTAAATAATTATTTTTGACAAAATCAAAATAAAATGTTCTTTTTATCTCCTTCTATAAAGTCTTAAAAATAAAACAAAAATTAGAAAAATAAAATAAAAATAAAAATAAAATCCTTCTTACTTATGAAAAATACATGTATATATGTCTTACTCTCTATTTATTAGCCACCTGTAAATAAATAATAAAAAAGAAATAAAAATGATTTTATACACCAAATATTATGTTGTAAATAAATAAAATATAAAAATTGGGGTATTTGTGTAAAAATAACAAAATAAAAATAATTGTAAAAAATACATAGGTATATTATACCTGTATATAATACATTATACTGTATAAAGACTAATTTATTTTTCACAAAAATAAATAAAAATCACAGAAAAATAGTTTGAAAAGTAGTAAAAATATTTTTCATTTTAAGCACTTTTTATTTTAAAGCCATTTACTATTTTTATTGAATTTGTAAGTATTTTGTATATTCCTATTTTCTGATTGGTCTAGGAGGGTGTGTTGACCCCGGTCAACGCCCCTTCCTAGCTAGGGTCGGGTCGAAAACCCATCGTGGAGCCTTTTCTCCGATTTCTCCCACCCAAGTCCGAGCTCCCCTCTCCTCGAATCTTGGACCATGGATTCCTCGGACCTCCGTGATCCTCGCAGATTCCTTGGATGATCCGAATCGCTCTCGGGTCTCGTGCTTCTTACTAATCCTTCTAGACCCTCGAGCTGCCTATATAGTCTATCTTTCACCTCTACAGTGCCCTAGCTCGTGCCTAGCTCCTCATTCCAGCCCTTAAAACCTCATGTTGAGTGACAGCTTCCCGACGAGCCTCTCAGATTGGAGTTTGGTGAAGTATTCACGGTGCTCAGCCTCGTGGTCTGCGTGTGCCGCTTCAATAATTCTCCCAACCTTCCACCGCTTGGTCGAGGCCATAACCTCGCTCTCCCCCTTCTCCTCAAGCCCCATAGTTCATCTAGAATCTTATGTATCAACTATTCTGCTTCCTTTCATCCTTTCAATCCATTCTTCTCATCCAGCACCTCCGTGCATCCATTAGCTACGGCCCACTGGTCGGAGCACCGTTACTCGCACCCACCCTTGTCAATTGAACCCTCTGCGCACCCTCATCTTCGCACCATATCCTGATAACCCTTAGGCTCGACCTTCTGGTCGGGATTAGGGATGCGACTCCCATCTCCCCCCTTCCTCTGGAGTCAAACTCCAGTCACCCTCATTTCTCTGTGTTTTGCTCAGCAATAACCCTCGTCTGAGCTCTGCCTCCGAGTGTCGTGTCCTTTGCAGGTGTTAGTTCACGCTAAGGCTCCTGTTTGACCCATTAGTTGACCTGATGGAGCAGCTCCAGGTAGAGCGCCACTACCCCGCTCCTCGAGCCGTTCATTGCTCTATCAGAGACCACCATCAGTTACGTAGTACCTCACTGATACAGCAGGGCCTGTCTGATCTTTCATCGGAGAATCATAGTCCATCTGGTGCTTGATTGAAGGTCACTTCGATCCAGTTCTTCCAGCATCCTCTGTTGTTGTCAGATTCGAGCACCACCGCCCAGATCGCATCTTCATCGTATACGCACCCTCTTTTGTCAGAGGCATCAGATGTACGGTCAACGACCATTTAGGCTGACATTCCCCGTGTCGTTTGATCTGGTCGGAGGACATCAGACCCATACGTCTGTTCCACACACCTGAGCCGTCAGATCCAGAGCAGAGCAGATCCCCACTGTCAACGGTCGCCTTCACGAGAACCTACTATGCGTCCCCACGTGCATAGCACACACGTACAGAAGGTATATTTCTCTTTTATCTGGCTCGTTTAGTTATTTCACTTAAATCCACAACATAAAGTTGTAGTTTAAATATTTTACAGTTTGGACCTTGTCTTTCCAATATTTGCATTTTAGTCCAATTTGTCTGAACTCACGAGTAGTCCCACGTTCTTCGGGGTTTATTTGCATTATCTGCACTCTATTTCATGGATCTTTTTTTTTCAAGGAGAACTTTTTAGTAATTGCATTTTTACCCCTATGTTGCTTGTTTACATGTGGTGCGTATGCTTGTTTGGTTAAATTGCAGATTAGGCCCCTTAACTTTTAAGTGTGTATTATTTGGCCTATAACTTTTTAATAATTACAAGTAGGTCCCTACAAGCTGTGTATGTTATTTTCAATCAAATAATTACTAAATCAACTCAAAAAATTCCACAAAAATTATTATTAGCTCCTACTATTGTGTAATATTTTTGATAATTTTTGTGACTCGATTTAATTTTATTTGATATTTTCTAAAAATAAAAAACCCTTAAAATTTTGTTTGACTATTTAATAAACCGCCAAAAAATATAAAAATTATTTGAAAAATTCTATAAAAATTTGCGCGTGTTTGTCTTGGTGTGCTTTTACTTTAAAACCATTTGTGTTGCATTCTTTTATAAAAACCATAAATAATCACAAAAGACTAAAAATCTTATAAAAATTCCTAAAAATTCTAGAAAATTCCAAAAAATGGGATTTTAGTTGTCGTAATTTGATCTTTTAATTCACTTTATCATAAAAATCACAATCAGGACATTTAGGAAATTTTAGTAGTTTAAATTTTCCCTATAGTCCAGGTTGTACATTGTTCGTGTTTTGTGTTTGTTTTATTTTTATAAAATCATATAAAAATTGGAAAAAAATAATAAAATCATGAAAAACACTTGCATATTTAAAAAATATATATATTTTTTTATTTCTAATTTTTTTAGCATTTTTAGTCTTAATAAAAATTTGTTTAAGCTTGATTTTCTTTATTTTTTTTATTTGTTTTCCTATTACAAAATATAAAAAAATTACAAATTATAAACCACAAAAATATGCCTTTATTTTCTGATTACCGACTACTTCGTACAATTCTGTGCTGATTGTGTTCGACCATGTTCTCTATACCAGATTAAATAAATAGAGGAGACCACTACATTGATTTTTGTGCTTGATTATTTTAATTGTGGTCTTGATTATCTTGATTGACCATGCCTTGTGATTTGGGTCGCAATGACCCTTAGCCATATCTTAACCCGAGTTGCCTAGCACGTCAATTAGAATGACGCTGTTGCTGGGGAGCACGGATTAGTAGTCACTTTTCAATTTTTATTTTTCTTTTTTCTATTATTTTATTTTCATCTCTATTTGTTATAACTGCCTTTTGACCCATTTTTGTTTCACTTTTTTTGTGCGAGGAACCACTCGAGGAAGCTTTGGAGGAGACTCGTATACGAGGAGAAGCATGAGCAAGAGCAGGGATTAGTTATCTTAGATAAAGTAGTTAATTTCATTTTAGCCTTATTATCATTGTTGTAATAATACAACACCTCAGACTTGCTTGGACACTTGGCATATATTGGGTCTGTTTTGCCGAGCACCGGTGTGCTCGGGGGATCTCACAGTGGTCTTTCGTCGGTTTTGATTTCCATCGCTTTTTTATTTTTCTTTGATTACCAAAGAATTTGGCACATGGATTTAGGAATTTCACTGATTGTAACGTAATTGATTAAGGCCCAATCCCCAACTATTTGCCAGCACCTATAGTTCGTAGATGAACCTACTTAATAAATCATTAATAAAAAGTTAACTCAGTTGCTTGAGAGGTCACATGCTGCTAGAGGTTGTATACAACGCGTGCAGGATCTGTTGTGACGGACACCGATCGGCATCAGAGATCGGACTCTGACTTCTCTCTCTGACCTGTTAACTACAGTTCTTCGCGATTAGAAATTGCTCATCTAAGGTTGTTTTCTTCTTGCATCATTTAGGTTAGTTTTATTTCATTCTTTAAATTTTTATACGGATCACCCTGCATGTAGAGTGCTGGCCACAGTTACGCATCTCTTAATTTGCATGCATCATAGTGTTTGATCACGCATCGACTTTTTCAACTTCTCCCTTTGTTTTTGGACTTCAAATAATCAGGAGATTGAAAAATTCGTTAGGCATTTGTTAAATTATTGAAAAATGCATAATAAGTGACAATAATAAAATTGGGATTTCTAAACAAACTTGACCCTAAAGACACCTCATTTAAAAATCTGTCTTGGGAGAGTAATCCCCTCATTGTTTGGTTTGCTTACGCGAGAGACTGACCCGCACACTAGGCTAGAGCCACACCTGAATTCTCATTAGACTATTGGTCTTGGGGTTAGTCATTCTCCAGTGAGGATCTCTCTGGTCTCCGGTAAAGCGGGGATGCGACATACTTAACAGATCGAGTTGATCTGCTAGCCAGTAAACGGTCCGCAACTTGTACTAGAAAGATTTAGCTTTGGGATTGGACCAGTCTCATGGCAACATTAGTTACCCAACAGCTCGCTTAATGGCTCTATAAGAATGAATTATCGCCTAAATAAAATCGACAAGATAATCGATCGGTCCTTCACGTCATCAGCTCAGCGTTGAGTAGTTGAATTGGGGGTTTGACTGCTTCTCTTGTTTGCTTTCCAGATTCCACCATCCTATCCCCTTTCTTGTCTTCACTCCATCACTCTTTATCCCTCCCTCCTTCCCTCCATTCTCCTTCTCCTTTTCTATCCCTAGATGATGGATCGCCCACCTTTCCTGTCGGATCTCGCGGCTTCTTCATCTTATTCCCATCAATCCCGTCCACTCTAGTCGGAACTCCGACCGACCTTCCATCTTCTCCTTCTCTATCCCCTCTTTCTTCTAATCATGCTGTGCTGGACTCCCGCAGAGATCAAACTGACCATATGCGAGACCCGGGCATTTTCGTTGCTGGGATGAGAGTGCATTCCAATGGCGATCGTATGGAGCAATTGCAACTTTTAGATGACTTCTACATTGGTATAATGGATGAGCACAATGATCAGGTTGAACATTCAGCTTCTACATTGAGTCCCTTCATTTTGGATTTGGAGTTTGTTTAGAGACCGCAGAAGTTTTCAGGGGAAGTGCACGAGGAGCCATATCTTCATCTTTCTGAGTTTGAGGAGTTTTGTGTGACCCATATATACTCGGACATCACTTCTGAGGAATTGATGTTGAAGACCTTCCCATTTTCACTACTGGGTAGAGCCATGAGATGGCACAAATGATTGGGAAGGAAGTTCGCTACGTGGGGAGAGTTACGCTTAGAGTTTTTAAAGAGATTTTACCCCCAGTGCAGAGTAGATATGATGTGGCCTTTCCTCACGGATTTTTTGTAGACCCCCAAGAGCCATTGTATGATTCATGGCTGAGGTTTCTGGACCTCTTGAGGAGATTTCCATATCATGGACTTTCACCGACTGATCTTGTTGAGATCTCCATGAGGGGGATGACCGCTGAGCATATAGCACTAGTAATTACCTTGTGTGGTGTTGCATGCCACAATTCCGACATTGATTTACTTGCGACCATCTCGAGAGCACTTTCAAATATCCCATCTTCATGAGATGCATTATTCGGGACAACACACGAGGGTGATGTGGTACCAGTTAGGTGTGCTACATTTCACAAGGACTCTGCTACTACACACCAGATTGAGGACTCAGCTACTACACACCAGATTGAGGACATGGATTCTGCTGCACTACAGACGATGGATAAGATAACTGCCACCGTGGGTTTTCAGACCCAAAAATTGATTGATTTCACGTTGGTCTTCCAGCCAGAGTTCAAGTCAGTACCATACTTTTCAGTTCAGGAGACTTGGATAGCAGATCTTCTGATATTCCAAGATATGGAGGAGGAGCCCGCGATGTTTCAGGCGTCAGTCCAACCATTTCTGTTTCCATTCCCAGCTCATTCATCTTCTACTCTGTAGATGTACTTCTCTTATTCATATGGATATTTTGACCCAGACCAACAGTCAGAGCTCGATGAGGGATACCATTTTGAGCTGACAGATACAACTAGTCCCATATTTGAGCCTTATGTCCTCCACTTCGATGTGATTGATACATTCCTTGAGAATATGAGGTTATCCAGCATTGCCACAACTTGAGGATCAGTTGCAGACACTTCTACAGCTTCCGCGTTGTTGACCAGTACCCTTTATTATTTCTAGATTATTCAGAGGTTGTTTCCGGCCGACGGGACATTTGTGTGCGATGAGTGGGTGCCTGACAATGGCGCAGAGTCCTAGTTAGATTTAGATCCTCCCTTCCTCACTGACAATTTAGCATTACTCTTCGAGAGTTATCTGCGAAAGGATGTCACATATGTTGCGTACTCGGTTTCACTTTCTGAGAGTGTATTCGATCTGTCGGATCATGAGACCAACTCTTCTGATACTTCTGATCATGTTGAGTCTGAGTTTTCTCACCTCGACATCCCTCACGAGGTTGAGCCGATTTTTGAGATATTCGATGATATTGCTGTTATTTCTCCATTATATGCATAGGATATTAGTTCTCTTAGCGTGTCTTCAAATCATGATCTTACGTACATTTTTGAGACGGTGATTAACATGGAGGATTCCATGACTTATCCTTCCTTCTCCACGTTCGACTTCTTCAGCTCAGCCCTTCCACTCCATTTTTATCTTGAGCTGATGAGTTATTTTCTTCTACCAGAGCACGATTTCATCTTCCCATATCTTTACCCAGTAGCAGACACCTGCATTGTTTATTTGGGTGTCATAGTTTACACTGTTGATCTCATCATTGTTCTTCTACAAAGACTACTACGACAGTACGGCATTCGTCTTACAGATGCCATCCTGAACCTTGATACGAAGTTGTCCAAATCTTTGCGTCCATCTAGGGGCGCAAAACCTAGCGCTTGTTGAGAGGAACCTCAACATTGTCCACTTTGTATATACATGTTTCATCTTGACTTGTTCCTTGCTTCTTCCATTTTTTGTTTCGCACCCCGGGTCTCATGTAGGATTATTTTTGCTATACTCAGGATGTACTTTATACTAAGTATAGGGGGGTGTAGGCACCGAGTTGTTCATTGTCGTTCTGTTTCATACTCGTGTTGTTGCCTATACTTAGGGATCCTTCACCTTAGGTATAGGGGGAGTGATGTCGTTCCTTTCATCTTGTATATATATCTGTTTTCGTTTCTGTTGTTTCCTCGCTTGTCATCCACACTGTTCATATTCCTTTCTATACTTAGGGATCTTTTACCCTAAGTATAGGGGGGGACAAGATGAGTCATTGCTTACCTTGTACATTCTATCACTCAGTTTTCCCGTTGTGTACTGTTTGCTATACTTAGGATTACTTAATCCCAAGTATAGGGGAAATCATCGAGATCTCTTCTTTCTATTAATCGTTGTAGTATAGCATTCCTTTTCACTTCCCTATACTAAGTACGAGTTATGTCTTCGTCATCGCTCTTTGTTCACTTTAAGGACA